>JAJHSJ010000011.1:7224807-7451478 GCA_021015155.1 Magnolia officinalis
CAAGTTTGAACCATCAAACTTCTCAATTCTAGTTTTTCCATCTTCCGTCATCGCTCCCAATAGAACTAAACCAATAGCTCTGATACCAGTTGTTGCGCAGCACGCCAACAAGCAGTGAGCCAGATCCAATCTAAGGCCTCACCCACAAATGATAGACAGGAAGAAATATAAACTAGAAATAGATCAAAGCAATCCAAAACAAACCACAAGACAAGATATAGTGGAAAAATCCCAAACTAGGGTAAAAACCACAGATGCAAAATTCCACTATGAAGAGAAACGAAGTATTACAAGGCAATATACTAACTCTCCCTTGGAAGTACAGAGAAAATCCTTTGGCCCACACCTCAGAATAATTTCCTAAAATTTACCCTTAACCTAGAATAGCCCTAGGGACCCCAATTTATAGTTTTAAGCAACTTCCCTTTCTACATCCCAGTTGCGAAAGGACTTGCGACACGAAATCCGCGAAACTCCTTTCACATTCCCATGTGCGAAAGGACTTGCGACACGAAATCCGTGAAACTCCTTTCGCATCCCAGTTGCGAAATGACTTGCGACACGAAATCCCGCGCAACTTCGACTGGTCGTGGGCGCCCCAGATGTGGCTCCACTTCTCAACAAGAACATTATACTTTAGTGCTCTGAGAGTTCCAAAGCATTTCTGTTTACTACGGATTTTTTGTATGAGCCTCTCCCTCGGTTTTATTTTTATTTTTTTTTATTATTTTTTTTAATCTTCATGGTATCAGAATCTAATCACCACCAAAACCTATTTGACAAATCCAATCACCCCGAAACCCATCTTTGTCAATCCCACAATTCCTCATTTCCATACCTCCTGCCCGCCCTTTCAACACCCCTCTAAAACACATCCCTGCTACCTTTCTCAATCATGGTGAACTCAATATCCATTTTCAAACCCTCTCTGCCAGCAACCATCTACTCTTCCACATCTAGTCCCCCCTCATGTTTATATGCCCCCCATATCCAATATATAACTCTTGTGGTCCACAGGAAGTTTTCAATGGTGGTTGTTAAATCACCACTGTTTCTTGTGGTGTGGTCCATTTGAGATTTGAATATGCCTTATTTTTAAAATGAGGTTCTAAAATGGGCAAGCCCAATGGATGAACAGAGTGGATAGCCCGCCACAACACACCTATGCACGCCGTAGTGGGATTTCACAACCTATGTGTTTCGAACCCAAGACCTCGTTTGAACTCCTCAGAGTCCGCCACTCGGGCAAGGACTAAGACCAGTGGCATGAACTGATTGTATAACAAGTTGGTGATAATACAGTGTTGACCTTTACTTGGCGATCAAAGTGCGTTAGTGAGATGAGTAGCCCATGCACCATGCACTGTATTCTTTTTATAGAATATTCATAACTTTGTGTTATTTCGGACAAGCACATGAAATGGGTGATAGGAAGCATTGGTCGGTGCTCAATGGACCCCATCATATTGTCTATATTTTATTAAAGTAGTCCATTTATTTTACCGAATCATTTTCAAATATAATCCCAAAATGAGGTACATCCAAATATTAGGTAGACTACACTAAGTAAAACAATGGTGATAATTAAATGCCTATCATTAAAAATGTCCTAAGTCCTACATAATGTTTATTTTCCATCAAACCTATTGCACAGGTCACATGGACCTGGATGAAGAGAAAACACAAAGACCAGATTTATCTAAAACAATTTGTACGCAAGAATTTTTTAATGCTGAGCGTTCAATCATCATTGATTTGTGCGGTGTGGTCCATCTGAGATTTGAATCTTCTGCCTCAATTTTTGGGCTTATGACCTAAACTGATTTGGAAAAATCAATGGATTGAATAGATAAAAATGGATAGGATGACATAGATAAAATACATACATTATGGTGGGGATATAGAACTTTAACGGTAACACACCTTGATAGTTGTTACATTGACCGTGGGGCCCATCTTGATATATATTGTATATCCATGCGGCTTATCAGTTTTCCAGCTTATTTTAGGGAATGGTCCAAAAATAGAAGCAGATCCAAATATTGAGTGGACCATATCACACGAAAATGGTGGTCATCAAGAAGTTTTTAATGGTGGCATTCAATCCCCACTGTGTGGTCCACTAGAGAATAGTATATGCTTCATTTTCGCGGCATGATATCTTAAAATGAGCTAGAAACCTGATGAACAACATGGATATACAACAAATACATCGGGGTGAGTGCCATGATTAGGGTAACACTTCCTGACAAGTTAGCCTAGTAACACCTAATCGGCTCGCTTTCAAAGGGAGGCAGATTTTTGCCAAAGGGTGTTACCCGTCCATCCATTTTATGTGCTCATTTAAGTACACGCGACTAAGAATGAAGCGGATCCAAAACTCAAGTGGGCCACATAAGAGGAAACAATGAGAATTCAATGACCACCATTGAAACATTTGTATGGCTACAAAAGTTTTACATCATGCTAATACTTTTGTGTTTTCACTTCATCCCGTGTAAACAGTCTGGATGGCATAGGAACATCAAGGTGGAGCCCACCGTAGACATTTCTTTTCCTAATTTTTCCTTTCATGCTGCTCACTTGAGTTTAAGATCCGCTTCGTTTTTGGTAGAATGTCGGAAAATGAGCTTACAAAATAGATGAATGGGGTGGATATCTCACAATCATCATAGTGGGCTCCACTTAGCATATCAGACTTCTTGGGAAGGCTTTGGGAGGAAATCCACGTCCCTTTCAAAGCCTAGAACATGGCTGGGACTGTTAATGAGCTGGGCCTAAGTTGTCCTCAGCCCAGATTTTGAACTGTTTTGAGCTGGGCGGCTGGCCGACCCTATTCAAAATTTAGATTATGGTAGGCCCGAGCCCAACCCATTGACAGCACACTTAGGTACTATGTTGATGTGGCAAAGTCATGCAATGGCTGTAGGTGCCATCGATCGCATGATGGAGGCATTAGGGTGCTCCTTTTCGTGGCAGTGATCTGCCCCTGGTAGGAGTTGAAATTCGTAATCGCATCGATTGCAGGGTGATGCTGGTAGTGAACCGTATGATCACACCTGAGGAGATGAGATTTAGCGATGATGAGATCGACGACATGATCCTTCAATATCCCGAGAGGGTGGCGATCAGAACAGGCGGATCAAGAATTCAGGATGAAAGCCAATCTCTTCCTAGCATCAATGGTCATTTTACATTGAAGATTTCCTCAATTGGCTTTTTGAAGTTGAGTGAATGTTTTGACTATATAGATTTTTTTAAAGAAAATAAGATACTTGTGACTTACAATTTGAAGAGCGGAGTTTCAGCTTAGTGAGAGCAACTTCAACTTGAGCGGATGGAACAAATGAAAGTGTCAATTTGTATGTGGCACGAATAAATCAATTGTTTTACGCACAGTTCCTCCCTCACGATTATGATCAGGAATTACTCAACAATAATTCTAAAATTGTTGGATGGATAGTCGATTGGTGAGGAATTATCAAGAAGTCCTATTGTTTGTCACTGAGAGGCGACCTGGTTGAGAGTGAGTTGCGATAGGCCGTTGGATTTGCCATTGGCGTACATGTGGCCCCTGTGGAAGTGGAAAACCAATCCAATACTTCTAAAGTGGACAAGCAATATCTTGTAACGATGAGATTTCATCAAACACTTTGAAGAGACGGGAGTGATGGTAGCACTCGTAGAAAAGAAAGCTGATGTGGAGTCCGTAACCATTCCAAAAGATGTAAAACCTATGTTGCAGGAGTTCAAGGCGATTGTGCTCGCCGAACTTTCAATGAATTATCCCTTATACAGAAAATTGGTCTTTTTTTAGGTTGATTTTTTCTTCAACAATACGATGAATCAATCTACCAAGCGGGCCCAATTTGAGGTTATGTATGCTCGATTCCTAAACATGCACTCAACTTGTTTCCATTGCCTAAACTACCTGGAATAAGTGTTGGGCGAAGAATATGGCAATTCGGTTAGCACTATTCATTTGATGTCTAGGAGATATATAGAAGCTTATTGCAGAGTACAAGGAAGATGCTAATAAATATCAGCATCCAAAGTTGAATATTCATTGTGAACCAAGTCCATTAAAGAACTCAAGGAAGTTGAACACGTATCATGAACCAAACTCGAGGATGAGTTTTTTTTTTTTTTTTAATTTCAAGTAGTGGTCTGATGTAGAACAAGGATCAAACACATTCCTAATGCATAGTTCGATCGGTCGACCTTTGTGGTCGACAATTCAAAATTCCACCAAAAATTTTAGATTACTTTGCTAACTGATTTTTGTTAATTTAGACATGTTGAATACTGTTCGACAGGTCCAAATACTATTCCAGATTACTTGTTGTCTGATTTCCACTAGTTTACACAGTCGAAATACTGTTCAACGAATCGAAATACTATTTAACAGGTTGAAATACTGTTCGACGAATCGAAATACTATTTGACAGGTCGAAATACTGTTCGACAAATCGAAATACTATTTGACCGGTCGAAATACTGTTCGACGAATCGAAATCGAACTACTATTGACAGGTCGAAATACTGTTCGACGAATCGAAATACTATTTGACAGGTCGAAATACCGTTCGACGAATCGAAATACTATTTGGCAGGTCGAAATACTGTTCGACAGGTTAACAGATGGGGTCGACAAATCAAAATTCACAGAATTTTCAGTTTAAATCTTTGGACAATTTTTAGTTGTTTCGACGTATCAACTAGACAACTTGACGATAGGTCAATTGACAGTAGAAATTTACATATTTTTCGAAGTTTATTTCCTTATTTGATTAGAATTATTTGATTACATTTTAACAATTTTTTAGGGTTATTTAGAGGGTGTTAAACTCATATTTTTTTTTATTTTTATTTTTATCATTCATTCAATCAATAAACTTCTTAAATTTTTCTTATTTTCTCTCATGGATTTGAGAAACCCTTGTGATTCAAGATATTTCTCGATTGAGGAAGACAACAATTGACCTCATCACGCCCCCTTCCCTCTGTCATGTTGGATACCTTAACATAACTTATACGCTTAAGCAAAAATGATTGCTTTTCTATTAGAGTGGAGTGCGATTGAAGGTGTTCGCAATAATCCTCAATAGAAGCCCATAGTTAAAAAGAAGACCTCCACTATTGTGATCCAACTGTACCCTCCATAACTTCTCTTCTTCCTTCCTCTGTATCTTCATCCCTTCTTCATTTTTATTATTATTATTTTTTTTTTTTTCTGGTTTTCTTCAAAGAAAGTGGATGATTGAATGATTACAATTGCAGTTTTTGGGGGTTTTTTAATGGTGGAAGAGTGGAAAGAAAATTTAAGATCGAAATGGTGAGATTGAAGAAGAAACTTCTCTTTTTTATGCTAGGTTAGGTTTTGATTGAGATTTTTTTTTTGGCAGGCGCATTTGTTTACCAAGTATACTTATCTATTGATTAGAAACCAAAATGAGATACTCGAGGCATAATTAGCTGAAGCAAAACTTTTTTTTTTTTTTTTTGTTTTTAAAAAAGTAGTTTTCATAATCAAAATCAAGAAAAAAAAAAAAAAAAACTATTTTGTTTTAGCCCCAGTCAAAACAATGTAAATTCTCCTAAAACCTCTAAAGTACACACAACATGGGCCACCTGCGTTTTTTTATCAGGCTGATTTTTGTCCATTCACTTTATCCTTGTTAGTTACACTTGAGCAATGGGTCTGACGGAAGATACACACCATGGTTGCTCCACACAAACCTATGGTTGGCATCCAAACCATTATTCCTTATGGGTGGCCAGCCTGAGTTGTGGATTTGGCTGATATCTTTTGCCTCACAGCCAGACTCAGGGATAGAACCTGATGAATGGAGTGGATTTTACATATAGAACTGGCGGGACCCACTGCTCTTGGGTGTTTAATGTATTGTGTAGAACTGGTCTTGAGGATCCCATGTAACCAGAAGCTGTGGGACCATGTAAAACCGGACTTGGAGGGATCCTATCTAAACCAAAGCTTTGTAGGACCCTGTAAAACTGGTATTGTAGAGAGTCCCTACCTACAACTGCATGCGGTAATATGGAGCCCGTGTAAGCAAAAAGCTGTGGGGTCCACTGTGTTATGCGTGTGACATCCACTTTGTCAAGCGGTTTGGCCAACTCATCTTAAGACATGCATGAGAGCTCATAAAATAGGTGGATCCAAGACACAAGTGGTCCACCCATAGGAAATAGTGGTGATTAAATGCCTACCATTGAAACCTTCTTAGGGTTTGAAGTTATGGGTCAAGCTAATACTAGGGTCTCAGTGTATAGCTTATCTTGTGAATAAAATTTCTTTTTGCTGAAAAAGAAGAAGCTAATAATATTTGTGTTTTCTGTTCATCACTGTTGGAATAACCGTATGAACAGTTGGATGCCATATAAACATCACATATGTGTTTTGGGCCCCACTGTATGATGTGGTGATACAGTTTTGGATTTTACCTCATTTTTCGGCTCATGGCCCAACTTGAGCTGGCGAAACTGAGGGTCCGGGGCTGTGAGTTCCCAATGGCGTGAACCACTTAAGTGGATCAACCCCATTTTGCAGGCCCCTCCTGAGTTGATTATCTGTAATTGATGCACGTTTCGGATGGGTGAGGTGTCCCACCTGTGGGTGTCTTAAGCAGACGTTGTTGGGCTGGTGAACCAACACCAGCCAGTTAGCTGGTGCAAAGCTCTATGGGCCCACCACAATGTAGCTGTTTGTCCATTTTGTTAGCTCATTTTAGGTCAATGAGCCCAAAAATAAGGTTGATCCAAACCTGAATTGGATGGACAGAAAAAGTTGGGATTGAAAGCTTATGTGTGGAAAACTTATTAGCGACGATATGAATTGAAGCATAGTGTTGAAAACTTATCAGGGATCACAAAAGTTTTGAAGCAAGCTGATATTTGTGATTTTTCTTCATCCATGTCTTGGGGTTTGGATCTGCCTTATTTTTGGGTTCATGTCCTAAAATTAGTTGGCAAAAAAGATGGACTGCAAGGATACAACACATCCATCATGTTAGGGTCCATAAAGCTTTAACACCAGCTAGCTGGCTGATATTGGGTCACCAGCCAAACCCGTCCCCCTTATACACAATGTGGGGCCCATTTCTGTAACACTTCCTGTGTGTAGAAGTTATTCACGTGCAAGGAAACTCTTTTACATCATCATCGCGAGTCACCAGCCAAATCCCATCCCCGTGATACATGCCATGTGGGGCTCACTGTGTTGTTTGCATGCTTTCTTGCATGCCTTCCCACAAGCGTGTTGATCAGCTTGACCCAAAAGTCAGGTCAGTTCCTATCATCAGGTGGAGTACAGGTTCCAAGGTTTTTTGTGGTGTATTATAGTTTTCTAAGGTTGGCCCACCTGATGGTTGTACCAGCTAGATTCTTGGATCATCTAGCCGAGATGGTAGTGGTCCAAGTATTGCAAAGCTTGGATCCCAAAATTACCATCTGGGCCTAACCAATACTTAACTGCAACCGCTTTAAAAAGGGAAAAAAAAAAAAAAAAAAACAAAAAAAAAAAGTAAAAAAATGATAGAGGAATCCGTAAAATAGATTCTTCTTCGGTGATATAGGGCCTGTTTTGATGCACTTACTTTAAAAAAAAAAATGCACCATTGGGCCTAGAAATGAGGCAACCTGACTCAAAAGTGGTGAGAGATGACTTTAAAGGTAGAATACGGGCCCACTACTTGGAATGTCGATGCTGTTTGCAAAAGAAGAGCCTTGACTAGAAAAAATGTAAACTTGTTCACTCTCACATGGAAGTTTTTCACGTACACGGAAACTTGTTCACATCATAGTGGGGTCACCCACTCAAACCACGTCGCCCCATGATACACGGACGCGGATTGCGTCCTACCCCCGCCCGGACGGTAATCTGTCCGGGCAGGGCTCTGTGGGGTCCACCGTGTTGTAAGCGTTTTATCCACACCGTTAAACGCTTTTTTCCGATAATTTTAACATGTGAGCCAAAAAATGAGGCAGGTCCAACGCTTAAGTGGACCACACCAAAGGAAGCTGCACTGATAATGACACCCACCATTGCAACCTTTCTAAGGGCCAACGTGATGTTTTTTTTTACCATACAACGTGTTCATAAGGTCATTTAGACGTGGATTAAGTGAAAACACAAATATCAGCTTGATCCGAAACTTCTCCAGCTCCCAAGAAGTTTTTAATGGTAGACGTTCAATCTCCACTTTGTGGTCCACTTAAGCCTTGGACTTGCCTCATTTTTTGGCTTATATATTAAAATTATCGAAAAAAAGCGTTTAACGGCGTGGATAAAACACTTACAACACGGTGGGCCCCACAGAGCCCTGCCCGGACGGATTACCGTCCGGGCGGGGGTAGGACGCAATCCGCGTCCACGATACACACCGTTTGGGGGCCATTTGTGCAACACTTGTTCACCCACGCGGAGAAGGACGCGGATTTCCTGCTAAAGAAGTTCCTGCGTTGAGTTCCTTTTAGGAAGCGGATAAAACACTTACAACTGGAACCAGGTGATGTACGTATTTTATCCACAGTGATGTACGTATTTTATCCATACTCCGTCCGGGCAGGGCTCTGTGGGGCCCACAGTGATGTACCTATTTTACCCACAGTGATGTTTATTAACCATCCACAGTGATGTACGTATTTTATCCACACTCTGTCCGGGCAGGACTCTGTGCCACTGAGATGTTTTTTAACCATCCAACCTATTAATAAGGTCATGTAGAGGTGGATGAAGTGAAAACACAAATATAAGCTTGATCTGAAACTTCTCTAACTCCCAAGAAGTTTTTAATGGTGGAAGTTGAATCCCCACTTTGTGGTCCACGTAAGCCCTGTACCTGTTTAATTATTTGCCACATGCATTAAAATGAACTGAGAAAAATGATGAACTGCATGGATAAAACACTTACATCATGGTGGGCCCCACAAAACCCTGCCCGGCGGAGGTAGGACGCAATCCGCGTCCCCTTGGAATCCAGTAGCTCCCTAAAAAAAAAAGGGGGACGTGACTCAAAAGTCAGGGCAGACTTGACTCTTATAGTAGAATTTGGGCCCAAACCCATCCAGTCATGGGTCCAGCTCCTTGAAATCTGGTGGCACCAAAAAAAAAAAAAGACTTTCCCTTTAAAAGGAGGAGGAGACCTGACTTGAAAAGTAGAATCAGGTCCCACTATTCTGAATCGTGATGCCCATGCAAAGAATAGATTTGACTCTAAAGGTAGAAGTCAAGTCCAAAACCATCCAGTCCCACCTAAATCACACTCCTTGGAATATCGTTGATCCGGGGTTGCAAGAATCACATGTATGTGACTTTAAGCTCTATGAGGGCAGTTGTAAAGTCTTTGTTACTCCATTCTCATTGCCAGCCCATGCTAGGAGGTAATGTTAAAATCAGAAGTGAGGTCTTGGTATCGATCCCTAGTGGGGGTGGCTAACGGTGAAGTGTGAACTGACAGTGTTGTGTACTATCAAGCTAACGAAAAAAATAAAATGTTAAAAATCTAGAAGATTCAGCAACTAAAGTGAGCTATTGAGATTTGAATATGCCTTATTTTTTAAATGACCTCCATGCGTAATGGATAAAACACAAACATCAATTTCACCAGATCACCTTTGGAGATGAGCCCAATTATGAGTCAGATCCGAAACTCGAATGGGTCACACAATAGGAAATAGTCCTGACATGATCACCCATATATCAGAAAATGAGAATGCTCTGTTAGATGTTAATCCTCTGTGTAAGTGCACATAGTCATAATCCAAACCTTCCTTAAGGTCACTGAAGTTTTGTATCAGTCTAATATTTGTGTTTTCTGTTCATCCTTGGATGTCATATAAATATCATGGTGGCCCAAGGAAGTGTCAATGGTGAGTTTTCCATCCCCACTGATTTGTGGCGCATTAGAGTTTTGGATGCATTCAATCCCCACTGTTTCCTGTGGTGTGGCCCACTCAGTTTGGATCTGCTTCATTTTTAGGATCATGCCTTAAATAAGCTGGCAAAATTGATGGACTGCCTAGATAAAAACACATAAATTATGGTAGGGTCCATGGAGCTTTGACACCAGCTAGCTAACTGGTGATTGGGTCACTAACCAAGCCGCATCTCCATGATACATACCATATGGGGGCCATCTCTGCAACACTGTATGCAGAAGTTATTCACGTGGACCGCCTGCCATTGGATTTTTTATTTTTTTCCTTTTCTTTTTTTTTTCTTTTTTGGTGTATATTATAGTTTTTTATAAGATGGCCTACCTGATGTTGGATGAGCTGGATTGAATTTTTGGGTGATTTGGTCAAGTTGGTCGTGGTGCAACTATTGCAGGGGTGGATCTCATAATCACTGTCTGGGCTTTACACTAATATCAGACAGATCCGAAACTTCTGAGGCCCACAAGAAGTTTTGATGGTGGTTGTTCAATCACCACTGCTTCTTGTGGTGTGGCCCATTTGAGATTTGAATATGCCTTATTTTTGAAACGACGTCCTAAAATGATCAAATGTAATGGATAAATGAAGTAGATATAGCACAGACATCACAGCGGGCCTCATAAAGCTTAGGATAAGAGTAGTTTCCTGTAATTAGACTAATTACAGGCAATTTGCATTTGAAACCACTTTCCTGTGCCCCAATATACAGAAGTTCTGTCCATCAATTTCACTGGGATCACGTTAGGACATGATCCCAATCATGATGAGGCAGATCCAAAACTCAAGTCGCCATCCGAACTGTTAAAATAATGTATACAACAACTCAATACTTTTTTTTTCCAGTCGTAAAAATAAGATGGGCAGCGCAATCGAAGCCATCTGTATCAAACCTTTTCCTATAAATACCCATATATCCATCGTAAGTTTGTAACAGACCATAAGCAACAACAGCCATGGCCGTACATAAATCTCTCTCCCTCGCTTTTCTCCTCTTTTTCCTACCCTTTCTTTCTTCTTCCCATGCAACAATATCATCTGCAACAGCAGGACTGCCAGAAGCAGAGGCTCTCCTGAAATGGAAAGCCAGCCTCTCACCAACACAAGCTCTCCACTCATGGTCACTTCCTGCTACTAATGCCAGCACCAACACCCTATCTCCATGCAATGGACTGGGATCTCATGCAACAGCCTTGGAAGTGTAACAGAGATAAGCCTACCCAGTGCAGGCTTGCAAGGTAAGCTCGACAACTTGAGCTTCCCGTCATTTCCAAACCTCCTTCATCTCAATCTCGGTGGTAACACTCTCACTGGAACCATCCCAGCTCATATTGGCGCTCTTTATAAACTCACATCGCTCAATCTGTCTGCAAATAGTATAAGTGGATCAATACCCCTAGATATAGGGAATCTTGTGAATTTGAACGAGCTAGACTTGTCCATTAACCACCTACATGCTTCTATCCCTTCCACTTTAGGGAACTTGTCAAAGCTTTCCATCTTGTACCTGCACCAAAATCGAATCTCTGGCTCCATTCCTCACAAATTGGGAATCTAAAATATCTGGTTCAGTTGTCATTGTTCCAGAACAATCTGACCGGTCCAATTCCTCCTGCTTGGGGTAATTTGAGAAACCTTACAGGGTGTTCCTCTACCGCAATCAAATTTCTGGTTCATTCCTCCTCCACATTGGGAATTTAATGAATCTTGATAATCTTGATCTGTCCGATAACATTCTAACAGGTTCTATCCCTTCCACTTTAGGGAACTTGACAAAGCTGACAGTCCTCGGCATTGTTCAAAATCAAATTTCTGGTTCAATTCCTCTGGAACTCAGGAATTTAATGAGTCTCAATAAGTTAGCATTGTACCGTAACAATCTGACAGGTCCCATCCCTCCTGCTTTGGGTAATTTGAGAAACTTACAACTGTTGTTACTCTACAGAATCAATTTCTGGTTCAATTCCTCCACAATTTGGAATTTATGAATCTCAACATTCTTGATCTGTCCAATAACATTCTAACAGGTTCTATCCCTTCCACTTTAGGGAACTTGACAAAGCTGACAGTCCTCGGCATTGTTCAAAATCAAATTTCTGGTTCAATTCCTCTGGAACTCGGGAATTTAATGAGTCTCAATAAGTTAGCATTGTACCGTAACAATCTGACAGGTCCCATCCCTCCTGCTTTGGGTAATTTGAGAAACCTTACACTGTTGTTACTCTACAGAAATCAAATTTCTGGTTCAATTCCTCCACAATTTGGGAATTTAATGAATCTCAACATTCTTGATCTGTCCAATAACATTCTAACAGGTTCTATCCCTTCCACTTTAGGGAACTTGACAAAGCTGACATTCCTCTTACTCGTTCAAAATCAAATTTCTGGTTCAATTCCTCCACAATTTGGAATTTAATGAATCTCGACAAACTTGATCTGTCCTATAACATTCTAACAGGTTCTATCCCTTCCACTTTAGGAAACTTGACCAAGCTTACTGTTTGTCCCTTGTTGACTGTCAATTATCTGGTTCCTTGCCTCAAGAAATGACAAACATGATAAATCTTTCTGGACTCTACTTGGATGGCAACAGCCTCTCTGGCTATTTACCTCAGTTATGCCAGGGCAGATCTCTTCACGTCTTCAATGCTGTTGGCAACATTTCACTTCACTGGTGAGATCCCAAAAAGCATCAGAAATTGCACTAGCTTAACAAGAGTGCGACTTAATGGAAACCGACTTGCTGCAAATGTATCAGAAGCCTTTGGTGTATACCCGCATCTCATATTCATGGACATCAGTGACAACATGTTGTTTGGTGAACTCTCACCAAATTGGGGAGACTGCCGAAATTTGACAAAGCTACAATTATCTGGGAACATGATCACCGGTAGAATTCCTCCTGAGATAGGGCAGTTGACGCAGCTGAGTGTGCTTGGTCTTTCTTCGAACCAGCTGGTAGGCGAGATTCCAAAGGAATTTGGGAGGCTGACTTCTTTGTTCAACTTAACTTTAAATGAAAACCAGCTTTCTGGTCAGATACCCCAAGAGATTGGAAAACTATCCAATTTGGAGGTTCTTGACTTGTCAATGAATCACCTAAGTGGTCCAATACCATCTCAATTAGGTGATTGCTTCAAACTCCAATATCTGAAATTGAGCGAAAATGTTTTAAATGGAAGCATTCCTTTTCAGATCGGTAACCTAGTATACCTACAGGGTCTACTAGATCTAAGTCATAACTCCCTCAATGGACAGATATCACCACAACTCACGAAATTGATTCGGCTGGAAAAGTTAAACCTCTCCCACAACATGCTGTCAGGCTCCATTCCACCTTCTTTTGAAGGGATGTTCAGCTTGCAATCCATTGATTTTTCATTCAATGCTTTGGAAGGTCCTCTCCCCAACAGCAAAAAGCTTTCAAAAGGCTCCTGCAGAGGCATTCATAAATAATAAAGGCTTATGTGGTGAAGCGCAAGGTTTGCGACTTTGCAATGCCTCTTCAATCAATCGTGGTGATGCGATGAAGGTCATAGAGTTGTGATCCTCATTATTCTTCCTGTCTCAGTGGCCTTGTTTCTTTTATTTGTAATCATTGGCATTTCTTGCATTTATTATCAAAGAAGAAATATAAAGAAAGGGGTTCTTGAGAGGAGAAGCGGAAATCCATTTTCAATATGGAATTATGATGGGATTGCTGTGTTTGAAGACATCGTGGAGGCAACAGAGGGTTTTGACGACAAATATTGCATTGGAATTGGAGGGTATGGAAAAGTTTACAAAGCAAATCTACCAGTGGATCAGGTAGTAGCTGTGAAGAAACTTCACCCGCTCGAAGGAAGGGATCAATCTGATCAAAGAAGTTTTAGAAATGAGATACAAGCATTAACTGAAATCCGTCATCGCAATATAGTGAAGCTTTATGGCTTTTGCTGTCATGCTCGATGCTCGTTTCTCGTCTATGAGTACATGAAAAGGGGAAGCTTGGCAAGTATCCTAAGCAATGATGAAGGAGCTGCACAATTGGACTGGACTCTAAGGGTGAAGATTATTAAAGGTGTGGCCCATGCTTTATCTTACATGCACCATGATTGCAACCCTTCCAATTGTCCATCGAGACCTATCAAGTACAACGTTCTGCTGAATTCAGAACTTGAGGCTAGTGTTTCTGATTTTGGCACTGCACGATTGCTGATACCTGATTCGTCTAATTGGACTATGCTTGCAGGCACTTATGGATACATCGCTCCTGGTTAGTCACTAATATATCTTCTCACACTGAATAGTTTTATCATAAATTAGCCTTTATTTTCTTAATATTTTCTATTTTTAGATGAAATTATGTACTATAAAATTTGTGCATTAGTTACCACACATTGTCAAATGGGGCAATATTCTAAGGCAACTAGTATATGAGAAAATTCATATTTGAAAATCTTAAGAAACTTTTGCCAAATTTTATTAGCTATTGAATTTTTGGCATTGACCATTTTTAACTGTACATTTGTTGGCCACCAATTGGTTGGATAGAATCCTTCCATAAGTGTTAATATTTCTGGGATCTTCTCTATCTACAACATGGGTCATGTTTCCATATGGTCTGAATTGATTTATATTCATACCAAGTTTAGATGGATGAGCAACGGGTAGTTAATTAATGATTGAAAAAGCTCATGTCTTCTGAGAATGATGCATCAGGAAATGGAAATCGGATTACGTACTCAGTTACTCGGTATGCTTTTATCATACTGAGCAAACTTAGTTGAGCCTACTGTGAATGTATGGGGTTTATCCACACCGTCCATCCATTTTTCCAGCTAAATTTAGGGGTTAAGCACAAATATCGAAGTATATCCAAAGCTCAAGTGGACCATACCACAGGAAACAACGTGGAATATATCCAAACCTTCCTAGTGTCCACAGTGATTTTTATTTGTCATCCAACCTGTTCATAATATAACAAAGACATGGATGAAGAGAAAACACAAACTTGATTAAAAAAAAAAAAAAAAAAAAAAAAAAAAAAAAAACTTCCGTGGCCTCCAAGAAATTTTCAATGGTAGTGTTCAATCACACGGTTTACTGTGGTGTGGTCCACTTGAGATTTTGATATGCTTCTGTTTTGGGCTTAAGCCCTAAAATTATCTTTTATAATGGATGAACGGAGTGGATAGAAAATAAATAATATTGGACCCCACAGAGTTTACTAAGTAGGCTACCGGTACTGAGTTACTCAGTACGCAATCCGCTTCCCAGGAAATGTGGCATCGTGATATGCTCTACCAAAGATCCTATAGCATGAGCTTGGGCTTTCCTTGTTGTATAAGGGTTCCACAGCTCTAGATCCAGACTGTCCATGTGATGTCTCACACAATGAATGCCCCACACAACAAAAGAAGTTTCTAGATTGGAAAATCCTAGCAATTAATGGAAATTTATGGTTGAATCCTCTTAGATTATCAATGTTTGATTCGTATTGTATGCCTTTATTGTTGCATTAAATGGTTAGGAGTTTCACATATCTCAGACTGAATTGGTTCACAAAGTGTAAGAGTGACATGGCCAGGAACATGCATGAGCATTGGCAATCACTGAATGTGGACTATCCCACCATGTCAACAGTGGTAAAAAGGATCCGTGAAACTACATCTCGGTGACCCTGTGACTATGAGCAACCCACTATTCAGACTCTAAAATCCTGAGCACATTCGTTGGTTTTTGTTGATGTACACAATTACCTTCCTTGATCATATCCGTAAAGAGGATTTAATTAGAGAATTGCCAATTGAGCATCCAATTGATGAATGATCGAACTATGAACTATACATACTTAAAACTTACTCTTAGCACATGTTGGTTGTTTCTTTACTTCCTACGTAGAGAAGATTTATCTATGTGATTAGCAAGTATGATTGAACAATCTTCTATCAGCTGCATATACAATGAGGGTGCTGAGAAATGTGACGTCTATAGCTTTGGTGTTGTGGCACTTGAAGTGATGATTGGAAGGCATCCTGGGGAGCTCATCTCCTCCTTGTCATCACCAAATAGAGATGATACACTGCTAAAGGATATGTTGGACCAACGTCTCTCCAATCCAACGGCGGAGGTTGTACACGAAGTCATATTTGCAGTGTCCATGGCCCTTGCATGCATTCGGCCAGATCCTAACTCTCGGCCAACCATGCACCATGTGGCTCAAGAGCTATCTTTGGTGGGCCTTCTTTCTCTCTAGAGTCATTTCATGCACTTACATTTTGTCAACTGATGGATCTCAAGGTATAATTGGGTGTATGAAAATCAGTGAGGTTGTGGGCATGTAGTGGCAAGAACATTATTGCTGTGTGTCTATTGTATGAAAATAATCAACCACAGAGGTGTTTTTCTTGTTATGATGTGTACACAGTTCAGTGTGTGGATTCGATGCTTATGTAGAATATATATTTCTAGAATTGGTGATAAAAACCAAAATGTAATAAAAGTAGGATGAAAGAATAAAGATGTTTTCTTGTTTGATGGTTATCTTCTAACCCAAGGTTTTTATGCCCAAGAAGTTAACTCCTAGGGATTGTCATCCTTTTCTGTGATACCTTTAATATGGATGGTTGAGATTGTTTTCGAAAAATAGGTCCAATCAACCATTTGATATGCCGTGGATTGCTTTATATATATATATATATAGATATATATATATATATATATTATATATATGTATTCTATTATCTTATATATATATATATATATATAGGTGGGACTATTATAATGTTTATAAGAAATCCACCTTTTTTGTTCATTTTTTCTGGTCACGTTTGTTGGTTGTTAATTTCCTTTACTTCCTGTGTAGAGAAAGAGTTTATCTATTGATGATTAGCAATAATTGAACAATCTTCTATCATGTAAAGCTTGCCTATACAATGAGGGTGACTGAGAAATGCGACGTCTATAGCTTTGGTGTTGTGGCACTTGAAGTGATGATTGGAAGGCATCCTGGGGAGCTCATCTCCTCCTTGTCATCACCAAATAGAGATGATACACTGCTAAAGGATATGTTGGACCAACGTCTCTCCAATCCGACGGCGGAGGTTGCATGCAAAGTCATATTTGCAGTGTCCATGGCCCTTGCATGCATTCGGCCGGATCCTGACTCTCGGCCAACCATGCACCATGTGGCTCAGGAGCTATCTGTTGGTGGGCCTTCTTTCTCTCTAGAGCCATTTCATGCACTTACATTTCGTCAACTGATGGATCTCAAGGTATAATTGGGTGTATGAAAATCAGTGAGGTTGTGAGCATGTAGTGGCAAGAACATTATTGCTGTGTGTGTCTATTGTATGAAAATAATCAACCAGAGAGGTGTTTTTCTTGTTACGATGTGTACACAGTTTAGTGTGTGGATTTGATGTTTATATAGAATATATATTTCTAGAATTGGTGATAAAAACCAAAATGTAATAAAAGTAGGATGAAAGGAATAAAGATGTTTTCTTGCTTGATGGTTATCTTCTAACCCAAGATTTTTATGCCCAAGAAGTTAACTTCTAGGGATTGTAATCCTTTTTTGTGATACCTTTAATATGGATGGTTGAGATTGTTTTCGAAAAATAGGTCCAACCAACCATTTGATGTCGTGGATTGCTTTTATCTGCCTGATCTTATGAATAGGTTGGATGACAAATAAACATTACTATAGACCCTAGAAAGGTTTCAATGGTGGAAATTATTATTCCAATGTTTCCTGTTCTATGGTTCACTTGAGCAATGGAGATGATTCAATTTTGGTCTCAACCATTAAAATGCGCTTGGAAACAGATGGACAGCGTGGATAGATCACATCTATTCACAGTGGGCCCAACAAAGTTTAGTCAGTAGGCAATCCGATTTCTCTCTACGGTGGGCCTCATCTTTTTTTTTTTTGTTTGTTTCATCCATGTCTGTATGATCCTAAAAAGGTTTCACAGTGGCCATTAATATTTCACTGTTTCATGTGGTGTGGTCCACTTAAGCTTTCTATATGCTTCAAATATAGGCTCATGCCCTAAAATAAGCTTGAAAAAATAAATGAACAATTAATGGGGATAAGACAGTACATCTACAATGGACCACCAAAAGTTTACACAGTAGGTTTGAAACAAAACTTTTGTTTCATAGTAGGTTCTAAAGCTCTACTTTATATGCATATCCTTATACTCTACGTAACTCTCCGGAGGATAGTTTGATGGCATCTTCGATATGATGCAATTGACAGACTGTCAAAGGCATCATACCCCTTCGATGTCATCGAATTAAAGAACAAAACGTTATAGCAATGATAAGTCATGAATTTTCTGAATTTTTACATATAATTGATCATGCCTTCAATGCCACCGAGTAGGATACTTAAAATGTTCAGCTAACATGATAAATTTTGGATTTTTCCCAGTGGCATCATGATCAAGCTGAGTACGATGGCATAGAAGTCCTATCGAAGTCTGCTCGATGGCATTGAACCTGTCATTGACAGACCTATTGACTTATAGATTTGAAACAATAATCAACAGGGGTTCCTTAAGATGTGGCCCACCTGAATTTCCATTCGAGTTGATCCTTTGTTCAGTGGCCTAGCAGCAAATGGCTCGTCCAATGAACATGGTGGATCTCATGCACAGTTGAAGTGAGCCCCACAGCAGCCCAGCAGCACCGTAAGTTGTAGTGATACCACCTCATATTCTAAATACTATCATTAAAAGATAAATATATATTAAAAAAAAAAAAAAAAAAAAAACTTGAAAAAACCGACAGTTTTTGAGCTTTTAAACGGTCCCAAATATTATAATTTAACAAAACAAGCTCGTGACCCACCAAACCGTTCTTTATAAAAATAAAATAAAATAGGAATATTTGGCAAGTTTCTGGTGTGTTTTAGTTGAAATTCTCTTCCCCTTATAATGCTTGAATTCCCTTCATTTGAGAGGACATTTGAGTGCCAAAATTTGACATTTTGCCCCCAAATTTTGAGTTTTTCATACCAAAAGACATGGAAATTGGAGAAGAGGAAGAAAGGACGGAGAGGGAATTAACACTCCCAACCATGCAAATGGCAGGGAACAGTGGGTTTAGCCACAACGTAGAGTACACGTCCCAAGCATGCAATGTGAGGAATAGAAATGTAGAGATAGATATTGAGGAGTGTCCCAATACATGGAAGGATAAACCCCTTCCCATATTTCTCAAGGTATGCAATCTCTCTCTCTAGATTTTTGGTGGACCACTTCATAAATATTGTTAATGACTCTTCAGTCATAGGGTTGGGTAGGGCTGCAACTCGATCGGGCTCAGCTCAACCCGAACCCGATTGACCCCACCCCAAACTTCGGGTTGAGTTGGGTTGGGTTGTTAGGGTCATTAGGGTTGGAAAACTTCAACCCAAGTTGAAATTTGGGTTGGGTTCAGGTTGACCAAATTCGAGTAGAGTTAGGTCAGTTTGGGTTGGTTTTTATTTGGGGTTGGGTTCTGGTTAAAGAACTTAGGTTGGAATTTGGGTTAGGCCAGGTTGCAGGTTGGGTTCTTTTGAGGTTGGGTTCGGCTTGGGTTAACCTTCAGCCCAAGCCAACCTGCCCAAGTTGCACCCCAAGGTTGGGGTTGGGCTTAAATGTATGTAGACATAGACCCATGTTACGGTTTCAACTGTGGTCTGACCCAGTCATTTCAGGACCATTTTTTTTAATATGGGTTGGACCAGGGTGAAATTTGTGCCTGAAATGGTCTGGGCTCGGGTTCACTTTGGACGGGCCGATGGTCCTATTCCAGACTGACATGCCCCATTTCCGCACTATTTCTGAAGATTGGGGATCATATCCATCTTGAACGCATTCACCAACGGAGCCCATATGCATTAATGGTTAGACGATCCACTCCGTCCACCTTCAGGGTGCTTAAATGGATGGGTGACAGCTGAAAATTTAAGTTCAACAGAAAGTCCCAGCTGAGTAGAATCCGGATCGATGCATATCAAAACCATCATGGCCAACATTAAACCCAGCACTCTTATCATGACCACTCATCCACCCTGGTTTTTTAGCCATAGCCCTAAAAAGGCAGCATGAAGAAGATGGACGGTTCTGATCATCCAACCATCTCCTCACAATCACAGCTCGGACAAAACGAGCTATGCTAGATTATCCTCATCACATGTGATTAATTAACATTTAATGATGCAGTTTGAGGACGTGGAATATAAGGTGAGGGGCAGCTGTGGATTGTCCAACCCTTTGAAGTCTATAATGACGAAAATAGCCTCGCAGCTGAGGATGGAGCAAGGGAATTACAAGCACATCTTGAAGGGCATAACGGGAAGTGTGGGGCCAGGAGAGATCCTTGCACTGATGGGGCCCTCTGGGAGTGGGAAAACAACATTGCTGAAGATAATAGGCGGTAGATTGCATGAAAATGTTAGTGGGACCATCACTTACAATGATATTCCTTACAATCCGGCTCTTAAGAGAAGGTACGGCTACAAATCTCCCTCTCCCCCCCTCTCTCTCTCTCTGAATGGGTCGGGTAGTTATATCCGGACCCGACTATCTCATCCCAACGGGTCGGGTATTTGTATCCATGACCATACCAGGTAAGGGAATCGCATCTGGGGCTCTGTTGGATAGCATGTTCAATCCACAGTGGGAAGTACAAAACCAATGGTTTGGATAATCTAACCAGGGGACCCGACTGTCAAAATTGAAAATGCAAGCAGAAATAGTTTTTGGTTGTTAGATACATATCTACGGCTGGATGGTATCCATGTAAGCCATGTATAGGTACACTTCCAGACTCTTTAGCTGGATCTGGACCGTCCAAAACCCACAGCCAATGTTGGATGAAGAATAGGCATGAAATCACAATATTTCGTCACTGCCCCACCATGAAATGTCGGATTCATTTGTCAGTTTGGATCAGAGATGGGCACTGGATGACTCGACTAGGCACACTTGACTCATATGACTTTTGAGACCCAACTCGACCTGAACCTAGTGGGTAAGTTGATCCCAACTGAGCAGACTTGGTCCAATCCGAATTCAAACCGAGTTGAGTTTGGGTCGCTTAGTAACTCAACTCAACTCAATCCGAAATCTGACTCAGTTCAGACTCAATTCGATCCAAAACCCAACTCATGCATAAAAAATAAAAATAAAATAAAAAACCCAATTTGATGTTTCATATCTGAGATGCCGTCTAGCTGATGGAGAGACTGCAATTCTGGCAAGTGTACTTAGGTTCTGAGCTATGATTTCAGTTGGCAGATACTCACCGCACCCGACCCGACTCAACTTGGTACCTCTGACTGGGTAAGACTCGGTCTAGGTTAGTCCAGGCCAAACCCAAACTCGGATCAGGTGAAGCATGCTGGACTCGGTACCGAGTCAGGTCGAGTTCAGGTCAAGTCTATTTCAAAACTGGGTTGAGTTAGATTAGCCCCAACCCAATTCAATTCTACTCAATGCCCAGCTCTAGTTTGGATTGATCTAAGAGCCCACTTGGGCGGTTGATGTCATTTACCAAATCGCACCAAATTCACGCTATATCTGATCTCACGTGAGATTAGGTCTGTCAACAGGGTTTTAAGACTCAAGTTGACTCGTTGAGTCCTGAGTTGAGTCGCCACTGAGCCGAGTCAGGCCGAATCACCCCCTCTTGAACCGGGCTCAGCAGTTCTGAACTGGGTTGGATTGGACAAAATCCGAGTCGACTCGTCGAGTCGGACGAACTATCAGACCTTGGGTGTCAATGGGCCAGCCCAGCCCATCAAAAATTAAAAATTTGAATTGGGCCATCATGAGAGGCCTGGCCCACCCATTTCAAAATACGGGCCAAAGCCTATCTCAAGGCCTAATCCCATTAACAAGATTACACATTCATGGCAAGATTATACCTTTCTTATTGTGTTTTTCGTTGGTTTGAAATTGAACAGGATGGATTTGTAACACAAGACGATGTGCTCTTCCCGCAGCTGACGGTGGAAGAAACACTCGTTTTTGCAGCGTTTCTGAGGCTCCCGGGTGACATGACTCGGCAACAAAAATATTCGTGGGATGAAACCATTATGAAGGAATTGGGCCTAGAAAGGTTTGTTTGGGTAACCAATAGGGTCTTTGGATTCATTGTTTAAAGTATTCCTGATATTAATTCATCCATCTGCCCTGGCATAATGTGAGCTTCAAGCAACCCATGTTTAAAAACATCCTCGGCCACAGCATTTGAAGCCTCTGGTTTTCCTTGGCGGGTTATGACCGGTGCATCCTTCTTGCCAGACTGAGTTTCCTGATTCCCTATCCTCAAAGATCTTGTCCTCGATGGAACAGTACGATTACTCTGATCTGCACTTGGGGGATCACCACCTTCAATCCAGTCCTTTAATGCACCACCAACTTTATCAAAAAGCACTTTGTTTCCACGGAATCTAGCATTGATCTCATTTTGCCAGCAACTTTTCTTCCTTCGGATGTCTGGGACAGCCTCTCCACCAAGAATCTCACCAACTTATATGAGTCATCATCGGAAGGATACAGGAACTGCCGGAATCAACACATTTCTGCTTCTAAGAATAATTTTGGAGCAATAAGAAGAATGGCAATCGAAATCAGAAGAAAAGGAAACCAAATACGCAATAACAGATGAACAACAATAAAATCATTAGCCAGAGACATCCAATCATTGGAAGGAAACGGAAGGATCTGCAATTAGCAATATATTTACATCCTTTTTTTCTCGCACACCTCAATCATTCTTTTGGAAAAAAAAAAAAGAAAAAGAAACAAGCCCATGTTTCTGAAAGCAAGTTTACTCCATGTGCTGTTAGCATGTTGTTACTAGACTGCAAACGAAATAAATGAATGAGACGTGTGTACAATGTACATGATGAAGCAAAAGCCAGATGGGGCAGATTGATGATTCAACACTTGTATGATTGTTGCAAGCAGGGGTGCAACTTGGGCAGGTTGGGTTGGGTTGAGGGTCAAGCACACCCGACCCGACCCCAAGAGGACCCAACCAACAACCTGGCCTGACCCAAATGCCAACCCAAGGTGCCCAAACCGAAGTCCTCTATACTTGCCCCAACCCAAATGCATGTGATTATTCCCAACCCGAACCGAATTTGCTCAAATCCAAACCCAAACCAAATTCCAATCATGTTGGCATTTTCCGACCCAAACCCAAGTTGAGGACCTTGACAACCTGACCTGAACTCAGGTTGGGTCAATTGGGTTTGGGTTGACGTTGCAACCCTAGTTGTAAGGGGCTCTCAAAGTTTAAAAGATGGACTTTTGATACAAGTTTGTTAATCATGCATAAGGCACCGATCAACACGCCATAACATGTGCCAACATCCAACATGGCATATGGGTACAAGTAACAATTTGCCAATCAGGTGTGTCCCACCGTTTAGATGCCCTGACCCGAAGATCAGCCCTATCAATTAGTCAGGCTGGCCCGGTTTATGAAACAAATGGATTGCTGCAAGAACATGACTAAGTTTTTCTGCTCTGTCCATGCATTTCTAACGGTGCACACCTCATTAGTTGACCAGATTGATTTTTGGGACTAGTCGGATTTCCTCATATTTAAAACATTTGTTAACAACAGTTTCCTACATCGTAGTGCAGTTTGTTTGGATCTGCCATGCCCAAAATAAGATGGCAAAATGGATGGACTACATAGATAAAACATATACTTCGTGGTAGGGCAAATGAGCCCATGCCCTAAATTAAGCTGGCAAAATGGATGGACTTCATGAATAAAACACATATGTATCATGATAAGGCCAACAAACTTTTGACATCAGCTAGCTGGCTGGTGTTTGGGTCACCAGCCAAACTGACCCCACACTAATTTTATAATTCATTTGTGGGTAGAAGTTATGCAAGTGCGCAGAAACTTGTTTGCATCATCACTTGATCACCAGACAAACCGTATCCTTGTGATACATGCCATGTGGGGTCCATGTCTGCAATACTTATTCACTCTCACATTGAAGTTATTCACATGCACGGAAACTTGTTCACATCACCGTGGGGTCACCCCAGTCAAACCACGGCCCCCGTGATACACACCATTTGGGGCCCATTTCTGCAACACTTATTCACCCGCGCGGAGAAGTTATTCATATCCACGGGGTAATGGAAAACGTTAAGTTACTCATCTTACTGTATGGGGTGACTGCGTTATTTGTATACCATTTCACAAGCACATTCAGTGAGCCCTGCCATGATTATCAACTTGGACCAAAAGCCAAGTCAGTTCCAATCGTGAGGTGGACTACAGGTTAAGGTTTTTGTGGTGTGTTATAGTTTTCTAAGGTGGCTCACCTGATGATTGGACCAGTTAGTTTTATGGTCATCTGGTTAAGTTTGTCGTGGTGCAACTATTGTTGGGGTTGGATCTCATAATTACTACCTAGGCCTAACAATACCTAACTGCACACCACTTTTTAAAAAATTATACAAGATGCATACAATAGATTCTTCTTTGGTGATTTAGGGCCTGTTTGGATCCACTTTCTTAATGGGCCTCGGAAAAAGGGTTCCAAACCTGCTTTTTCGGTTGTGTTGGTAGCTTGCTTAGATGATTTTGGAATGATTTTCTCTCTTTTCCTCAAATTGGTTTTTTTTTTTTAAAAATAAAAATAAAAATCTCAGTTTGGTGTTTTATTGCAACTATTTTGTTAAGCAGAAGAAGGGGATCTTGCAAAGTCATACCCATTGGGAGGGAAGCGATTTGGCTGGTGTACCTCGCACCATTTATATAATTGTTGTATTGATGTCAGCGAGCTCTGTGGGTCTGATCATGAGGTATGTATTATATCCAAACCGTCCATCCATTTGGCGAGCTCGTCTTTAGGCTTGAGATAGAAAGTAAGACAGATCTAACTATCAAGTAGACCACACTTAAAAACGTAGTGGGGGATTGAACGTCTACCATTAAAATCCTTTTTGGGGTAACAGAAGTTTTGGATTAATATGAAATTTATTTTTACTCTTCATTCAGGTCTTTTTGACCTTATGAACAGATTGGATGTAAAATAAGCGTTATGGTGAGCTCTAGAAATTGTTTTACGGTGAAAATCATTATCTCCGCTGCTATTTGTAATGTGGTCCAGATAATCTTTATATATGATTCATTTTTTGGATAATGCTCTAAAATGATCTCTTAAAGTAGATGAACGGTGTAGATATAATAAATACATCACTTTGGGCTCATGTAACTTTGATCTCCTTTAAACTGTTGGTACAACTCTGAGCTCGAGGAGCGTCGGTGCTCGCACGACACTTACCCACAACAACTATATAGCTGGTGTGTGGTACACTACCCAATCCGCTTCCCCTTGGGAGGGTGCATCCAAAGTGGACACGAATTGCGTCCTACCCATGTCCGGGTAGGGTTCTGTGGGGTCCAAAGTGATGTAATTGTTTTATCAACGCCGTTCATCGATTTTCTCAGATCATTTAAAGTTATGATCCTAAAAATGAAGTTAGTCCACAGCTCCAGGCTACCATACTAAAAGAAGCTGCATTGATAATGGCACACACCGTTGATACCTTTCTGAGGGACACCCTGATGTTTTTTTACCATCCAACCTAGGTCACGTAGACGTGGATGAATTGAAAAAAGAAATATCAGCTTGATTTGAAACTTCTCCAGCTCCCAAGAAGTTTTTAATGGTGGACATATATACAATCCCCACTTTGTGGTCCACTTAAGCCATGTACCTGCTTATATTTTTTACTCATACCTTAAAATGATATGGTAAAAATTATTAACGACATGGATAAAATACTTACATCACGCTGGGACCCACAGAGCCCTGCCCAGATGGATTACTGTCCGGGCGGGCGTAGGACGCAACCCGCGTCCATCCAAAGTGGCCCTTGGAATAGGAGCGGATTAGGTGAGACCCTAGATCCACTTAGATGGGTGGGACCTTGACTATGGGGCCCACTGTGCCGTCCGTGCATCGGTATTGAAAGCTTATTTTAAAGCATGATTCAAAAAATGAAGTGGATCCAAATATCAGGTGGACAATAATACAAGAAATGGTGGTAATCGACCAATAAAAACTTGTCATGGGCCAGAAAAGTTTTGGATCAAGCTGATATTTGTGTGGTCTTTTCATCTAGATCTTTGTGACCTTATCAACATGTTGGATGGAAAATAAACATTCATGTAGGACAAATGAAGTTTTTAGCGGTGGGGATTCAATCACTACTGTTTCATGTGGTATGGTCTACATAAGATCTGAATCTACTTCCTTTTTGGGATAATGCCCTAAAATGATCTTTCAAAACGGTTGGATGGTGTGGATTTAAGGCACATAGATCATTATGAGCCCAACAGTCAGGGTCCCAGTACCCACATTGGTAGACCCGGGTCTCATCTAATCCGTTCCCCCTTGGAATCTATTAGCTCCCTAAAAATGGGGGACATGACTCAAAAGTCAGGGCGTTAGTGAGATGAGTAGCACCATGCGCTAGAGCTGGGCATTTTATGTCCGATCCGGTAGATCTGACCCGATCAGACTCGATCCAACCCAATTCGAATAGAACCGATGGTCTGGATCGGTCAGGATCGGGTAGCCCCATCCAGATCTAAAACATTTTCGGGTCGGGTACGGATAACGCCTGTTCCGACCCGACCCGATCCGTAATCCGATCTGATTGGATCCGATTCGGACCGTATTTATTAAGTTATATATATATATATATATATATATATATATATATATATATATATATATATATATATATATATAAGTTTTACCTGACCCTTTTTTTACCCTACCCTAACTGCACCTGAAGAACGCTCGCCGCCCGCCTTTACAACCTGTTTTTTACCCTACCCGCATCTGAAGAATGCTCGCCTCACTGGATTCGGAATCCCTGAATCTTCCAATCCCAATCTCTACCGGCCGGTAAATCTCTCCTTATCTCTCTCTTTCTTTCTCTGTCTCTCTCTGCAACTCTTTCTCTCTCTCTATGTAACGCCCTGAAAATCGGGGGTCGAGCATAAACTCAACTCCCGAGTTCCAGAACATCACTTATGCAACAAAATGAATGATGATTGAATGTTGACTGTATTCGTGCATTGAACATGAGTGAGATTAAGCCAAAACAGCATATCATACTCCAGAGACAGTTAAATTTGCAAGCGGAAGACTGTGATAGATAGATAAAATATATAAACTATGATGAGTCTCCAGAGTATGATAACATTACCAGGTTAAATAATTACAAGTACGGTTCTAAAATATACCAAATTTGAGGAAGTGTAATGCCTCCTATCCCAAGTACCGTAGCCCCGTCAATACAATATCAGGTCTTCATAGACCTGTCAGAGATTACATGTAGGAGAACTCCTCCTCAACATCATAGTAGTAGTTCGGCTCTGCTTCATAAGCATCGCCATCACCTGAAACTCAACAAATCTGGTTGATGTTGCAAATACCGTCCCGTAACGTGGGAGTGAGTGATCAACTCAGTGGAACAATAAAGCATAGGTTAACATGTTATCAATTCAATCAAGCAGTAATGATAAAGCAGTACAATCAAACAAGTTTAACTACTCTTATTAAATGCAAGTATGAAATGACATGATGATGTATGCCCTTGCCAAACCACTCTCATGCGACATCATCTTACGTTCGCGAATGCATACCTCCCTCAGTGCTCCACATCTACCAGGCACATGCGGTGCGATGATGAGCATAATTACCGAGTTATTATTGGTCCATTTCAAACAGTAGTATTGGGAAACTAAGGTACCTCCCTTGTATCATTCCCAAACATGATCCATTCTAGGGTCGTCAATCCTAGTTAATCTCATACGTTGTTATGGTTTGAGAGGCATAGCGAAGGTATCACAAAGGGCTCGTCACCCGTCAGCACGGATACAGATCTCACTGTATGCGGCTCAATTGCTAACCGTCAGCTCGAGTACAGGTCTCACCGTACTCGGCTCAATCGCTGGCCGTCAGCTCGAATACAGGTCTCACCGTACTCTGCTCAACTCATACTCTAGTTGCTGTGAAGGGCTCGTCGCCAATCACAGACCTTGGAGTATACTCGAAGACACTACAGAGGACTCGTCGCCCGTCAGCACGAGTACAGGTCTCATCGTACTCGGCTCTTGCCGTAAGTGTCGACAGCTCGAATACAGTGTCCCATACCACCATATTCGGCTCACGAGTTTGGTTGCTCAATGGTCACTACGGGGAGGCACGTGGCCCCAGCATAGGCCGACAGCTCGACCACGGTGTCCCATACCACCATGCCCGGCTCATGAGTCTTAGCGGATCGAGGTACCATAGTTAAAAGGGATTTCACTGGTAAGTTTGGTACCCTAGGTTCAAGCAGTAGCGTCCAAACATGGTGAACATACATAAGACAGATCGGGTTACTTGACGAGCTCGGCTAGCTCGAGCGCACAACAAGTTGAACGACATGAAGTGCATAAGCACTTCGCGTGGCCAACCACTATCGTCAACCGAAGTACGACTCGGGTTCGTCGAACACATCTCACGTGGCAAATGAATCACAGCCACGAATTCAATTCTGGTACCAATTGTCTGGACTATAATCATAGCCCCAAACACAATCAAGTGCAGATAGATAAAGCAGTAGTGGATCAAGATTCAACTCATACAATCAAGGTCTGGTATTATCCGTTTAGGGCTGCCAGGGCTGTTGCACTCACTCGTTGCTCCACTCCCCCATCACCCATGACGGATCATACAACGTAAATATAAATTTAAACATATGCATTACATAGTTAAAATCATAAAGCAGTTGAGCATGTTATGAAGCACAACACAAGCATGAGTTTGTACATGTTCAATTCCTAATCACACAACTATCCAAGGAGATCATACACATAGTTAAAAGAGGTTGAGAATCATATCTTAACACCCTTATACATTACAATTTGCTACCTACTACTCATTCAGACATTTCAAGAAACACTTAAACAAACATACATCAACATACATGACATATGTCGATCACTAGGCATTAGGCAAATCCTTTCACTAGGGAGTTGCCTCAATCATAACACGCGTACACCCACGACGGATAGTCATGGCAAGCAGGAATCCAAGTTCCATATTCATTCAGTCATTTCCACAAACACTTGGGCCACACATTTTAGCATATATAGTGTATATTGGCCGTGGCGTGATTTAGGGCAAATCCTTTTGTCAAAGGGGTATCGCCAATACAACAATCATATATCCATGACAATTAATTAGTCATGGCGAGCACGAATGAGAATTCTATACTCATTCAGCCATTTTCACAAACACTTAGAATACACTATTACAACATACATGGTGTATGTTAGCAAAACATGTATTAGGGCTATCCTTTCGCCAAGTAAGTATTTTACGTATATTTAATATATTTATACAACAAATAATCATGGCAACCACATCTCTAAAATATATATGTATACGGTACTTTCTACAATACGGTATTTCTACATACATAGTGTATATTAGTAAAACATGTATTTGGGCGAATCCTTTCGCCAAATAAGTATTTTATCCATATATCGTATATTCATACAACAAATAATCATGTCAAACACATTTCCAAAATTTATACGTGTACAGTATTTTCTACGAATACCTAGAATATGTAAAATTCCATAATCTACATCTTTAATCGAAACAGAAAACAGAAAGCACTTTGTACATGTGCAATTGCATGCAGATCATGAATCTATCATTATCTGACATTGAAAGTGTTGAAAACCATAACCTATACACCTAAAGTCCGCACCTTTTGTCGTAGAATCATAACGGAGTCGATAGGTTTGCTAAGCTTCCGTATTCGGCAGTTTGGTAACTTATAGAACGAAATAGGTTAGCTATTTCACAACCTACAACTGTCTAAACCCCAAAACAGATTAGGGTTAGGGTTTCTTACCTAGAAATGACGCCGGAAACGTCGGGAAAGTGATGAGAATCAGGCGGTGGAGCCCGAATAGCGGCAGGGAAGAGTGACAGGGAGATTCTCCCACTGCTCCCACACTTTCTCTCTCTTTTCTCTCTCTTTTCTCTATCTCAATCTCAAATTCGTATGGCTGCCATGAGAGAGGGTTTAAGGTCCTTATATAGCTTAAAAACCAACCGAAATAGACTCATGTTCAAGGTATACTTACATTATAATCAAATCGGCATTGTTTCAGCTCAAAAGAGGGTTTTTGGCGGCCCTCCTTAAGCAAAAGGTCGGACTTAAGCTCACTAACGCTGGATCTACGTTCTATTAAATTTTCATTTCAGTGAGATTTCCAGATCACGCGTGGCGGACCAGTTTCAGTTTAACGGTCAGCAGATCTCGATCGGAGATTCCGAGTACATGTAAATGTGTATGAAATTTCTCCTGATCTAAGGGTGTAATTTGGTCTGATTCTGACGGTCTGGTTGCTTAATACTGATCCGCAAGCGAGTGGTGCCAGATTACTATTCAAGATATTTTATTTTAAATTAATTTCACATTTCTCACACTCTTCACTCCGAGCTCAAGCGAATAGCGCTGGGACACTATCTGGATTTGATTTCCGAGATGGTTGTCAAGCCCAACGAGGCGGTCCTAGTTCCTTAACTTCGTGTTAATCGGACTTCCGACGTGCAGTCCAGATCCGATACGGAGTTTCGAGATGCTCCCGAGAGCAATCGGGTAATGAGATTGATCCTAGATTTTAGGGTAACCTAGCGTCAATGATTCTGCAAGTTTTGGGTCTTGCGGATCGTATTTGAAGCGATTGGTGCTAATTTCACAGGTACTCTAGTTTAACACTAGCTAATTCTCGCCTAATTTCTAAAGGATTTAGTCCTGTATGATTTTTGTCTGAGGTGGTACCTGGGCCTTTGTAGTTTGTATATAAAGTGATCCAAGTTATACTACTTAGCTACTTTAGGATAATGTCTAGGATGAAAGTGCTTAGAAAAATTGAAAGAACAAGGTAGTGAAGGGTGAGATTTGTGAAGGAAATGGGTTCAGAAGCGATTTTAGACTATGGGGTTTAGTTCTGACGAATTAATAAGGTGTTAGGAGCAACCCATTGCCTAAGGACGTCTAATCCCAGGTTGGCAAAAATCCGGGATGTTACACTCTAATCGGGCTTGGAATAGCTACTGACAGGTTAGTAGCCAGAGTCGCTAGTGAAGTGACGTCACTAAGTTTCGTGGGCCCCACCATGATGTATGTTTTGTATCCACACCGTCCATCCATTTGGAGAGATCATTTTAGGGCAAGATTCAAAGAATGAGTTAAATCTAAAGCTCCAGTGGACCCCAGCAGAGAAAACAGTGGGATAGTGACACCCACCATTAAAAACTTTTAAAAGCCACCAGAGTTTTAGATCAACCTGATATTTGTGTTTTCCCTTCTTTCATGTCCTTTTTAACTTTTGAACAGGTTAGATTTCAAATAAACGTTACGGTGGGCCGTAGGATAGTTTCAACGGTGGGAATCACTCTTCCCACTATTTTCTGTGGTGGGGTCCACTACAAATTTTGATCTGCTTCATTCTTTGGTTCATAATCTAAAATGATATCTCAAAATGGATGGACGGTGTGGATACAACATATACATCATTGTGTGACCCACAGAATTTGTAACGTCACTTCAGTAGCCTAATCCGCGGCCCACCCGTTCGTACAACTCGAAGGCCGTTCGTACAACTCGGAGCTTGAGGAGCGTCAATGCTCGTCTTCGAGCGACACGTACCTAGAGCTATATCCGGTGTCAGCTAACGGTACAAGCATGTGCCTCAGAGAAGAGAAATGATCTGGTACATCCATCAGCACTCTAAATTATCATTCCAGCGCCTCTCTTTCCCGCTGATTTTTCAATTGTTTGGACAACCTATGGTTAAAAAATCTGGGAAGGTCATGAATATCACTTGGCCTAAAAATTGGGCCGTTCCACTTGTCGGGTGGGCTAGACCATTGGAATCAAGATATGCAAATGATCTGAGTCAACATATATATTTATCTATCTGATGAGTGTATCTGCTTATTTTTCTCATCAGTGAATCTTCATGATGGGGCCAAATGTTTCGACGGATCAAATGCCCTACGAATTTAATACATTGGCGGGAAAACATAGTGCACCACCTTAATATATGGTGCAGGCGAAAGTATCTGATTATTTCTGGCTATTAATGCTCTTTATGAAATACAAGCTCTTCCTGTTTTTTTTTTTTTTTTTTTTTTTTTTTTTACCTTGTTAGTACACAACAGACTGCAACCTTTCTAAATGCTTATCCTTCTCCGTCCAACGTGCAAAAGTCCAGCTCCCATACATCTCATCTCTCATTCCTCTTCCTAAAACACTTCAACCCAGATCGAAGCCTTCCAACGGCTATTGACGATTGGGGGAGAATCAGCTCAGATTGGAACTGGATTTTGAAAAATAAAAAACTTGATTTCTCCTGTAAATGTATCGGTGCTTGATAGCACTGTACGTTTTTTATTTTTATTTTTATTTATTATTATTATTATTATTATTTTTAGCTTGTTAGTACACCCTATCCATAGCAAGCTTCTTCTGGAAGGTAAGGTACGAGACTTGAAGCTTCTTCATGAAGCTATAAGCTGGTGTGGGGCCTGTCATGAATTTTTTGGTTTATCCACGCCGTCCATCAGTTTTTCCATATCATTTTAGCAGTTGATACTAAATTTTAAGTATATCCAATAATCAAGTACATCGCACCATAAGAAACAATGAGAATAATGATTCTCATACCGTTGAAAAAATGAATGATCCGAATCTTACCTAATCCGATCCGACTCGGGTTTCCTAACCGAGTCAGACTCAGATCGGTTCTAAGTCAACAGAGTTCGGATCTGTTCGAGTCCGATGACCCAAATCCAGTACTGGATTTGATCGAGTTCAGGTCACACCCTGCAAATTTTGATCCTAGTCGAGTTGGACCGAATCCGATCCGACTCGGTCCGATGCCCAGCTCCATCACACCTGAGGAGATGAGATTTAGCGACAATGAGATCGACGACATGATCCTAACTGATATTTGTTAATTTAGACATGTCGAAATATTGTTCAACAGGTTCAAATACTATTCCAGATTACTTGTTAGCTGATTTCCGCTAGTTTAGACAGGTCAAAATACTGTTCGACCAATCGAAATACTATTTGACAGGTCGAAATATTGTTCGACGAATCGAAATACTATTTGACAGGTCGAAATACTGTTTGACAGGTTGACAGATGGGGTCGACAAATGAAAAATCACAGAATTCTCGGTTTAAATCTCTGGACGGTTTTTAGTTGTTTTGACCAATCGACTAGACAACTTGACGACAGGTCGATTGACAGTGGAAGTTTACATATTTTTCGAAGTTTATTTCCTTCTTTGATTAGAATTATTTGATTTATTTTAACGATTTGTTTAGGATTATTTAGAGGGTGTTAAACTCATTTTTTTAAATTAATTCATTCAATCAATAAACTTCTTAAGAATTTTCTTATTTTCTCATGGATTCGAGAAACCTCTTGTGGATTTAAGATATTTATCGATTGAGGAAGGCAGTGATTGACCTCATCACGTCCTTCCCTCTGTCATGTTGGATACCTAAACATAACTTACACGCTTAAGCAAAAAATGATTGCTTTTCTATTAGAGTGGAGTGCGATTGAAGGTGTCTGCAATAATCCTCAACAAAAGCCCATAGTTAAAGGGAAGACCTCCACTATTGTCATCCAACTGTACCCTCCTCCATAACTTCTCTCTTTCCTCCCTCTTATCTTCATCCCTTCTTCATTATTATTATTATTATTATTATTATTATTATTATTTGTGGTTTTCTTCAAAGAAAGTGGATGATTGAATGACTACAATTGCAGTTTATGGGGTTTTTTAATGGTGGAAGAGGGGAAAGAAAATTTAAGATTGAAATTGTCAGATTGAAGAAGAAACTTCTCTTTTTTATGCTAGGGTTAGGTTTTGATTGAGATTTTTTTTTTTTTTTTTTGGCAGGCACGTTTGTTTACGAAATATACTTATCTATTGAATTAGTAGAAACCAAAATGAGCTACTCGAGGCATAATTAGTTGAAGCAAAGCTATTAAAAAAAATTAGTTTTCATAATCAAAATCAAGGGAAACAAAAAAAAAAAAAAAAACAAACACTATTTTGTTTTAGCCCCAGTCAAAACAATGTAAATTCTCCTAAAACCTCCAAAGTACACACAACATGGGCCACCTGAGTTTTTTATCAGACTGATTTTTGTACATTCACTTTATCCTTGTTAGTTACACTTGAGCATTAATGGGCCTGACGAGAAGATACATACTATGGTTGCTCCACACAAACATATGGTTGGCATCCAAACCATTATTCCTCATGGGTCGCCAGGCTGAGTTGTGGATTTGGCTGATTTCTTTTGCCTCACAGCCTAGACTCAGGGATAGAACCTGGTGGATGGAGCGATTTTACATATAGAACTGGTGGGACCCGCCACTGCTCTTGGGAGCTTTAAGGCATTGTGTAGAACTGGTATTGAGGATCCCACATAACCAGAAGCTGTGGGACCATGTAAAACCGGACTTGGAGGGATCCTATCTAAACCAAAGCTTTGTAGGACCTGTAAAACTGGTATTGTAGAGAGTTCTTACCTAATTCATCGGTTTGGCCAACTCATCTTAAGACATGAGAGCTCATAAAATAGGTGGATCCAAGACACAAGTGGTCCACCCACAGGAAATAGTGGTGATTAAATGCCTACCATTGAAACCTTCTTAGGGGTCACTGAAGTTATGGGTCAAGCTAATACTAGGGTCTCAGCTGTATAGCTTATCTTGTGAATAAAATTTCTTTTGGATGAAAAAGAAGAAGCTAATATTTGTGTTTTCTGTTCATCATCTCTGTTGGAATAACCGTATGAACAGTTGGATGCCATATAAACATCACATGTGCGTTTTGGGCCCCACTGTATGATGTGGATTATGACTATGTGCACTTACGACATTAGCTAGCTGCCGACCCCACACTAACTCATCTGTGGGGAGAAGTTGTGCAAGTGCACGGAAACTTGTTTGCATCATCGCCTGATTACCAGCCAAACCGTATCCCTGTGATACACGCCATGTGGGGTCCATGTCTGCAGTACTTATTCACGTTCACTGTGGGGTCGCCCAGCCAAACCACGTTCCCCCGTGATACACACCGTTTGAGAAGGACGCGGAGTTCCTGCTAAAGAAGCTCCTGCGCCGGGAACCCAGGTGGGGCCACTGTTATGAGTTTGAGAAATCCACTCTGTCCATCTGTTTTTTGAGTTCCTTTTAGGATATAAGGACAAAAATGAACCGTACCTAATTCTCAAGTGGGCTGAAAATGTGAGCATTGAATTTCGACAGTTGAAATATTTATGGGCCACAGAAATCTTGAATCATTCTAATACATATATTTTTTCAGTTCATCCCAGCATGAATGACATTATTAACGGTATGGATGACATGTAAACATCACTGTAGAACTCAGGGAGCTTTCAATGGTATGAATTTCCCTAACTACCTTTTCCTTTAGTACGGCCCACTTGAGTCATGGATCCTGCTCAATTTTACTCTCATGGCCTAAAATGAGCTCACAAAACCGATGGACAGGATGGATGCCATACAAACATCACCGTGGACCCCACCTGGTTCCAGAGTAGGAACTTCGTGCAAAAGGCTTTTGCAGGAAATCCGCGTCCGGCGGAGAAGGGACACGGATTGCGTCCTACCCTCCGTCCGGGCAGGGCTCTGTGGGGCCACAGTAATGTAAGTGTTTTATCCACGCCGTTAATCCCTTTTATCAGACTATTTTATATTATAATTTTAAAAATGAAGCGGTACACAGTTCCATTGGACCACACCAAAGTAAGCTGAAATGATAATGACAACCACCGTTAAAACCTTTCTAACGGCCACTGTGATGTTTTTTAACCATCCAATCTATTAATAAGGTTAAGTAGACGTGGATGAAGTGAAAACACAAATATAAACTTGATTCGAAACTTCTCCAGCTCCCAGGAAGTTTTTAATGGTAGAAGTTGAATCCCCACTTTGTGGTCCACTTAAGTACTTTACCTGTCTAATTATTTTCCTCATACGATTAAAAGGATATGAGAAAAATGATGAAAGGCATGGATAAAATACTTACATTATGATGGGCTCCACAAAGCCCTTCTCAGACGGATTACCGGGGTAGGACGCAATCCGCGTCCCCTTGAATATAGTAGCTCCCTAAAAAAGGGGGGACGGATTGGCTACTCCCTCAGACACCAGCCAATGGTGGTTGATGCTATGTGGGCCCCATCATGATGTATATGTTTCATCCATGCCATCCATCTGTTTTTAAATATCATTTTATGGTATGAGTCCAAAAATGAGATATATCCAAATCTCAAGTGGACCACATTATAGGAAACAATGTTGAGTGAGGGTCGACCATTAAAAACATTTTGGGGACCATAGAAGTTTTGGATCAAGCTGATATTTGTTTTTTCTCTTCATCTGGGCCTGTATGACCTAATCAACAGATTGAATGTCAAATAAACAGTATATTGGGCCTAGGAGGATTTTAACGGTTGATATCCAATCACTAGGGGACGGATTGGCTACTCCCTCAGACACCAGCCAATGGTGGTTGGTGCTATGTGGGCCCCATCATGATGTATATGTTTCATCCATGCCATCCATCTGTTTTTACATATCATTTTATGGTATGAGTCCAAAAATGAGATATATCCAAATCTCAAGTGGACCACATTATAGGAAACAATGTTGAATGAGGGTCGACCATTAAAAACATTTTGGGGGGCATAGAAGTTTTGGATCAAGCTGATATTTGTTTTTTCTCTTCATCTGGGCCTGTATGACCTAATCAACAGATTGAATGTCAAATAAACAGTATATTGGGCCTAGGAGGATTTTAACGGTTGATATCCAATCACTATTGTTTTCATGTGGTGTGGTCCATTTGAAATTTATATCCCTCTTTATTGGAATAAAGCAATAAAATAATCTGTAAAAATGGATGAACGGAATAGATGAAACACATACATCATTGTGGGGCCCACGTAGCACCGACAACCAGCGACGGAGCTGGTGTCAAGGGGAGTAGCCAATCCGTTTCCAAAAAAGGGGGACGTGACTCAAAAGTCAAGGCAGACTTGACTCTTATAGTAGAGTATGGGCCCAAACCCATCCAGTCATGGGTCCAACTCCTTGAAATCTGCCAGCACCAGGAAAAAAAGACTTTCCCTTTAAAAGGAGGGAAGACCTGACTTGAAAAGTAGAATCAGGTCCCCACCATTCTGAATCTTGATGCTCCTTGCAAAAGAATAGATTTGACTCTAAAGGTAGAGGTCAAGTCCAAAACCATCCAGTCCCACCCAAATCACACTCCTTGGAATATCGTTGATGCAGCCCTGAGTGACTTTAAGCTATATGAGGGCAGTTGTAACGTCTGTGCTACTCCATTCTCTGTGCCAGCCCATGCTAGGAGGTAATGTTAAAAATCTAGAAGATTCAGCAACTAATGTGAGCTATTGAGATTTGAATATGCCTTATTTTTTAAATGACGTCCGCAATGGATATAACACAAACATCAATTTCACCAGATCACCTTAGGAGATGAGCCCGAATTACAAGTCAGATCCGAAACTCAAATGGGTCACACAATAGGAAATAGTCCTGACATGATCACACATAGATCAGAAAACGAGAATGCTCTGTTAGATGTTAATCCTCTGTGCAAGTGCACATAGTCATAATCCAAATCGTTAAAATAATGTTAGAAACTGTGGATGGTCCATATGACTTCTGATCCAAATGCAGCCTTAAAGCCTAAAGACAGTAGTCTCCATACTTGAAAGAGACAAACTTATGGTTGGCATCCCTTCCATTATTCCATAGGGGTGGCCACTCGAGTTGTGGATCATTACTCGGATTTTTTATTTTTATTTTGGCCTTACAACCAAGACTCATGAATGGAGTGGATTTTATATGTAGAAATGGTGGCCCCACGGCTCAGAGGTTATGTTATGGATTGTGTAGAACCGGTGCTGAGGGTCCCATGTAAACGAAAAGCTGTGGGGCCATATAAAAACAGAGTTGTAGGGAGCCCATTCCTACAATTGCAGTTACATGGAGCCCGTGTAAGCAAAAAGCTGTGGGGTCCACCATGATGTGCGTGTGATACTTTAGCCAGCTCACCCAAAAATGTGACGGACCCTAGATTGAAGTGGGCCATGCTATAGGAAAAAGTGATGATGAACGCTTATCATTGAAACCTTTCTAATATTTGTGTTTTCTGTTCATCCTTATGGGTATAATTGAAACTGTATGAACAGTTTCGATGTCATATAAATATCATGGTGGGCTCAAGGAAGTGTCAATGGTGAGTGTTTCCATCCCTACTTTTGTGGCGCATTACAGTTTTGGATGCATTCAATCCCCATTGTTTCCTGTGGTGTGGCCCACTTCATTTTGAGGCTCATGCCCTAAAATAAGCAGGCAAAATTAATTGATGGACTGCCCTAAAAACGCTGATAAAAGACATAAATATTATGGTAGGGTCCATGGAGCTTTGACACAGCTAGCTGGCTGGTGATCGGGTCACTAACCAAGCCGTATCTCCAAGATACACACCATATGGGGGCCATCTCTGCAACACTGTATGCAGAAGTTATCCGCGTGGACGAAGCTTGTGCGACCGACTGAAAGTTTTCACCTACTGAAAGTTTCTCATCTCAATGTGTGGGACCGACTGCGATTGGATTTTTTTTTTTTTTTTTTTTTCGGTGTATTATAGTTTTATAAGATGGCCTACCTGATGGTTGGATGAGCTAGATTGGATTTTTGGGTGATCTGGTCAAGTTGGTCGTGGTGCAACTATTGCAGGGGTTAGATCTCATAATCACTATCTGGGCTTTACAATACTTGACTACATCACTTTAAAAAAAAAAAAAAAAACATCACAGGTTCACCCATTCAGTTAAGGTAGGTCGCTTCCCCACTCTGTTTTACTGATAGAAACCATATATCAGCGTTAGGAACATATGTGACATCAGCACTGATGTGAAAATAGAAAATCAGAAAACCAGAATGCTCTGTTAGACATTAATTCTCTGTGCAACTGCACAGTGAAGACCGTTAAAATAATGTATACAACAAGTCAGTACTTTTTTTTTCTTTTTTTTTTCCCAGTCATAAAAGTAAGATGGGCAGTGCAATCGAAGCCATCTGTATCAACCTTTTCCTATAAATACCCATATCCATCGTAAGTTTGTAACAGACCATAAGCAACAACAGCCATGGCCATACATAAATCTCTCTCCCTCGCTTTTCTCCTCCTTTTCCTATCCTTTCTTTCTTCTTCCCATGCAACAATATCATCTGCAACAGCAGGACTGCCAGAAGCAGAGGCTCTCTTGAAATGGAAAGCCAGCCTCTCACCAACACAAGCTCTCCACTCATGGTCACTTCCTGCTACTAATGCCAGCACCAACACCCTATCTCCATGCAAATGGACTGGGATCTCATGCAACAGCCTTGGAAGTGTAACAGAGATAAGCCTACCGAGTGCAGGCTTGCAAGGTAAGCTTGACAACTTGAGCTTCCCCTCATTTCCAAACCTCATTCATCTCAATCTCAGTGACAACACTCTCACTGGTACCATCCCAGCTCATATTGGCGCTCTTTATAAACTCACATCGCTCAATCTGTCTGCAAATAGTATAAGTGGATCAATACCCCTAGATATAGGGAATCTTGTGAATTTGAATGAGCTAGACTTGTCCATTAACCACCTAGATGCTTCTATCCCTTCCACTTTAGGGAACTTGTCAAAGCTTTCCATCTTGTACCTGCACCAAAATCGAATCTCTGGCGCCATTCCTCCACAAATTGGGAATCTAAAAGATCTGGTTGAGTTGTCATTGTTCCATAACAATCTGACAGGTCCAATTCCTCCTACCTTGGGTAATTTGAGAAACCTTAGGGAGTTGCTCCTCTACAGCAATCAAATTTCTGGTTCAATTCCTCCACAATTTGGGAATTTAATGAATCTCGATATTCTTGAACTGTCCAATAACATTCTAACAGGTTCTATCCCTTCCACTTTAGGGAACTTGACAAAGCTGGCAGTCCTCTCCCTCTTTCAAAATCAAATTTCTGGTTCTATTCCTCCAGAACTTGGGAATTTAATGAATCTCGAAGGTCTTGATCTGTCCAATAACATTCTAACAGGTTCTATCCCTTCCACTTTAGGGAACTTGACAAGGCTGACAGTCCTCTACCTCATTGAAAATCAAATTTCTGGTTCTATTCCTCCAGAACTTGGGAATTTAATGAGTCTCAATATGTTATCATTGTACCGTAACAATCTGACGGGTCCCATCCCACCTGCTTTGGGTAATTTGAGAAACCTTACACTGTTGCTCCTCTACAGCAACCAAATTTCTGGTTCAATTCCTCGACAATTTGGGAATTTAATGAATCTCGACAAACTTGATCTGTCCGATAACATTCTAACAGGTTCTATCCCTTCCACTTTAGGGAATTTAACAAAGCTGACATTCCTCAAGCTCTTTCAAAATCAAATTTCTGGTTCAATTCCTCCACAGTTTGGGAATTTAATGAATCTCGACATTCTTGATCTGTCCATTAACCTTTTAACAGATTCTATCCCTTCCACTTTAGGAAAGTTAACCAACCTTACTTTATTGTCCCTTGTTGACTGTCAATTATCTGGTTCCTTGCCTCAAGAAATGACAAACATGACAAATCTTTCTAAACTCTACTTGAGTGGCAACAGCCTCTCTGGCTATTTACCTCAGTTATGCCAGGGCAGATCTCTTCAAGTCTTCAATGCCTTTGGCAACCATTTCACTGGTGAGATCCCAAAAAGCATCAGAAATTGCACTAGCTTAACAAGAGTGCGACTTAATGGAAACCGACTTGCTGCAAATGTATCAGAAGCCTTTGGTGTATACCCACATCTCTCATTCATGGATGTCAGCAACAACATGTTGTTCGGTGAACTCTCACCAAATTGGGGAGAATGCCGAAATTTGACAAAGCTACAATTATCCGGGAACATGATTACCGGTAGAATTCCTCCTGAGATAGGGCAGTTGACGCAGCTAAGGGTGCTTGGTCTTTCTTCAAACCAGCTGGTAGGCGAGATTCCAAAGGAATTTGGGAGGCTGACTTCTTTGTTCAACTTAACTTTAAATGAAAACCAGTTTTCTGGTCAGATACCCCAAGAGATTGGAAAACTATCCAATTTGGAGGTTCTTGACTTGTCAATGAATCACCTAAGTGGTCCAATACCATCTCAATTAGGTGATTGCTTCAAACTCCAATATCTGAAATTGAGCGAAAATGTTTTAAATGGAAGCATTCCTTTTCAGATCGGTAACCTAGTATACCTACAGGGTTTACTAGATCTAAGTCATAACTCCCTCAATGGACAGATATCACCACAACTCACGAAATTGATTCGGCTGGAAAAGTTAAACCTCTCCCACAACATGCTGTCAGGCTCCATTCCACCTTCTTTTGAAGCGATGTTCAGCTTGCAATCCATTGATTTTTCATTCAATGCTTTGGAAGGTCCTCTCCCCAACAGCAAAAGCTTTCAGAAGGCTCCTGCAGAGGCATTCATAAATAATAAAGGCTTATGTGGTGAAGCGCAAGGTTTGCGACTTTGCAATGCCTCTTCAATCAATCGTGGTGATGCGATGAAAGGTCACAGAGTTGTGATCCTCATTATTCTTCCTATCTCAGTGGCCTTGTTTCTTTTATTTGTAATCATTGGCATTTCTTACATTCATCGCCAAAGAAGAAGAAATATAAAGAAAGGGGTTCTTGAGAGGAGCAGTGGAATGGAAATCCATTTTCAATATGGAATTATGATGGGATTGCTGTGTTCGAAGACATCGTGGAGGCAACAGAGGATTTTGATGACAAATACTGCATTGGAATTGGAGGGTATGGAAAAGTTTACAAAGCAAATCTACCAGTGGGTCAGGTAGTAGCTGTGAAGAAACTTCACCCGCTCGAAGGAGGGGATCAATCTGATCAAAGAAGTTTTAGAAATGAGATACAAGCATTAACCGAAATCCGTCATCGCAACATAGTAAAGCTTTATGGCTTTTGCTGCCATGCTCGATGCTCGTTTCTCGTCTATGAGTACATGGAAAGGGGAAGCTTGACAAGTATCCTAAGTAATGATGAAGGAGCTGCACAATTGGACTGGACTCTAAGGGTAAAGATTATTAAAGGTGTGGCCCATGCTTTATCTTACATGCACCATGATTGCACCCTACCAATTGTCCATCGAGACCTATCAAGCAACAACGTTCTGCTGAATTCAGAACTTGAGGCTAGTGTTTCTGATTTTGGCACTGCACGATTGTTGATACCTGATTCGTCGAATTGGACTATGCTTGCAGGCACTTATGGATACATCGCTCCTGGTTAGTCACTAATATATTCTCAACACTGAATAGTTTTATCATAAATTAGCCTTTATTTTTCTTAATATTTTCTATTTTTTGATGAAATTATTTACTATAAAATTTGTGCATTAGTTACCACACTATTGTCAAATGGGGCAATATTCTAAGGCAACTGGTATATGAGAAAATTCATATTTGAAAATCTTAAGAAACTTTCGCCAAATTTTATTAGCTATTAAATTTTTGGCATTGACCATTTTTAACTGTACATTTGTTAGCCACCAATTGGTTGGATAGAATCCTTCCATCAGTGTTATTTCTGGGATCTTCTCTGTCTCTGAGAAACTTTGAGAATGGTCTGAATTGATTTATATTCATACCAAGTTTAGATGGATGAGCAACGGGTAGTTAATTAATGATTGAAAAAGCTCATGTCTTCTGAGAATGATGCATCAGGAAATGGAAATCGGATTGCGTACTCAGTTACTCAGGTATACTTTTATCATACTGAGCAAACTTAGTTGAGCCCACTGTGAATGTATGTGGTTTATCCACACCGTCCATCCATTTTTCCAGCTAAATTTAGGGGTTAAGCACAAAATCAAAGTATATCCAAAGCTCGAGTGGACCATACCACAGGAAACAATGTGGAATAATGATTTTCACTGTTGAAACCTTCCTAGTGTCCACAGTGATTTTTATTTGTCATCCAACATGTTCATAATATAAAAAAGATATGGATGAATAGAAAACACAAACTTGATAAAAAAAACTTCTGTGGCCTCCAAGAAATTTTCAATGGTAGATGTTCAATCACACGGTTTACTGTGGTGTGGTCCACTTGAGATTTTGATATGATTCTGTTTTGGTCTTAAGCCCTAAAATTATCTTTTACAATGGATGAACGGAGTGGATAGATTAAATAAATAATAGTGGACCCACAGAGTTTACTAAGTAGGCTACCGTTACTGAGTTACTCAGTACGCAATCCGCTTCCCAGGAAATGTGGCATCGTGAAGTGCTCTACCAAGAGATCCTATAGCATGAGCTTGGGCTTTCCCTGTTGTATAAGGGTTCCACAGCTCTAAGATCCAGACTATCCATGTGATGTCTCACACAATGAATGCCCCACACAACAAAAGAAGTTTCTAGATTGGAAAATCCTAGCAATTACCTTTTTTTTCTTGATCATCTATCCATTGGCCACTAAAATGGTTAGGATTTCCAATTAGAGAATTGCCAATGCGTGAGCCATCCAAATTGGGGCCCACCATGTCAATGGTTTGGATCCTGGAACTATGGACCTCATGACTAGTACAGACTTAAAACCTTACTCTTGAGCACATTTGTTGGTTGTTTCCTTTACTTCCTACGTAGAGAGAGTTTATCTATTGATGATTAGCAAAGAATAAAGAATATGATTGAACAATCTTCTATCATGTAGAGCTTGCATATACAATGAGGGTGACGGAGAAATGTGACGTCTATAGCTTTGGTGTTGTGGCACTTGAAGTGATGATTGGAAGGCATCCTGGGGAGCTCATCTCCTCCTTGTCATCACCAAATAGAGATGATACACTGCTAATGGATATGTTGGACCAACGTCTCTCCAATCCAACGGCGGAGGTTGTACACGAAGTCATATTTGCAGTGTCCATGGCCCTTGCATGCATTCGGCCGGATCCTGACTCTCGGCCAACCATGCACCATGTGGCTCAGGAGCTATCTGTTGGTGGGCCTTCTTTCTCTCTAGAGCCATTTCATGCACTTACATTTCGTCACCTGATGGATCTCAAGGTATAATTGGGCGTATGAAAATCAGTGAGGTTGTGAGCATGTAGTGACAAGAACATTATTGTTGTGTGTGTCTATTGTATGAAAATAATCAACCAGGGAGGTGTTTTTCTTGTTACGATGTGTACACAGTTTAGTGTGTGGATTTGATGTTTATATAGAATATATATTTCTAGAATTGGTGATAAAAACCAAAATGTAATAAAAGTAGGATGAAAGGAATAAAGATGTTTTCTTGCTTGATGGTTATCTTCTAACCCAAGATTTTTATGCCCAAGAAGTTAACTTCTAGGGATTGTAATCCTTTTTTGTGATACCTTTAATATGGATGGTTGAGATTGTTTTCGAAAAATAGGTCCAACCAACCATTTGATGTCGTGGATTGCTTTTATATATATATATATAAGAGTAATGGTCTCCTAGGAACTATCTCGCACGCTACCTTGTGCGGTCCAATTCCCACCACAGAGAGGAAATCAGATTGCGTACTGAGTAAACTCTGTTGGGCCGGATGTGGTCTATCTACGCCGTCCATCTGTTTTTCAAGTGCATTTTAATGGTTGAGACTAAAATTGAATCATTTCCAATCCTCAAGTGGACCATAGAACATGAGCTTTGGATGTGACTCATTCTTTGTATATTACCCTAAAATGATCTCTCAAGATGGATGGATGGCGTGGAAACAAAACATATATCATGGTGGGGGCACAAAATTTGGTGACATCACCTAGGTCTCTTGGGGGTAAGCGGATTATGTACTGAGTAAACTTTGTGGGGCCCGCCGTGATTTATGTATTCCAACCACTCCTTACATCCATTTTAACAGATAATTTTAAGGCTTAAGCCCAAAAATAAAGTATATCCAAAGCTCAAGTGGGCCACACCACAGGAAATAGTGTGAATTGAATGTCAATCGTTGAAAATTTTCTTGGGGTCCACAAGTTTTGGATCAAGCTGATATTTGTGTTTTCCTTTCATCCATATCTACGTGATCTTATGAGCAGGTCGGATGACAAATAAACATTACTATAGACCCTAGAAAGGTTTCAATGGTAGAAAGTATTATTCCTAATGTTTCCTGTTCTATGGTCCACTTGAGCATTGGAAATGATTCAATTTTGGTCTCAACCATTAAAATGCGCTTGAAAAATAGCTGGACGACGTGGATAGACCACATCCATTCACAGTGGGCCCAACAGAGTTTAGTCAGTAGGCAGTAGGGGTGTACATCGAGTCGAACCGAGTCGAGCTGGCCTCAGCTCGACTCGACTCGGTCACTGGCTGACCTCAGCTCGAACTCGGCTCGGCTTGGTCCTCGAGCCTGACTGGCCAACTCTGCTCAGTTCGGTCAGCAGCTCGGGCCAGCTCGGGCCGAGTTCGAGCCAAGATCGAGCCGAGTTCTCCATCGAGACATTTCCACAAACACTTGGACTACACCTTCAAAATCCATCTGTTTGTGAAACAGCAACAATGGTTTTACAGGTATTTTATCAAACACCTCCTATGCAACATAGAAAAAACAAGAAAAAAAAAAGAAAAAAAGAGTATTTGTTTAACTTACATACCTTTCTTGCCACAGCTGTCCTTCCTCTGGGCTGGGGATCAGCTCGCGCATTGCCACCAAGAGGACATGCTCCATCTACATTTGGGCCCACGATTTGGACAGTCTTGATTAACACACATATATGTTACAGTGTACAACTCACCACCATTCCAAAAATGGTGGAACAAACTACATGAGAGATGAGGGAGAGAGTAGAGAGAGAGAGAGAGGGAGGAAGATGGGTTAGGGTTTAGGGAAATGACCGAACAGGGGATTTAGGGAAACGGCCGGATGGCGAGGCGAGTGCCCGCTCGAGAAGGGAGAGAGTAGAGAGAGAGAGGGAGGATTGAGGAAGATGGGTTATGACTTATGAGAGAGGAGGGAGAGAGTAGAGAGAGGGGGAAGAACTAGAAGATGGGTTAGGGTTTATGCGTGCGGGCGGCCGAGTTCGAGCTGGAGGGTTTATAAGTAGGGTTTTTTTTTTTTTTTTTGTTTAAGGGGTGAGCCGAGTTTTTTGTTTATAAGATGGGTTTTATATATATATATATATATAGGTGTACCGAGTCGATTCGAGGCGAGCCGAGTTTCGATCCGAGTCGAGTCAAGCTGGGGCCTGCTTGAGCTCGGCTCAAACTCATTTTCGAACTGTATAAAACGGCTCGACTCGGATCGAAATCAGTTTCGAGTCGAGTCGATTCGAGCTTTTTCGAGTCGAGTCGAGCGAGCTAACCGAGCTAGCTTGGTTCGCGTACACCCCTAGTAGGCAGTCCGATTTCCTCGCTACGGTGGGAATTAGACCGCACCGAGGTAGGTAGTGTGCGGGATAGCTCCCAGGAGACCATTACTCTCTCTCTCTCTCTCTCTCTCTCTCTCTCCTCTCTCTCTCTCTCTCTCTCTCTATCTATATATATATATATATATATATATATTATATATATATATATATATATATATATATATGGGAAATGGTTCTATGTGGTTGAGCTCATGGTCCCATGAGGTCGAGCTATATGTGCGCCCTACCTTGATGCGTGCCGAACATCTACACTGTGAATTTGATGGGTCCCATTTAAATGATGCGATATCCCAAAATCAGTCGTATAAGGAGCTCAGGTGGGCCATATATACCATCTAAAATAATGTGAAGACTTGCTTAAAACATATAAAAGCACTTGGTGTGGCCCACCTAAAATTTGGATGCGTCTAACCCCTCGCACAAGTGAGACACACATAATGGATAGGCTGGATTTGTGAACCACACCTCAGTAGGCTCAGCAAATGATTATGAATGTTTTAATGGGAGGATAACCCCTCTCAACTTTTGTATGTGGTGTGGCCCACAAAAGTCATGGATTGAATTGATTTTTAAGCACGAGGCCTACCATGGAATTTTGTATCTGACTGATGGGGTAGATGTTCAGCACGCATCACAGTGGAGCCCACACAGCTCGACCTCATGAGAAGTTCCCATGAGCTCTACCGCATAGACCATTTCCACACACACATATATATAGTCAATCATAACCATTTCATCCCATCCATGGCCTAGAAAAGGGATGCATAGAGAAAAATAAGGCCAAATCAATAATGGGTTGGATCATCTAATCAATACTATTTTTGCACTGTAGTCTATGAAATGTTTTGGAGTTAATAAATGGTTTAGATTAATTGATTAGACTGTCCAAGTTTACATATGCAAGAACTGTTGCGCAGCACGCCAACAACGCAGTGAGCCTAGATCCAATCTAAGGCCTCACCCACAAACGATAGATAGGAAGAAATATAAACTAGAAATAGATCAAAGCAATCCAAAACAAACCACAAGACAAGATATACGTGGAAAAACCCCAAACTAGGGTAAAAAACCACGGATGCAAAATTCCACTATGAAGAGAAACGAAGATTACAAGGCAATATACTAACCTCTCCCTTGGAAGTACAGAGAAAATCCTTTGCCCACACCTCAGAATAATTTCCTAAAATTCACTCTTAACCTAGAATAGCCCTAGGGACCCCAATTTATAGTTTTAGCAACTTCCCTTTCCGCATCCCAGTTGCGAAAGGACTTGCGACACGAAATCCGCGAAACTCCTTTCGCATCCCAGTTGCGAAAGGACTTGCGACACGAAATCCGCGAAACTCCTTTCGCATCCCAGTTGCGAAAGGACTTGCGACACGAAATCCGCGTAACTTCGACTGGTCGTGGGCGGCCCCAGATGTGGCTCCACTTCTCAACAATCTCCCACTTGGAGACACATCTCCATAAACCTTGTCTTCTTCATCCGGAGTGCACCACCTCCTCGTTTTCAAGCCTGAAGACCAATCAAATCTGAACAGAGCTTTAGCTTCTCCCTTGTGACTGCCTTGGTCAGCATATCCTCAGGATTCTCACTTGTATGAATCTTCTCCAGAGCAATCGATCCATCTTCCAGTAACGAACGTATGAAGTGATATCTGATGGCAATATGCTTGGTCCTTGAATGAAAGGCTGAATTCTTAGCCAAGTGTATTGCACTCTGACTGTCATTGTACAGCTTGCAATCTGCTTGCTTCTTACCCAACTCTTCCATAAAACCTTGCATTCACACCATCTCCTTGCATGCTTCTGTAGCCGCAACATATTCTGTTTCTGTCGTACTGATAGATACTATCTTTTGTAACTGAGAGACCCAACTGACTGCAGCACTACCCAGAGTAAAAACATAACCCGTAGTGCTTCTTCTGCTGTCGATATCTCCTGCCAAATCTGAATCCACGTAGCCTTGTAACTTGATTTTTGATCCACCATAACACAGCCCTACGTCCTTAGTACCTACCAAGTACTTAAGGATCCACTTCACAGCTTCCCAATGTTCTTCCCGGCGTTGTTCATGAACCTGCTAACAACTCCCACTGCTTGAGCAATGTCTGGCCTCGTGCTCACCATAGCATACATGAGACTCTCAATAACTGACGCGTATGAGACTTTAGCCATGTAGTCCTGTTCCTCCTGCGTCTTTGCACTTTGCTCCTTAGATAGCTTGAAGTGGTTGGAGTGCTAACCGGCTTAGCACCTCCCATATTGAATCGATCAAGTACCTTGGCTATGTACTCTGCCTGTGACAAAACTAATTTCTTGTTTTCCCTGTCACGCTTTATCCTCATGCCTAGGATTTGTTTTGCAGCTCCTAAATCCTTCATGACAAATTCTCTAGACAATTGTCTTTTGAGATCTGAGATGTCCTCCATGCTTGAGCCAGCCACAAGCATATCATCAACTTACAGAAGAAGGATGATGTATGACGTATCAAACTTCTTCAAGTAACAATAGTGGTCTGCATGACATCTCCTAAAACCGTTTCCCGACATGAAACTATTGAACTTCTTGTACCACTGCCTCGGGGCCTGCTTCAGGCCATATAGACTCTTCTTCAGCCTGCACACCTTGTTCTCATTACCTGGTGCCACGTATCCTATCGGCCGATGCATATATATCTCTTCTTCAAGGTCCCCATGAAGAAAGACTGTCTTAACATCTAGCTGTTCTAGATGTAAGTCCTCTGAAGCCACTATACTCAAGACCATGCGAATCGTAGACATTTTCACTACCGGTGAAAATATTTCAGTGAAATCGATACCTGCCTTTTGTTGAAACCCTTTCACAACCAATCTGGTCTTGTACCGTTTCGAACCATCGTGTTCCTCCTTCAGTCTGTAAACCCACTTGTTATGAAGAGCTTTCTTACCCTTGGGTAGAGTGACTAGCTCCCATGTACGATTAGACTCAAGAGAGTCCATCTCATCATCCATGGCCTGCTCCTAACCCGTATATCTGACTGTAACGCCTCTTCAAAACACTCTGGCTCACCATTATCTGTCAGTAGTAGATAATGTAAGGAGGGTGAGTATCGGACCATGGGTCTCCTCTCCTGAGTAGACCTCCTCACAACTGGTGTATGCGGCTCTGCCTCATCCTGTGGCACTGTAACACCCATGTCCGGTAACTCTTCCAAATCTACGAATTCTTTTTCTCGGCCTTATTTTCCTACACACTGTCCTTATGCATCACTTTTTCATTAAAGACTACGTCCTTGCTTCTGATGATTTTTCTGTTTTCTGCATCCTAGAACCTGTAGCCAAAATCATGTTGCCCATAGCCTATAAACGTGCACCTCCTGGACTTCGCATCCAGCTTGTTTCTGTGCTCTGCATCAATGTGAATATATGAAGTGCAACCGAACACTCTGAGATATGTAAGGTTCACTTCTTTCCCAGTCCACGCTTCTTCTGGTAGCCCACCATCCAATGGTGCTGAGGGACTTCTATTGATGAGATATGTAGCAGTATTCACAGCATCTGCCCAAAAGGTCTTGGGCAACCCTGCATGAAACCTCATGCTCCTGGCGCGCTCAAGGATGGTCCTGTTAATACGCTCAGCCACACCATTCTGCTGTGGTGTCCCTGGAATCGTTTTCTGATGTTTGATTTCATTTGCTGCACAATACTCCTCAAACCTCTTATCACAATACTCTCCCCCATTGTCAGATCTGAGACACTTTACTGTTTTACCTGTCTCATTTTCTACCATAACTTTCCAATTTAAATACATCAAATACATCAGATTTATGTTTTAAGAAGTAGACCCACAGTTTTCTATTGACATCATCAATAAAAGTAACAAAATAATGTGAACCACCAAGAGATAATACCTATGCCGGTCCCCACACATTAGTGTGTACAAGCTCCAACAGATGTGTCTTTGGAGCGCTTCCCGTCTTCTTGAAGCTTACCCTCTTCTGCTTGTCATAACGCAGTCCTCGCAGAATTCCAAGTCAATAGACTTCAGCCCTGGTAGCTTCCCTTTTGACAATAGCACTTTCATCCCTTTCTCACTCATATGTCCCAACCTCTGATGTCATAACTGCATATTCACTCCAGTTGATGCGACTGCGAGTGAACTATACGATCCTGAAGTCATGTACAAAGTACCTTCCTTTTTGCCTCGAGATATTACCAAGGCACCTTTTGTGATCTTCCAGGAATTACTGGTGAATGTCGTCACATAACCGGTATCGCCCAACTGTCCCACTAAGATCAGATTACATTTCAAACTCGGTACATGTCTGACATCCTTCAATTTCAAGACCGTTCCGTCTTTCTGATTTACATGAACATCCCTCTTTTCAACAATATTGCACGGCTCATCATCACCCACGTAGACTCTCCCAAAGTCACCTGACACATAATCACGCAGAACTTCCTTACACGAAGTAGCATGTAACGAAGCACCCGGGTCTATAACCCAAGACTCATTCCTCGCATCAAGAGACAAGATCAACGCCTCTGTGTCGCTCTCCTCAGACAGATTCACTGAATCCTTCCCGCATTGAGAGCTTCCTTCTTGTTTCCTGAGCGCGCTGCAATAACGTTTCATGTGCCCCTTCTTGCCGCAATGCCAACACCCGTCTTTGTCTTTCGGTCCATTAGACTTCTTCCTCGACTTAGAACGCCTGTGTTTATTGCCTCTTTTGTTCAGCGATCTTCCTCTTCCTTCAATGTTTAGAGCATTCCCTGAATCCCCTGAAACTCCTAATGCCTTCCTTCTATATTCTTTGCTGAGAATTAGACCGGCCACATTATCAAATTTCAGCTTTGTCGATCCTGAAGAATTGCTCACAGCAATCACCAAACCATCCCAACTGTCTGGCAAACTGGATAAGATCAATAATGCCCTGACCTCATCCTCAAAAGCAATGCCAACGGATTCCAACTGGCTCGTGACTGTATTGAACTCGTTTAGATGTTCAACCACGCTCCCACCATCTGACATCTTCATGTTGAATAGCTGTTTCATAAGATGAACTTTGTTGGATGCTGAGGGCTTTTCATACATGGTGGCTAGGGCTTCCATTAATTCTTTTGTCATTTTTACCTTGGATATATTGAAGGCGACGCTCTTAGACAAAGAGAGTCGGATCGTTCCTAAAGCCTTCCTATCCAGTAAAAACCATTCATCATCTGTCATCTTTTCTGGTTTCTTCTCTTTTCCTCCTAGAGGAATATAGAGGTCCTTCTGATACAGATAATCCTCCATCTGCATCTTCCAGAAGGCAAAGTTTGAACCATCAAACTTCTCAATTCTAGTTTTTCCATCTTCCGTCATCGCTCCCAATAGAACTAAACCAATAGCTCTGATACCAGTTGTTGCGCAGCACGCCAACAACGCAGTGAGCCTAGATCCAATCTAAGGCCTCACCCACAAATGATAGACAGGAAGAAATATAAACTAGAAATAGATCAAAGCAATCCAAAACAAACCACAAGACAAGATATAGTGGAAAAATCCCAAACTAGGGTAAAAAACCACAGATGCAAAATCCACTATGAAGAGAAACGAAGATTACAAGGCAATATACTAACCTCTCCCTTGGAAGTACAGAGAAAATCCTTTGCCCACACCTCAGAATAATTTCCTAAAATTTACCCTTAACCTAGAATAGCCTAGGGACCCCAATTTATAGTTTTAGCAACTTCCCTTTCTGCATCCCAGTTGCGAAAGGACTTGCGACACGAAATCCGCGAAACTCCTTTCACATCCCAGTTGCGAAAGGACTTGCGACACGAAATCCGTGAAACTCCTTTCGCATCCCAGTTGCGAAAGGACTTGCGACACGAAATCCGCGCAACTTCGACTGGTCGTGGGCGGCCCCAGATGTGGCTCCACTTCTCAACAAGAACATTATACTTTAGTGCTCTGAGAGTTCCAAAGCATTTCTGTTTACTACGGATTTTTTGTATGAGCCTCTCCCTCGGTTTTATTTTTATTTTTTTTATTATTTTTTTTAATCTTCATGGTATCAGAATCTAATCACCACCAAAACCTATTTGACAATCCAATCACCACCGAAACCCATCTTTGTCAATCCCACAATTCCTCATTTCCATACCTCCTGCCCGCCCTTTCAACACCCCTCTAAAACACATTCCTGCTACCTTTCTCAATCATGGTGAACTCAATCCATTTCAAAACCCATCTCTGCCAGCAACCATCCAATAACAAAACACAAATAGACAAGAATGGGAAAGGAAAAAAAAAAAAGCGACCTCTAAAACAACACTCCACATCTAGAGGCCCACCTCATGTTTATATGCCACCCAATATCCAATATATAACTCTTGTGGTCCACAGGAAGTTTTCAATGGTGGTTGTTAAATCACCACTGTTTCTTGTGGTGTGGTCCATTTGAGATTTGAATATGCCTTATTTTTAAAATGAGGTTCTAAATGGGCAAGCCCAATGGATGAACAGAGTGGATAGCAGCCGCCACACACCTATGCACGCCGTAGTGGGATTTCACAACCTATGTGTTTCGAACCCAAGACCTCGTGTTGAAACTCCTCAGAGTCCGCCACTCGGGCAAGGACTAAGACCAGTGGCATGAACTGATTGTATAACAAGTTGGTGATAAATACAGGTGTGACCTTTACTTGGCGATCAAAGTGCGTTAGTGAGATGAGTAGCACCATGCACCATGCACTGTATTCTTTTTAATAGAATATTCATAACTTTGTGTTATTTCGGACAAGCACATGAAATGGGTGATAGGAAGCATTGGTCGGTGCTCAATGGACCCCATCATATTGTCTATATTTTATTAAAGTAGTCCATTTATTTTACCGAATCATTTTCAAATATAATCCCAAAAATGAGGTACATCCAAATATTAGGTAGACTACACTAAGTAAAACAATGGTGATAATTAAATGCCTATCATTAAAATGTCCTAAGTCCTACATTAATGTTTATTTTCCATCAAACCTATTGCACAGGTCACATGGACCTGGATGAAGAGAAAACACAAAGACCAGATTTATCTAAAACAATTTGTACGCAAGAATTTTTTAATGCTGAGCGTTCAATCATCATTGATTTGTGCGGTGTGGTCCATCTGAGATTTGAATCTTCTGCCTCAATTTTTGGGCTTATGACCTAAACTGATTTGGAAAAATCAATGGATTGAATAGATAAAAATGGATAGGATGACATAGATAAAATACATACATTATGGTGGGGATATAGAACTTTAACGGTAACACCTTGATAGTTGTTACATTGACCGTGGGGCCCATCTTGATATATATTGTATATCCATGCGGCTTATCAGTTTTCCAGCTTATTTTAGGGAATGGTCCAAAAATAGAAGCAGATCCAAATATTGAGTGGACCATATCACACGAAATGGTGGTCATCAAGAAGTTTTTAATGGTGGCATTCAATCCCCACTGTGTGGTCCACTAGAGAATAGTATATGCTTCATTTTCGGCATGATATCTTAAAATGAGCTAGGAAACCTGATGAACAACATGGATATACAACAAATACATCGGGGTGAGTGCCATGATTAGGGTAACACTTCCTGACAAGTTAGCCTAGTAACACCTAATCGGCTCGCTTTCAAAGGGAGGCAGATTTTTGCCAAAGGGTGTTACCCGTCCATCCATTTTATGTGCTCATTAAGTACACGCGACTAAGAATGAAGCGGATCCAAAACTCAAGTGGGCCACATAAGAGGAAACAATGAGAATTCAATGACCACCATTGAAACATTTGTATGGCTACAAAAGTTTTACCATGCTAATACTTTTGTGTTTTCACTTCATCCCGTGTAAACAGTCTGGATGGCATAGGAACATCAAGGTGGAGCCCACCGTAGGCATTTCTTTTCCTAATTTTTCCTTTCATGCTGCTCACTTGAGTTTTAGATCCGCTTCGTTTTTGGTAGAATGTCGGAAAATGAGCTTACAAAATAGATGAATGGGGTGGATATCTCACAATCATCATAGTGGGCTCCACTTAGCATCTCAGACTTCTTGGGAAGGCTTTGGGAGGAAATCCACGTCCCTTTCAAAGCCTAGAACATGGCTGGGACTGTTAATGAGCTGGGCCTAAGTTGTCCTCAGCCCAGATTTTGAACTGTTTTGAGCTGGGCGGCTGGGCTGACCATATTCAAAATTTAGATTATGGTAGGCCCGAGCCCAACCCATTGACAGCACACTTAGGTACTATGTTGATGTGGCAAAGTCATGCAATGGCTGTAGGGTGCCATCGATCGCATGATGGAGGCATTAGGGTTGCTCCTTGTTCGTGGCAGTGATCTGCCCCTGGTAGGAGTTGAAATTCGTAATCGCATCGATTGCAGGGTGATGCTGGTAGTGAACCGTATGATCACACCTGAGGAGATGAGATTTAGCGATGATGAGATCGACGACATGATCCTTCAATATCCCGAGAGGGCGGCGATCAGAACAGGCGGATCAAGAATTCAGGATGAAAGCCAATCTCTTCCTAGCATCAATGGTCAATTTTACATTGAAGATTTCCTCAATTGGCTTTTTGAAGTTGAGTGAATTTTTGACTATATAGATTTTTTTAAAGAAAATAAGATACTTGTGACTTACAATTTGAAGAGCGGAGTTTCAGCTTAGTGAGAGCAACTTCAACTTGAGCGGATGAGACAAATGAAAGTGTCAATTTGTATGTGGCACGAATAAATCAATTGTTTTACGCACAGTTCCTCCCTCACGATTATGATCAGGAATTACTCCAATAATTCTAAAATTGTTGGATGGATAGTCGATTGGTGAGGGATTATTCAAAGAAGTCCTATTGTTTGTCACTGAGAGGCGACCTGGTTGAGAGTGAGTTGCGATAGGCCGTTGGATTTGCCATTGGCGTACATGTGGCCCCTGTGGAAGTGGAAAACCAATCCAATACTTCTAAAGTGGACAAGCAATATCTTGTAAACGAATGAGATTTCATCAAACACTTTGAAGAGACGGGAGTGATGGTAGCACTCGTAGAAAAGAAAGCGGATGTGGAGTCCGTAACCATTCCAAAAGATGTAAAACCTATGTTGCAGGAGTTCAAGGCGATTGTGCTCGCCGAACTTTCCAATGAATTATCCCTTATACAGGAAATTGGTCTTTTTTTAGGTTGAGTTTTTCTTCAACAATACGATGAATCAATCTACCAAGCGGGCCCAATTTGAGGTTATGTATGCTCGATTCCTAAACATGCACTCAACTTGTTTCCATTGCCTAAACTACCTGGAATAAGTGTTGGGGCGAAGAATATGGCAATTCGGTTAGCAACTATTCATGTTGATGTCTAGGAGATATTATAGAAGCTTATTGCAGAGTACAAGGAAGATGCTAATAAATATCAGCATCCAAAGTTGAATATTCATTGTGAACCAAGTCCATTAAAGAACTCAAGGAAGTTGAACACGTATCATGAACCAAACTCGAGGATGAGTTTTTTTTTTTTTTTTTTTTTAATTTTTTTTAATTTCAAGTGGAGTGGTCTGATGTAGAACAAGGATCAAACACATTCCTAATGCATAGTTCGATCGGTCGACCTTTGTGGTTGACAATTCAAAATTCCACCAAAAATTTTAGATTGCTTTGCTAACTGATTTTTGTTAATTTAGACATGTTGAAATACTGTTCGACAGGTCCAAATACTATTCCAGATTACTTGTTGTCTGATTTCCACTAGTTTACACAGTCGAAATACTGTTCAACGAATCGAAATACTATTTAACAGGTTGAAATACTGTTCGACGAATTGAAATACTATTTGACAGTCGAAATACTGTTCGACGAATCGAAATACTATTTGACCGGTCGAAATACTGTTCGACGAATCGAAATACTATTTGACAGGTCGAAATACTGTTCGACGAATCGAAATACTATTTGACAGGTCGAAATACCGTTCGACGAATCGAAATACTATTTGGCAGGTCGAAATACTGTTCGACAGGTTAACAGATGGGGTCGACAAATCAAAATTCACAGAATTTTCAGTTTAAATCTTTGGACAATTTTTAGTTGTTTCGACGTATCAACTAGACAACTTGACGATAGGTCAATTGACAGTAGAAATTTACATATTTTTCGAAGTTTATTTCCTTATTTGATTAGAATTATTTGATTACATTTTAACAATTTTTTAGGGTTATTTAGAGGGTGTTAAACTCATATTTTTTTATTTTTATTTTTATCATTCATTCAATCAATAAACTTCTTAAGAATTTTCTTATTTTCTCTCATGGATTTGAGAAACCTCTTGTGGATTCAAGATATTTCTCGATTGAGGAAGACACAATTGACAAGACAATTGACCTCATCACGCCCTTCCTCTGTCATGTTGGATACCTTAACATCACTTATACGCTTAAGCAAAAAATGATTGCTTTTCTATTAGAGTGGAGTGCGATTGAAGGTGTTCGCAATAATCCTCAATAGAAGCCCATAGTTAAAAAGAAGACCTCCACTATTGTGATCCAACTGTACCCTCCATAACTTCTCTTCTTCCTTCCTCTGTATCTTCATCCCTTCTTCATTTTATTTTATTATTATTATTTTTTTTTTTTTCTGGTTTTCTTCAAAGAAAGTGGATGATTGAATGATTACAATTGCAGTTTTTGGGGGTTTTTTAATGGTGGAAGAGTGGAAAGAAAATTTAAGATCGAAATGGTGAGATTGAAGAAGAAACTTCTCTTTTTTATGCTAGGGTTAGGTTTTGATTGAGATTTTTTTTTTGGCAGGCGCATTTGTTTACCAAGTATACTTATCTATTGAATTAGAAACCAAAATGAGATACTCGAGGCATAATTAGCTGAAGCAAAACTTTTTTTTTTTTTTTTTTGTTTTTAAAAAAGTAGTTTTCATAATCAAAATCAAGAAAAAAAAAAAAAAAACTATTTTGTTTTAGCCCCAGTCAAAACAATGTAAATTCTCCTAAAACCTCTAAAGTACACACAACATGGGCCACCTGAGTTTTTTTATCAGGCTGATTTTTGTCCATTCACTTTATCCTTGTTAGTTACACTTGAGCAATGGGTCTGACGGAAGATACACACCATGGTTGCTCCACACAAACCTATGGTTGGCATCCAAACCATTATTCCTTATGGGTGGCCAGCCTGAGTTGTGGATTTGGCTGATTTCTTTTGCCTCACAGCTAGACTCAGGGATAGAACCTGATGAATGGAGTGAATTTTACATATAGAACTGGCGGGACCCACTGCTCTTGGGTGTTTAATGCATCGTGTAGAACTGGTCTTGAGGATCCCATGTAACCAGAAGCTGTGGGACCATGTAAAACCGGACTTGGAGGGATCCTATCTAAACCAAAGCTTTGTAGGGACCCTGTAAAACTGGTATTGTAGAGAGTCCCTACCTACAACTGCATGCGGTAATATGGAGCCCGTGTAAGCAAAAAGCTGTGGGGTCCACTGTGTTATGCGTGTGACATCCACTTTGTCAAGCGGTTTGGCCAACTCATCTGAAGACATGCATGAGAGCTCATAAAATAGGTGGATCCAAGACACAAGTGGTCCACCCATAGGAAATAGTGGTGATTAAATGCCTACCATTGAAACCTTCTTAGGGTCTGAAGTTCTGGGTCAAGCTAATACTAGGGTCTCAGTGTATAGCTTATCTTGTGAATAAATTTTCTTTTTGGTGAAAAAGAAGAAGCTAATAATATTTGTTTTTTCTGTTCATCACTGTTGGAATAACCGTATGAACAGTTGGATGCCATATAAACATCACGTGTGTTTGGGCCCCACTGTATGATGTGGTGATACAGTTTTGGATTTTGCCTCATTTTTCGGCTCATGGCCCAACTTGAGCTGGCGAAACTGAGGGTCCGGGGCTGTGAGTTCCCATGGCGTGAACCACTTAAGTGGATCAACCCCATTTTGCAGGCCCCTCCTGAGTTGATTATCTGTAATTGATGCACGTTTCGGATGGGTGAGGTGTCCCACCTGTGGGTGTCTTAAGCAGACGTTGTTGGGCTGGTGAACCAAACACCAGCCAGTTAGCTGGTGCAAAGCTCTATGGGCCCACCACAATGTAGCTGTTTGTCCATTTGTGTTAGCTCATTTTAGGTCAATGAGCCCAAAAATAAGGTTGATCCAAACCTGAATTGGATGGACAGAAAAAGTTGGGATTGAAAGCTTATGTGTGGAAAACTTATTAGCGACGATATGAATTGAAAGCATAGTGTTGAAAACTTATCAGGGATCACAAAAGTTTTGAAGCAAGCTGATATTTGTGATTTTTCTTCATCCATGTCTTGGGGTTTGGATCTGCCTTATTTTTGGGTTCATGTCCTAAAATTAGTTGGCAAAAAAGATGGACTGCAAGGATACAACACATCCATCATGTTAGGGTCCATAAAGCTTTAACACCAGCTAGCTGGCTGATATTGGGTCACCAGCCAAACCCGTCCCCTTATACACAATGTGGGGCCCATTTCTGTAACACTTCCTGTGTGTAGAAGTTATTCACGTGCAAGGAAACTCTTTTACATCATCGCGCGAGGTCACCAGCCAAATCCCATCCCCGTGATACATGCCATGTGGGGCTCACTGTGTTGTTTGCATGCTTTCTTGCATGCCTTCCCACAAGCGTGTTGATCAGCTTGACCCAAAAGTCAGGTCAGTTCCTATCATCAGGTGGAGTACAGGTTCCAAGGTTTTTTGTGGTGTATTATAGTTTTCTAAGGTGGCCCACCTGATGGTTGTACCAGCTAGATTCTTGGATCATCTAGCCGAGATGGTAGTGGTCCAAGTATTGCAAAGCTTGGATCCCAAAATTACCATCTGGGCCTAACAATACTTAACTGCAACCGCTTTAAAAAGGGAAAAAAAAAATAAAAGTAAAAAAATGATAGAGGGATTCGTAAAATAGATTCTTCTTTGGTGATATAGGGCCTGTTTGGATGCACTTTTAAAAAAAAAAATGCACCATTGGGCCTAGAAATGAGGCAACCTGACTCAAAAGTGGTGAGAGACGACTTTAAAGGTAGAATAAGGGCCCACTACTTGGAATCTCGATGTTGTTTGCAAAAGAAGAGCCTTGACTAGAAAAAATGTAAACTTGTTCACTCTCACATAGAAGTTTTTCACGTACAGGAAAACTTGTTCACATCATCGTGGGGTCACCCACTCAAACCACGTCGCCCCATGATACACGGACGGACGTGGATTGCGTCCTACCCCCGCCCGGACGGTAATCTGTCCGGGCAGGGCTCTGTGGGGTCCACCGTGTTGTAAGTGTTTTATTCACACCGTTAAACACTTTTTCCGATAATTTTAACATGTGAGCCAAAAAATGAGGTAGGTCCAAGGCTTAAGTGGACCACACCAAAGGAAGCTGCATTGATAATGACACCCACCATTGCAACCTTTCTAAGGGCCAACGTGATGTTTTTTTTTACCATACAACGTGTTCGTAAGGTCATTTAGACGTGGATTAAGTGAAAACACAAATATCAGCTTGATCCGAAACTTCTTCAGCTCCCAAGAAGTTTTTAATGGTGGACGTTCAATCTCCACTTTGTGGTCCACTTAAGCCTTGGACTTGTCTCTTTTTTGGCTTATATATTAAAATTATCGAAAAAAAGCGTTTAACGGCGTGGATAAAACACTTACAACACGGTGGGCTAATCCATCCGGGCAGGGGTAGGACGCAATCCGCGTCCATGATACACACCGTTTGGGGGCCATTTCGGTGACACTTGTTCACCCACGCGGAGAAGGATGCGGATTTCCTGCTAAAGAAGTTCCTGCGTTGAGTGCCTTTTAGGTCGCGGATAAAACACTTACAACTGGAACCCGGTGGTGTACGTATTTTATCCACAGTGATGTACGTATTTTATCTATACTCCGTCCGGGCAGGGCTCTGTGGGGCCTACAGTGATGTACGTATTTTACCCACAGTGATGTTTTTTAACCATCCACAGTGATGTACGTATTTTATCAACACTCCATCTGGGCAGGGCTCTGTGGGGCCACTGTGATGTTTTTTAACCATCCAACCTATTAATAAGGTCATGTAGAGGTGGATGAAGTGAAAACACAAATATAAGCAGCTTGATCCGAAACTTCTCTAACTCCCAAGAAGTTTTTAATGGTGGAAGTTGAATCCCCACTTTGTGGTCCACTTAAGCCCTCTACCTGTTTAATTATTTGCCTCATGCATTAAAATGAACTGAGAAAAATGATGAACAGCATGGATAAAACACTTACATCATGGTAGGCCCCACAAAACCCTGCTCGGCGGAGGATTGCGTCCCCTTGGAATCCAGTAGCTCCCTAAAAAAAGGGGGACGTGACTCAAAAGTCAGGGCAGACTTGACTCTTATAGTAGAATTGGGACCCAAACCCATCCAGTCATGGGTCCAACTCCTTGAAATCTGCTGGCACCAAAAAAAAAAAAAAAAAAAAAAAAAAGACTTTCCCTTTAAAAGGAGGGAAGACCTGACTTGAAAAGTAGAATCAGGTCCCACTATTCTGAATCGTGATGCTCCATGCAAAAGAATAGATTTGACTCTAAAGGTAGAAGTCAAGTCCAAAACCATCCAGTCCCACCTAAATCACACTCCTTGGAATATCGTTGAACTGGGTTGCAAGAATCACATGTATGTGACTTTAAGCTCTATGAGGGCAGTTGTAAAGTCTGTGTTACTCCATTCTCATTCATTGCCAGCCCATGCTAGGAGGTAATGTTAAAGATACAGAAGTGAGGTCTTGGTATCGATCCCTAGTGGGGGTGGCTAACGGTGAAGTGTGAACTGACAGTGTTGTGTACTATCAAGCTAACGAAAAAAATAAAATGTTAAAAATCTAGAAGATTCAGCAACTAAAGTGAGCTATTGAGATTTGAATATGCCTTATTTTTGAAATGACCTCCATGCGTAATGGATAAAACACAAACATCAATTTCACCAGATCACTGATGGGTTATTTTGACCCATCTTCGACTGGTCGAGAGCCCTGCTCGACTGGTCGAAGGCTGGTGGTCGACCGGTCGAAGGTTCGAGTCGAAAACTTCGACTCAAAGTCCAGCGAGTAATTTTGCTGTTTTTACTGTAGCTTGGACTGGTCGAGGAACCTTCGACTGGTCGAAGGGGGCCTACGACTGGTCGAAGGGATGTCTCGACTAGTCGAAGGTTACGCAGTTTGTTCCGCGATTTTGCGCGAAACTGCGGATTTGAGTCCTTTCGCAACTAGGATGCGGAAAGGAGTTTCCCAAAACTATAAAAGGGGTTGCCTAGGGTTTTTCTAGGTATCACAAAATAGCAAGAGGGTTTCCTAAAGCTTTACAAAGTATTTGCTAAAGGGTTTAGGGCTATCAAAGGTGAGAGAGAAGGAGAAAGAGAGAGAGGAAGCTTATATAAAGGGAGGTTTCTGCTCGTGGAGGTTCTCTACTTTGCAATCTACATCTCAGCGCTTCTATGTCCTCGTAATCGGTTAGATCTCTCCGTTTTCTCTATTTCTCTTATTGTTTATCTACTCCTGCGTGAGTGAAGAAGGTTGTAACGTTCTACTTCATAGTGGATTGTTGATCTGGACAAGGTCCCGTGGTTTTTACCTCTTTGAGGGTTTTCTACGTAAAAATCTCTTGTGTGGTGTGTGATTGATGCATTGATTTATTTCATTGCTCTTTTATTCCATAATTCTGGTTTGTTTCGGGAGGCTAGATCCTAAGGTGTAAGTCATCCCAACAAAGTGGTATCAGAGCTAAGTTCATTGAACGGGTAGGATCGGTTTTGAATTATGGAAGGTGGCTCAAGGATGATCGGCCTCAATGGTTCTAACTGGACCATATGGAAGGCTAAGATGGAGGACTTGCTTTATTGCAAGGACCTTATTCTCCAATCTCAGGCATATCAGCAAAATCCAAGGATATGACTGATGATGATTGGAAGAAGATGGACCGAAAGGCGATGTGGTTTATTAGACAATGGTTGGATGATTCTGTGTTCCACCATGTGTCTACGGAAACCTCAGCCGAAAGCCTATGGCTAAAATTATAAGGGCTGTATGAGAGGAAGACAGCCGGTAATAAGATATTTCTGATAAGGCGACTTGTGAATCTTAAGTTCAAGGATGGTGGTTCTGTGGCCGAGCATATGATGAGGTCAGTAATATAGTGAACCAACTCACCTCTATGAAGATGGTCCTGGATGATGAATTGCAGGCTTTACTTTGCTTAGTTCATTGCCTGACAGTTGGGAGACATTGGTGGTGTCTCTAAGTAACTCCGCGCCAGACGGAAAGATATCCATGGAACAGGTAACCAGTTGTCTCTTCAATGAGGAGACAAGGAGGAAGTCTCAGGGGTCTACTCAGCAAGAGGCTCTTGTGACGCAGGAACGGGGGAAAGGAAAGAACAGGAAGGGCGGGAAGGCCCGAGATAAATCAAGAGGCAGGTCGAGTAACAGAAAAGAGGTTGAATGCTGGAACTGTGGCAAGAAGGGCCACTACAAGCATGAATGTCGTCGTGGTAAGAAAAACGACAAGAAAGGAAAAGGGAAGGAGATGAATCAGATTCCACTGCGGTCGCTTCAGATGGCGACATGGTAGTTATTCTTTCTACAGATCACAATGTATGTCTCACGGCTATGAGTCAGGGCACCGACTGGGTGATAAACTCGGGAGCTTCTTTTCATGCGACTCCACACAGGGACTCCTTCACAAGCTACAAGTCAGGTGACTATGGGACTGTGAAGATGGAAAATTCTGGCGTATCAAAGATCGTGGGTTGGTGATATTTGTGTGAAAACTGATGTGGGCTGCACATTGGTTCTCAGGGATGTGAGGCATATCCCAAACCTTCGCCTCAACTTTATGTCGACGGGAAGGTTGGATGATGATGGCTATGAAAGCCGGTTTGCTGGTGGGCGATGGAAGCTCATCAAGGGTTCATTGATCATGGCTAGAGGAAAGAAGTGTTGCACCCTGTACAAGGCAAGTGTCAGTATGTGCAAGGGTGGATTGAACGCAGCGGAAGATTCGGCTATTGACATGTGGCACAGGCGTCTAGGCCACATGAGTGAAAAAGGACTTCAGCTACTAGCGAGGAAGCAGCTCCTTCCAGACGTGACAGGTATGCCTCTCAAAACCTGTCTTAATTATTTATCAGGGAAACAGCATAGAGTTTCATTTATTAAAACTGCTTCTCATGTTAATAAAGTGCATGCATTAGAGTTGGTTTATTCTGATGTTTGTGGTCCTACTATGAGGACAAAAACCTTGGGTGGGGCATTGTATTTTGTCACTTTTATAGATGATGCATCTAGGAGGGTTTGGGTTTATGCTTTGAAATCCAAGGACGAGGTCTTTGGTGTGTTTAAATTGTTTCATGCTATGGTCGAGAGAGAGACAAGGTAGACCATTGAAGTGCATCCGCACTGACAATGGTGGTGAATACATTGACGACTTTCACGAGTACTGCAAGTCCCAGGGTATATGGCATGAACAGACGGTTCCCAAGACCCCCCAGCATAATGGTGTAGCTGAGCGAATGAATCGCACCATTGTTGAGAGAATCAGATGCATGTTATCCCATGCGAAGTTGCCCAAGACGTTCTGGGGAGAAAACAATGCGCACGACGGTGTATTTGATAAACAGGTCTCCATCAACCCGTTGAATGGAGAAGTACCTGAGAAGGTGTTGACTGGACAGGATCCATCGTACAGTCATCTTATAGGGTATTTGGATGCAGGGCATCCTTCCGTTCACGTACCAAAGGATGAGAGGTCCAAGCTCGATATAAAGATCAAGCAGTGTGTGTTCTTAGGGTACGGTGATGAAAATTCGGTTACAGGTATGGGATCCGACCGAGAAGAAGCTCGTCAGGAGCAGAGATGTGGTTTTCTTTGAAGATCAGTGTATAGAAGACATTGGTAAGCCAGAGAAGAACCAGCCTAGTTCAGGTGAGCTAGAGGACATGGATCCGATTACTCCTCCCGTGGTGCCTGATGACGGGGGAGTACAGCAAGGTGCAGAGGACGAGGGAGTTCCTTCAGAAGATGGACCAGGGGAGCAGCCCCCACTTGATCCACCTATTGAGCCACAGGTGAGGAGGTCATCTAGGGACAGACAGCCGTCCAAGAGGTACTCGCCGCATGAGTACATTATTATAACCGATGGGGGAGAGCCAGAAGATTATTCTGAGGCCCTAGCCGACGAGCATAAGGAGGAGTGGTTGAAAGCTATGCAAGAGGAGATGGAATCCTTGCATAAGAACCACACCTATGACATGGTGAAATTGCCTAAGGGCAAGAAAGCTTTGAGCAACAAGTGGGTGTTCAAAAAGAAGGTTGAGCAGAAGAATTCACAGACGAGGTTTAAAGCCAGACTTGTGGTGAAAGGGTTTGGTCAGAGGAAAGGCATAGACTTCGAGGAGATATTCTCACCAGTGGTGAAGATGACATCCATACGGGTGTTGCTTAGGTTGGCGGCTAGCAAGGATCTGGAGATAGAGCAGTTAGATGTTAAAACTGCCTTCTCCATGGTGACCTGGAAGAAGAGATTACTTGTTGTCTGATTTCCACTAGTTTACACAGGTCGAAATACTGTTCAACGAATCGAAATACTATTTAACAGGTTGAAATACTGTTCGACGAATCGAAATACTATTTGACAGGTCGAAATACTGTTCGACAAATCGAAATACTATTTGACCGGTCGAAATACTGTTCGATGAATCGAAATACTATTTGACAGGTCGAAATATTGTTCGACGAATCGAAATACTATTTGACAGGTCGAAATACCGTTCGACGAATCGAAATACTATTTGGCAGGTCGAAATATTGTTCGACAGGTTAACAGATGGGGTCGAGAAATCAAAATTCACAGAATTTTCAGTTTAAATCTTTGGACAAGTTTTAGTTGTTTCGACCTATCAACTAGACAACTTGACGACATGTCGATTGACAGTGGAAATTTACATATTTTTCGAAGTTTATTTCCTTATTTGATTAGAATTATTTGATTACATTTTAACGATTTTTTTAGGGTTATTTAGAGGGTGTTAAATTCATATTTATTTTTTTTATTTTTTATTTTTATCATTCATTCAATCAATAACTTCTTAAGAATTTTCTTATTTTCTCTCATGGATTTGAGAAACCTCTTGTGGATTCAAGAATGCCTTGTGGATTCAAGATATTTATCGATTGAGGAAGACAGCAATTGACCTCATCACGCCCTTCCCTCTGTCATGTTGGATACCTTAACATAACTTATACGCTTAAGCAAAAAATGATTGCTTTTCTATTAGAGTGGAGTGCAATTGGAGGTGTTCACAATAATCCTCAACAGAAGCCCATAGTTAAAAGGAAGACCTCCACTATTGTGATCCAACTATACCCTCCTCCATAACTTCTCTTCTTCCTCCCTCTGTATCTTCATCTTCTTCTTCATTTTTATTGTTATTATTATTTTTTTTTTCTGGTTTTCTTCAAAGAAAGTGGATGATTGAATGATTACAATTGCAGTTTTTGGGGGTTTTTTAATGGTGGAAGAGTGGAAAGAAAATTTAAGATCGAAATGGTGAGATTGAAGAAGAAACTTCTCTTTTTTATGCTAGGGTTAGGTTTTGATTGAGATTTTTTTTTTTGGCAGGCACATTTGTTTACCAAATATACTTATCTATTGAATTAGAAACCAAAATGAGATACTCGAGGCATAATTAGCTGAAGCAAAACTTTTTTTTTTTTTTTTTTTTTTTGTTTTTTGTTTTTAAAAAAGTAGTTTTCATAATCAAAATCACGAAAAAAAAAAAAAAAAACACTATTTTGTTTTAGCCCCAGTCAAAACAATGTAAATTCTCCTAGAACCTCTAAAGTACACACAACATGGGCCACCTGACTTTTTTATAAGGCTGATTTTTGTACATTCACTTTATCCTTGTTAGTTACACTTGAGCAATGGGTCTGACGGAAGATACACACCATGGTGCTCCACACAAACCTATGGTTGGCACCAAACCATTATTCCTTATGGGTGGCCAGCCTGGGTTGTGGATTTGGCTGATTTCTTTTGCCTCACAGCCTAGACTCAGGTATAGAACCTGATGGATGGAGTGGATTTTACATATAAAACTGGTGGGACCTACTGCTCTTGGGTGTTTAATGCATTGTGTAGAACTGGTCCTGAGGATCCCACGTAACCAGAAGCTGTGGGACCATGTAAAACCGGACTTGGAGGGATCCTATCTAAACCAAAGCTTTGTAGGACCCTGTAAAACTGGTATTGTAGAGAGTCCCTACCTACAACTGCATGCGGTAATATGGAGCCCGTGTAAGCAAAAACCTGTGGGTCCACTGTGTTATGCGTGTGACATCCACTTTGTCAAGCCGTTTGGCCAACTCATCTTAAGACATGAGAGCTCATAAAATAGGTGGATCCATGCAAGACACAAGTGGTCCACCCACAGGAAATAGTGGTGATTAAATGCCTAACATTGAAACCTTCTTAGGGTCATTGAAGTTCTGGGTCAAGCTAATACTAGGGTCTCAGCTGTATAGCTTATCTTGTGAATAAAATTTCTTTTATTGCTGAAAAAGAAGAAGCTAATAATATTTGTGTTTTCTGTTCATCACTGTTGGAATACCGTATGAACAGTTGGATGCCATATAAACATCACATGTGTGTTTTGGGCCCCACTGTATGATGTGGTGATACAGTTTTGGATTTTTCCTCATTTTTCGGCTCATGGCCCAACTTGAGTTCCCAATGGCGTGAACCACTTGAGTGGATCAACCCCATTTGGCGGCCCCCTCATGAGTTGATTATCTGTAATTGATGCACGTTTCGGATGGGTGAGGTGTCCCACCTGTGGGTGTCTTAAGCAGACGTTGTTGGGCGGGTGAACCAAACACCAGCCAGTTAGCTGGTGCAAAGCTCTATGGGCCCACCACAATGTAGCTGTTTGTCCATTTTTTTAGCTCATTTTAGGTCAATGAGCCCAAAAATAAGGTTGATCCAAACCTGAATTGGATGGACAGAAAAAGTTGGGATTGAAAGCTTATGTGGAAAACTTATTAGCGACAATATGGATTGAAAGCATAGTGTTGAAAACTTATCAGGGATCACAAAAGTTTTGAAGCAAGCTGATATTTGTGAGTTTTCTTCATCCATGTCTTGAGGTTTGGATCTGCCTTATTTTTGGGTTCATGCCCTAAAATTAGTTGGCAAAATAGATGGACTGCAAGGATAACAACACATCCATCATGTTAGGGTCCATAGAGCTTTAACACCAGCTAGCTGGCTGATATTGGGTCACCAGCCAAACCCGTCCACCTTATACACAATGTGGGGCCCATTTCTGTAACACTTCCTGTGTGTAGAAGTTATTCACGTGCAAGGAAACTCTTTTACATCATCGCGCGAGGTCACCAGCCAAATCCCATCCCCGTGATACATGCCATGTGGGGCTCACTGTGTTGTTTGCATGCTTTCTTGCATGCCTTCCCACAAGCGTGTTGATCAGCTTGACCCAAAAGTCAGGTCAGTTCCTATCATCAGGTGGAGTACAGGTTCCAAGGTTTTTGTGGTGTATTATAGTTTTCTAAGGTGGCCCACCTGATGGTTGTACCAGCTAGATTCTTGGATCATCTAGCCGAGATGGTAGTGGTCCAAGTATTGCAAAGCTTGGATCCCAAAATTACCATCTGGGCCTAACAATACTTAACTGCAACCGCTTTAAAAAGGGGAAAAAAAATAAAAGTAAAAAAATGATAGAGGGATTCGTAAAATAGATTCTTCTTTGGTGATATAGGGCCTGTTTGGATGCACTTAAAAAAAAAAAAAAAATGCACCATTGGGCCTAGAAATGAGGCAACCTGACTCAAAAGTGGTGAGAGATGACTTTAAGGTAGAATCAGGGCCCACTACTTTGGAATGTCGATGCTGTTTGCAAAAGAAGAGCCTTGACTAGAAAAATGTAAACTTGTTCACTCTCACATAGAAGTTTTTCACGTACACGGAAACTTGTTCACATCATCGTGGGGTCACCCACTCAAACCACGTCGCCCCATGATACACGGATGCGGATTGCGTCCTACCCCCGCCCGGACGGTAATCTGTCCGGGCAGGGCTCTGTGGGGTCCACCGTGTTGTAAGTGTTTTATCCACACCGTTAAACGCTTTTTTCTGATCATTTAACATGTGAGCCAAAAAATGAGGCAGGTCCAAGGCTTAAGTGGACCACACCAAAGGAAGCTGCACTGATAATGACACCCACCATTGCAACCTTTCTAAAGGCCAACGTGATGTTTTTTTTTACCATACAACGTGTTCATAAGGTCATTTAGACGTGGATTAAGTGAAAACACAAATATCAGCTTGATCCGAAACTTCTCCAGCTCCAAAGAAGTTTTTAATGGTGGACGTTCAATCTCCACTTTGTGGTCCACTTAAGCCTTGGACTTGCCTCTTTTTGGCTTACATATTAAAATTATCGAAAAAAAGCGTTAAAACGGCGTGGATAAAACACTTACAACACGGTGGGCCCCACAGAGCCCTACCCGGATGGATTACCGTCCGGGCGGGGGTAGGACGCAATCCGCGTCCATGATACACACCGTTTGGGGGCCATTTCTGCGACACTTGTTCACCCACGCGGAGGAGGATGCAGATTTCCTGCTAAAGAAGTTCCTGCGTTGAGTTCCTTTTAGGACGCGGATAAAACACTTACAACTGGAACCCAGGTGATGTACGTATTTTATCCACAGTGATGTACGTATTTTATCCATACTCCGTCCGGGCAGGGCTCTGTGGGGCCCACAGTGATGTACGTATTTTACCCACAGTGATGTTTTTTAACCATCCACAGTGATTTACGTATTTTATCCACACTCCATCTGGGCAGGGCTCTGTGGGGCCACTGTGATGTTTTTAACCATCCAACCTATTAATAAGGTCATGTAGAGGTGGATGAAGTGAAAACACAAATATAAGCTTGATCCGAAACTTCTCTAACTCCCAAGAAGTTTTTAATGGTGGAAGTTGAATCCCCACTTTGTGGTCCACTTAATCCCTGTACCTGTTTAATTATTTGCCTCATGCATTAAAATGAACTGAGAAAAATGATGAACGGCATGGATAAAACACTTACATCATGGTGGGCCCCACAAAACCCTGCCCAGCGGAGGTAGGACGCAAATCCGCGTCCCCTTGGAATCCAGTAGCTCCCTAAAAAAAAGGGGGACGTGACTCAAAAGTCAGGGTAGACTTGACTCTTATAGTAGAATCTGGCCCAAACCCATCCAGTCATGGGTCCAACTCCTTGAAATCCGCTGGCACCAAAAGGAAAAAAAAAAAAAAAAAAAAGACTTTCCCTTTAAAAGGAGGGAAGACCTGACTTGAAAAGTAGAATCAGGTCCCACTATTCTGAATCTTGATGCTCCATGCAAAAGAATAGATTTGACTCTAAAGGTAGAAGTCAAGTCCAAAACCATCCAGTCCCACCTAAATCACACTCCTTGGAATATCGTTGATCCAGGGTTGCAAGAATCACATGTATGTGACTTTAAGCTCTATGAGGGCAGTTGTAAAGTCTGTGTTACTCCATTCTCATTGCCAGCCCATGCTAGGAGGTAATGTCGAAAATCCAGAAGTGAGGTCTTGGTATCGATCCCTAGTGGGGGTGGCTATCGGTGAAGTGTGAACTGACAGTGTTGTGTACTATCATGCTAACGAAAAAAAAAAATAAAAATTTAAAAATCTAGATGATTCCGCAACTAAAGTGAGCTATTGAGATTTGAATATGCCTTATTTTTTAAATGACCTCCATGCGTAACGGATAAAACACAAACATCAATTTCACCAAATATACTTATCTATTGAATTAGAAACCAAATATACTTACATTGACCGTGGGCCCATCTTGATATATATTGTATATCCATGCGGCTTATCAGTTTTCCAGCTTATTTTAGGGAATGGTCCAAAAATAGAAGCAGATCCAAATATTGAGTGGACCATATCACACGAAATGGTGGTCATCAAGAAGTTTTTAATGGTGGCATTCAATCCCCACTGTGTGGTCTACTAGAGAATAGTATATGCTTCATTTTCGGCATGATATCTTAAAATGAGCTAGGAAACCTGATGAACAACATGGATATACAACAAATACATCGGGGTGAGTGCCATGATTAGGGTAACACTTCCTGACAAGTTAGCCTAGTAACACCTAATCGGCTCGCTTTCAAAGGGAGGCAGAATTTTGCCAAAGGGTGTTACCCGTCCATCCATTTTATGTGCTCATTTAAGTACACGCGACTAAGAATGAAGCGGATCCAAAACTCAAGTGGGCCACATAAGAGGAAACAATGAGAATTCAATGACCACCATTGAAACATTTGTATGGCTACAAAAGTTTTACATCATGCTAATATTTTTGTGTTTTCACTTCATCCCGTGTAAACAATCTGGATGGCATAGGAACATCAAGGTGGAGCCCACCGTAGGCATTTCTTTTCCTAATTTTTCCTTTCATGCTGCTCACTTGAGTTTTAGATCCGCTTCATTTTTGGTACAATGTCGGAAAATGAGCTTACAAAATAGATGAATGGGGTGGATATCTCACAATCATCATAGTGGGCTCCACTTAGCATCTCAGACTTCTTGGGAAGGCTTTGGGAGGAAATCCACGTCCCTTTCAAAGCCTAGAACATGGCTGGGTGTTAATGAGCTGGGCCTAAGTTGTCCTCAGCCCAGATTTTGAACTGTTTTGAGCTGGGCAGCTGGGCCGGCCCTATTCAAAATTTAGATTATGGTAGGCCCGAGCCCAACCCAATGACAGCACACTTAGGTACTATGTTGATGTGGCAAAGTCATGCAATGGCTTGTAGGTTGCCATCGATCGCATGATGGGGGCATTAGGGTTGCTCCTTGTTCGTGGCAGTGATCTGCCCCTGGTAGGAGTTGAAATTCGTAATCGCATCGATTGCAGGGTGATGCTGGTAGTGAACCGTATGATCACACCTGAGGAGATGAGATTTAGCGATGATGAGATCGACGACATGATCCTTCAATATCCCGAGAGGGCGGCGATCAGAACAGGCGGATCAAGAATTCAGGATGAAAGCCAATCTCTTCCTAGCATCAATGGTCAATTTTACATTGAAGATTTCCTCAATTGGCTTTTTGAAGTTGAGTGAATTTTTGACTATATAGATTTTTTTAAGAAAATAAGATACTTGTGACTTACAATTTGAAGAGCGGAGTTTCAGCTTAGTGAGAGCAACTTCAACTTGAGCGGATGAGACAAATGAAAGTGTCAATCTGTATGTGGCACGAATAAATCAATTGTTTTACGCACAGTTCCTCCCTCACGATTATGATCAGGAATTACTCCAATAATTCTAAACTTGTTGGATGGATAGTTGATTGGTGAGGGATTATTCAAAGAAGTCCTATTGTTTGTCACTGAGAGGCGACCTGGTTGAGACTGAGTTGCGATAGGCCATGGATTTGCCATTGGCGTACATGTGCCTTGTGGAAGTGGAAAACCAATCCAATACTTCTAAAGTGGACAAGCAATATCTTGTAAACGAATGAGATTTCATCAAACACTTTGAGGAGACGAGAGTGATGGTAGCACTCGTAGAAAAGAAAGCGGATGTGGAGTCCGTAACCATTCCAAAAGATGTAAAACCTATGTTGCAGGAGTTCAAGGCGATTGTGCTCGCCGAACTTTCCAATGAATTATCCCTTATACAGGAAATTGGTCTTTTTTTAGGTTGAGTTTTTCTTCAACAATACGATGAATCAATCTACCAAGGCCCAATTTGAGGTTATGTATGCCCGATTCCTAAACATGCACTCAACTTGTTTCCATTGCCTAAACTACCTGGAATAAGTGTTGGGGCGAAGAATATGGCAATTCGGCTAGCAACTATTCATGTTGATGTCTAGGAGATATTATAGAAGCCTATTGCAGAGTACAAGGAAGATGCTAATAAATATCAGCATCCAAGTTGAATATCCATTGTGAACCAAGTCCATTAAAGAACTCAAGGAAGTTGAACACGTATCATGAACCAAACTCGAGGATGAGTTTTTTTTTTTTTTTTATTTCAAGTGGAGTGGTCTGATGTAGAACAAGGATCAAACACATTCCTAATGCATAGTTCGATCGGTCGACCTTTGTGGTCGACAATTCAAAATTCCACCAAAAATTTTAGATTACTTTGCTAACTGATTTTTGTTAATTTAGACATGTTGAAATACTGTTCGACGGGTCCAAATACTATTCCAGATTACTTGTTGTCTGATTTCCACTAGTTTACACAGGTGGAAATATTGTTCACGAATCGAAATACATATAAAGGTTGAGGTTGAAATACTGTTCGACGAATCGAAATACTATTTGACAGGTCAAAATACTGTTCGACAAATCGAAATACTATTTGACCGGTCGAAATACTGTTCGACGAATCGAAATACTATTTGACAGGTCGAAATACTGTTCGACGAATCGAAATTATATTTGACAGGTCGAAATACCGTTCGACGAATCGAAATACTATTTGGCAGGTCGAAATACTGTTCGACAGGTTAACAGATGGGGTCGACAAATCAAAATTCACAGAATTTTCAGTTTAAATCTTTGGACAATTTTTAGTTGTTTCGACCTATCAACTAGACAACTTGATGACAGGTCGATTGACAATGGAAATTTACATATTTTTCGGAGTTTATTTCCTTATTTGATTAGAATTATTTGATTACATTTTAACAATTGTTTTAGGGTTATTTAGAGGGTGTTAAACTCATATTTATTTATTTTATTTTTTTATTTTTATCATTCATTCAATCAATAAACTTCTTAAGAATTTTCTTATTTTCTCTTATGGATTTGAGAAACCTCTTGTGGATTCAAGAATGCCTTGTGGATTCAAGATATTTATCGATTGAGGAAGACAACAATTGACCTCATCACGTCCTTCCCTCTGTCATGTTGGATACCTTAACATAACTTATACGCTTAAGCAAAAAATGATTGCTTTTCTATTAGAGTGGAGTGCAATTGGAGGTGTTCGCAATAATCCTCAACAGAAGCCCATAGTTAAAAGGAAGACCTCCACTATTGTGATCCAACTGTACCCTCCTCCATAACTTCTCTTCTTCCTCCCTCTGTATCTTCATCCCTTCTTCATTTTTATTTTTATTATTATTATTTTTTTTCTGGTTTTCTTCAAAGAAAGTGGATGATTGAATGATTACAATTGCAGTTTTTGGGGGTTTTTTAATGGTGGAAGAGTGGAAAGAAACTTTAAGATCGAAATGGTGAGATGAAGAAGAAACTTCTCTTTTTTATGCTAGGGTTAGGTTTGATTGAGATTTTTTTTTTGGTATGCACATTTTGTTTACCAAATATACTTATCTATTGAATTAGAAACCAAAATGAGATACTCGAGGCATAATTAGCTGAAGCAAAACCTTTTTTTTTTTTTTTTGGTTTTTAAAAAAGTAGTTTTCATAATCAAAATCAAGAAAAAAAAAAAAAAAAAAAACAATTTGTTTTAACCCCAGTCAAAACAATGTAAATCTCCTAAAACCTCTAAAGTACACACAACATGGGCCACCTGAGTTTTTTATCAGGCTGATTTTTGTACATTCACTTTATCCTTGTTAGTTACACTTGAGCAATGGGTCTGACAGAAGATACACACCATGGCTGCTCCACACAAACCTATGGTTGGCACCAAACCATTATTCCTTATGGGTGGCCAGCCTGGGTTGTGGATTTGGCTGATTTCTTTTGCCTCAGCCTAGACTCAGGGATAGAACCTGATGGATGGAGTGGTTTACATATAAAACTGGTGGGACCTATTGCTCTTGGGTGTTTAATGCATTGTGTAGAACTGGTCTTGAGGATCCCACGTAACCAGAAGCTGTGGGACCATGTAAAACCGGACTTGGAGGGATCCTATCTAAACCAAAGCTTTGTAGGACCCTGTAAAACTGGTCGTAGAGAGTCCCTACCTACAACTGCATGCGGTAATATGGAGCCCGTGTAAGCAAAAAGTTGTGCGTCCACTGTGCTATGCGTGTGACATCCACTTTGTCAAGCCGTTTGGCCAACTCATCTTAAGACATGAGAGCTCATAAAATAGGTGGATCCATGCAAGACACAAGTGGTCCACCCACAGGAAATAGTGGCGATTAAATGCCTAACATTGAAACCTTCTCAGGGTCATTGAAGTTCTGGGTCAAGCTAATACTAGGGTCTCAGCTGTATAGCTTATCTTGTGAATAAAATTCTTTTTGCTGAAAAAGAAGAAGCTAATAATATTTGTGTTTCTGTTCATCACTGTTGGAATAACCGTATATGAACAGTTGGATGCCATATAAACATCACATGTGTGTTTTGGACTTGCCTCATTTTTTGGCTTATATATTAAAATTATCGAAAAAAGCGTTTAACGGCGTGGATAAAACACTTACCACACGGTGGGCTAATCTGTCCGGGCAAGGGTAGGACGCAATCCGCGTCCATGATACACACCATTGGGGGGCCATTTCTGCGACACTTGTTCACCCACGCGGAGAAGGATGCGGATTTCCTGCTAAAGAAGTTCCTGCGTTGAGTTCCTTATAGGACGCGGATAAAACACTTACAACTGGAACCCAGGTGATGTACGTATTTTATCCACAGTGATGTACATATTTTATCCATACTCCGTCCGGGCAGGGCTCTGTGGGGCCCACAGTGATGTACGTATTTTACCCACGGTGATGTCTTTTAACCATCCACAGTGATGTACGTATTTTATCCACACTCCGTCCGGGCAGGGCTCTGTGGGGCCACTGTGATGTTTTTTAACCATCCAACCTATTAATAAGGTCATGTAGAGGTGGATGAAGTGAAAACACAAATATAAGCTTGATCCGAAACTTCTCTAACTCCCAAGAAGTTTTTAATGGTGGAAGTTGAATCCCCACTTTGTGGGCCACTTAAGCCCTGTACCTGTTTAATTATTTGCCTCATGCATTAAAATGAACTGAGAAAAATGATGAACGGCATGGATAAAACACTTACATCATGGTGGGCCCCACAAAACCCTGCCTGGCGAAGGTAGGACGCAATCCGCGTCCCCTTGGAATCCAGTAGCTCCCTAAAAAAAAGGGGGACGTGACTCAAAAGTCAGGGCAGACTTGACTCTTATAGTAGAATCTGGGCCCAAACCCATCCAGTCATGGGTCAACTCCTTGAAATCTGCTGGCACCAAAAAAAAAAAAGACTTTCCCTTTAAAAGGAGGGAAGACCTGACTTGAAAAGTAGAATCAGGGCCCATTATTCTGAATCATGATGCTCCATGCAAAAGAATAGATTTGACTCTAAAGGTAGAAGTCAAGTCCAAAACCATCCAGTCCCACCTAAATCACACTCCTTGGAATATCGTTGATCCAGGGTTGCAAGAATCACATGTATGTGACTTTAAGCTCTATGAGGGCAGTTGTAAAGTCTGTGTTACTCCATTCTCATTGCCAGCCCATGCTAGGAGAGGTAATGTTAAAAATCCAGAAGTGAGGTCTTGGTATCGATCCCTAGTGGGGGTGGCTAACGGTGAAGTGTGAACTGACAGTGTTGTGTACTATCAAGCTAACGAAAAGAAATAAAATGTTAAAAATCTAGAAGATTCAGCAACTAAAGTGAGCCATTGAGATTTGAATATGCCTTATTTTTAAATGACCTCCATGCGTAATGGATAAAACACAAACATCAATTTCACCAGATCACCTTTGGAGATGAGCCCAATTATGAGTCAGATCCGAAACTCGAATGGGTCACACAATAGGAAATAGTCCTGACATGATCACCCATATATCAGAAAATGAGAATGCTCTGTTAGATGTTAATCCTCTGTGTAAGTGCACATAGTCATAATCCAAACCTTCCATAGGGTCACTGAAGTTTTGTATCAGTCTAATATTTGTGTTTTCTGTCATCCTTGGATGTCATATAAATATCATGGTAGGCCCAAGGAAGTGTCAATGGTGAGTTTCTCCATCCCCACTGTTTTGTGGCGCATTAGAGTTTTGGATGCATTCAATCCCCACTGTTTCCTGTGGTGTGGCCCACTTCAGGTTTGGATCTGCTTCATTTTTAGGCTCATGCCTTAAAATAAGCTGGCAAAATTGATGGACTGCCTAGATAAAAACACATAAATTATGGTAGGGTCCATGGAGCTTTGACACCAGCTAGCTAACTGGTGATTGGGTCACTAACCAAGCCGCATCTCCATGATACATACCATATGGGGGCCATCTCTGCAACACTGTATGCAGAAGTTATTCACGTGGACCGACTGCCATTGGATTTTTTATTTTTTCCTTTTCTTTTTTTCTTTTTTTGGTGTATTATAGTTTTATAAGATGGCCTACCTGATGGTTGGATGAGCTGGATTGAATTTTTGGGTGATTTGGTCAAGTTGGTCGTGGTGCAACTATTGCAGGGGTTGGATCTCATAATCACTGTCTGGGCTTTACACTAATATCAGACAGATCCGAAACTTCTGAGGCCCACAAGAAGTTTTGATGGTGGTTGTTCAATCACCACTGCTTCTTGTGGTGTGGCCCATTTGAGATTTGAATATGCCTTATTTTTGAAACGACGTCCTAAAATGATCAAATGTAATGGATAAATGAAGTAGATATAGCACAGACATCACAGCGGGCCTCATAAAGCTTAGGATAAGAGTAGTTTCCTGTAATTAGACTAATTACAGGCAATTTGCATTTGAAACAATTCCTGTGCTCCAATATACAGAAGTTGTTGTCCATCAATTTCACTGGGATCACGTTAGGACATGATCCCAATCATGATGAGGCAGATCCAAAACTCAAGTCGCCATCCGAACTGTTAAAATAATGTATACAACAACTCAATACTTTTTTTTCAATCGAAGCCATCTGTATCAAACCTTTTCTATAAATACCCATATATCCTCGTAAGTTTGTAACAGACCATAAGCAACAACAGCAGTGGCCATACCTAAATCTCTCTCCCTCGCTTTTCTCCTCTTTTTCCTATCCTTTCTTCTTCTTCCCATGCAACAATATCATCTGCAACAGCAGGACTGCCAGAAGCAGAGGCTCTCCTGAAATGGAAAGCCAGCCTCTCACCAACACAAGCTCTCACTCATGGTCACTTCCTGCTACTAATGCCAGCACCAACACCCTATCTCCATGCAAATGGACTGGGATCTCATGCAAAGCCTTGGAAGTGTAACAGAGATAAGCCTACCGAGTGCAGGCTTGCAAGGTAAGCTCGACAACTTGAGCTTCCCGTCATTCCAAACTCCTTCATCTCAATCTCGGTGGTAACACTCTCACTGGAACCATCCCAGCTCATATTGGCGCTCTTTATAAACTCACATCGCTCAATCTGTCTGCAAATAGTATAAGTGGATCAATACCCCTAGAATAGGGAATCTTGTGAATTTGAACGAGCTAGACTTGTCCATTAACCACCTACATGCTTCTATCCCTTCCACTTTAGGGAACTGTCAAAGCTTCCATCTTGTACCTGCACCAAAATCGAATCTCTGGCTCCATTCCTCCACAAATTGGGAATCTAAAATATCTGGTTCAGTTGTCATTGTCCAGAACAATCTGACCGGTCCAATTCCTCCTGCTTTGGGTAATTTGAGAAACCTTACAGGGTTGTTCCTCTACCGCAATCAAATTTCTGGTTCAATTCCTCCACAATTTGGGAATTTAATGAATCTCAACATTCTTGATCTGTCCTATAACATTCTAACAGGTTCTATCCCTTCGACTTTAGGGAACTTGACAAAGCTGACAGTCCTCCGCCTCTTTCGAAACCAAATTTCTGGTTCAATTCCTCCACAATTTGGGAATTTAATGAATCTTGATAATCTTGATCTGTCCGATAACATTCTAACAGGTTCTATCCCTTCCACTTTAGGAAACTTGACCAAGCTTACTATGTTGTCCCTTGTTGACTGTCAATTATCTGGTTCCTTGCCTCAAGAAATGACAAACATGATAAATCTTTCTGGACTCTACTTGGATGGCAACAGCCTCTCTGGCTATTTACCTCAGTTATGCCAGGGCAGATCTCTTCACGTCTTCAATGCTGTTGGCAACCATTTCACTGGTGAGATCCAAAAAGCATCAGAAATTGCACTAGCTTAACAAGAGTGCGAACTTAATGGAAACCGACTTGCTGCAAATGTATCAGAAGCCTTTGGTGTATACCCGCATCTCATATTCATGGACTCAGTGTGACAACATGTTGTTTGGTGAACTCTCACCAAATTGGGGAGACTGCCGAAATTTGACAAAGCTACAATTATCTGGGAACATGATCACCGGTAGAATTCCTCCTGAGATAGGGCAGTTGACGCAGCTAAGTGTGCTTGGTCTTTCTTCGAAACAGCTGGTAGGCGAGATTCCAAAGGAATTTGGGAGGCTGACTTCTTTGTTCAACTTAACTTTAAATGAAAACCAGCTTTCTGGTCAGATACCCCAAGAGATTGGAAAACTATCCAATTTGGAGGTTCTTGACTTGTCAATGAATCACCTAAGTGGTCCAATACCATCTCAATTAGGTGATTGCTTCAAACTCCAATATCTGAAATTGAGCGAAAATGTTTTAAATGGAAGCATTCCTTTTCAGATCGGTAACCTAGTATACCTACAGGGTCTACTAGATCTAAGTCATAACTCCCTCAATGGACAGATATCACCACAACTCACGAAATTGATTCGGCTGGAAAAGTTAAACCTCTCCCACAACATGCTGTCAGGCTCCATTCCACCTTCTTTTGAAGGGATGTTCAGCTTGCAATCCATTGATTTTCATTCAATGCTTTGGAAGGTCCTCTCCCCAACAGCAAAACTTTCAAAAGGCTCCTGCAGAGGCATTCATAAATAATAAAGGCTTATGTGGTGAAGCGCAAGGTTTGCGACTTTGCAATGCCTCTTCAATCAATCGTGGTGATGCGATGAAAGGTCATAGAGTTGTGATCCTCATTATTCTTCCTGTCTCAGTGGCCTTGTTTCTTTTATTTGTAATCATTGGCATTTCTTGCATTTATTATCAAAGAAGAAATATAAAGAAAGGGGTTCTTGAGAGGAGAAGGAAAATCCATTTTCAATATGGAATTATGATGGGATTGCTGTGTTTGAAGACATCGTGGAGGCAACAGAGGGTTTTGACGACAAATATTGCATTGGAATTGGAGGGTATGGAAAAGTTTACAAAGCAAATCTACCAGTGGATCAGGTAGTAGCTGTGAAGAAACTTCACCCACTCGAAGGAAGGGATCAATCTGATCAAAGAAGTTTTAGAAATGAGATACAAGCATTAACTGAAATCCGTCATCGCAATATAGTGAAGCTTTATGGCTTTTGCTGTCATGCTCGATGCTCGTTTCTCGTCTATGAGTACATGAAAAGGGGAAGCTTGGCAAGTATCCTAAGCAATGATGAAGGAGCTGCACAATTGGACTGGACTCTAAGGGTGAAGATTATTAAAGGTGTGGCCCATGCTTTATCTTACATGCACCATGATTGCACCCTTCCAATTGTCCATCGAGACCTATCAAGTAACAACGTTCTGCTGAATTCAGAACTTGAGGCTAGTGTTTCTGATTTTGGCACTGCACGATTGCTGATACCTGATTCGTCTAATTGGACTATGCTTGCAGGCACTTATGGATACATCGCTCCTGGTTAGTCACTAATATATTCTCAACACTGAATAGTTTTATCATAAATTAGCCTTTATTTTTCTTAATTTTCTATTTTTTGATGAAATTATGTACTATAAAATTGTGCATTAGCTACCACACTATTGTCAAATGGGGCAATATTCTAAGGCAAGAGTATATGAGAAAATTCATATTTGAAAATCTTAAGAAACTTTTGCCAAATTTTATTAGCTATTGAATTTTTGGCATTGACCATTTTTAACTGTACATTTGTTGGCCACCAATTGGTTGGATAGAATCCTTCCATAAGTGTTAATATTTCTGGGATCTTCTCTATCTACAACATGGGTCATGTTTCCATATGGTCTGAATTGATTTATATTCATACCAAGTTTAGATGGATGAGCAACGGGTAGTTAATTAATGATTGAAAAAGCTCATGTCTTCTGAGAATGATGCATCAGGAAATGGAAATCGGATTACGTACTCAGTTACTCGGTATGCTTTTATCATACTGAGCAAACTTAGTTGAGCCTACTGTGAATGTATGTGGTTTATCCACACCGTCCATCCATTTTTCCAGCTAAATTTAGGGGTTAAGCACAAAATCGAAGTATATCCAAAGCTCAAGTGGACCATACCACAGGAAACAACGTGGAAATATATCCAAACCTTCCTAGTGTCCACAGTGATTTTTATTTGTCATCCACCTGTTCATAATATAACAAAGACATGGATGAAGAGAAAACACAAACTTGATATAAAAAAAAAAAAAAAAAAACTTCCGTGGCCTCCAAGAAATTTTCAATGGTAGATGTTCAATCACACGGTTTACTGTGGGTGGTCCACTTGAGATTTTGATATGCTTCTGTTTTGGGCTTAAGCCCTAAAATTATCTTTTATAATGGATGAACGGAGTGGATAGATTAAATAAATAATATTGGACCCCACAGAGTTTACTAAGTAGGCTACCGGTACTGAGTTACTCAGTACGCAATCCGCTTCCCAGGAAATGTGGCATCGTGATATGCTCTACCAAGAGATCCTATAGCATGAGCTTGGGCTTTCCCTGTTGTATAAGGGTTCCACAGCTCTAAGATCCAGACTGTCCATGTGATGTCTCACACAATGAATGCCCCACACAACAAAAGAAGTTTCTAGATTGGAAAATCCTAGCAATTGAATCTATGGCCTTTTTTGTTGAATGTACACAATTACCTTTTTTTCTTGATCATCTATCCGTTGGCCACTAAAATGGTTAGGATTTCCAATTAGAGAATTGCCAATGCGTGAGCCATCCAAATTGGGGCCCACCATGTCAATGGTTTGGATCCTGGAACTATGGACCTCACTAGTACAGACTTAAAACCTTACTCTTGAGCACATTCGTTGGTTGTTTCCTTTACTTCCTACGTAGAGAAAGAGTTTATCTATTGATGATTAGCAAAGAATAAAGAATATGATTGAACAATCTTCTATCATGTAGAGCTTGCATATACAATGAGGGTGACTGAGAAATGTGACGTCTATAGCTTTGGTGTTGTGGCACTTGAAGTGATGATTGGAAGGCATCCTGGGGAGCTCATCTCCTCCTTGTCATCACCAAATAGAGATGATACACTGCTAAAGGATATGTTGGACCAACGTCTCTCCAATCCAACGGCGGAGGTTGTACACGAAGTCATATTTGCAGTGTCCATGGCCCTTGCATGCATTCGGCCAGATCCTAACTCTCGGCCAACCATGCACCATGTGGCTCAAGAGCTATCTGTTGGTGGGCCTTCTTTCTCTCTAGAGTCATTTCATGCACTTACATTTTGTCAACTGATGGATCTCAAGGTATAATTGGGTGTATGAAAATCAGTGAGGTTGTGGGCATGTAGTGGCAAGAACATTATTGCTGTGTGTCTATTGTATGAAAATAATCAACCACAGAGGTGTTTTCTTGTTATGATGTGTACACAGTTCAGTGTGTGGATTCGATGCTTATGTAGAATATATATTTCTAGAATTGGTGAATAAAAACCAAAATGTAATAAAAGTAGGATGAAAGAATAAAGATGTTTTCTTGTTTGATGGTTATCTTCTAACCCAAGGTTTTTATGCCCAAGAAGTTAACTCCTAGGGATTGTAATCCTTTTCTGTGATACCTTTAATATGGATGGTTGAGATGTTTTCGAAAAATAGGTCCAATCAACCATTTGATATGCCTGGATGCTTATATATATATATATATATATATATATATATATATAGGTGGGCCATTATAATGTTTATAAGAAATCCACCTTTTTTGTTCATTTTTCTGGTCACGTTTGTTGGTTGTTAATTTCCTTTACTTCCTGTGTAGAGAAAGAGTTTATCTATTGATGATTAGCAATAATTGAACAATCTTCTATCATGTAAAGCTTGCCTATACAATGAGGGTGACTGAGAAATGCGACGTCTATAGCTTTGGTGTTGTGGCACTTGAAGTGATGATTGGAAGGCATCCTGGGGAGCTCATCTCCTCCTTGTCATCACCAAATAGAGATGATACACTGCTAAAGGATATGTTGGACCAACGTCTCTCCAATCCGACGGCGGAGGTTGCACGCAAAGTCATATTTGCAGTGTCCATGGCCCTTGCATGCATTCGGCCGGATCCTGACTCTCGGCCAACCATGCACCATGTGGCTCAGGAGCTATCTGTTGGTGGGCCTTCTTTCTCTCTAGAGCCATTTCATGCACTTACATTTCGTCAACTGATGGATCTCAAGGTATAATTGGGTGTATGAAAATCAGTGAGGTGGTGAGCATGTAGTGGCAAGAACATTATTGCTGTGTGTGTCTATTGTATGAAAATAATCAACCAGAGAGGTGTTTTTCTTGTTACGATGTGTACACAGTTTAGTGTGTGGATTTGATGTTTATATAGAATATATATTCTAGAATTGGTGATAAAAACCAAAATGTAATAAAAGTAGGATGAAAGGAATAAAGATGTTTTCTTGCTTGATGGTTATCTTCTAACCCAAGATTTTATGCCCAAGAAGTTAACTTCTAGGGATTGTAATCCTTTTTTGTGATACCTTTAATATGGATGGTTGAGTTGTTTTCGAAAAATAGGTCCAACCAACCATTTGATGTCGTGGATTGCTTTTATCTGCCTGATCTTATGAATAGGTTGGATGACAAATAAACATTACTATAGACCCTAAAAAGGTTTCAATGGTGGAAATTATTATTCCCAATGTTTCCTGTTCTATGGTTCACTTGAGCAATGGAGATGATTCAATTTTGGTCTCAACCATTAAAATGCGCTTGGAAAAACAGATGGACAGCGTGGATAGATCACATCTATTCACAGTGGGCCCAACAAAGTTTAGTCAGTAGGCAATCCGATTTCCTCTCTACGGTGGGCCTCATCTTTTTTTTTTTGTTTGTTTCATCCATGTCTGTATGATCCTAAAAGGTTTCACAGTGGCCGTTAATATTTTCACTGTTTCATGTGGTGTGGTCCACTTAAGCTTTCTATATGCTTCAAATATAGGCTCATGCCCTAAAATAAGCTTGAAAAAAATAAATGAACAATTAATGGGGATAAGACAGTACATCTACAATGGACCACACAAAGTTTACACAGTAGGTTTGAAACAAAACTTTTGTTTCATAGTAGGTTCTAAAGCTCTACTTTATATGCATATCCTTATACTCTACGTAACTCTCCGGAGGATAGTTTGATGGCATCTTCGATATGATGCAATTGACAGACTGTCAAAGGCATCATACCCCTTCGATGTCATCGAATTAAAGAACAAAACGTTATAGCAATGATAAGTCATGAATTTTCTGAATTTTTACATATAATTGATCATGCCTTCAATGCCACCGAGTAGGATACTTAAAATGTTCAGCAACTAACATGATAAATTTTGGATTTTTCCAGTGGCATCATGATCAAGCTGAGTACGATGGCATAGAAGTCCTATCGAAGTCTGCTCGATGGCATTGAACCTGTCATTGACAGACCTATTGACTTATAGATTTGAAACATTAATCAACAGGGGTTCCTTAAGATGTGGCCCACCTGAATTTCCATTCGAGTTGATCCTTGGTTCAGTGGCCTAGCAGCAAATGGCTCGTCCAATGAACATGGTGGATCTCATGCACAGTTGAAGTGAGCCCCACAGCAGCCCAGCAGCACCGTAAGTTGTAGTGATACCACCTCATATTCTAAATACTATCATTAAAAGATAAATATATATTAAAAAAAAAAAAAAGAAACTTGAAAAAACCGACAGTTTTTGAGCTTTTAAACGGTCCCAAATATTATAATTTAACAAAACAAGCTCGTGACCCACCAAACCGTTCTTTATAAAAATAAAATAAAATAGGAATATTTGGCAAGTTTCTGGTGTGTTTTAGTTGAAATTCTCTTCCCCTTATAATGCTTGAATTCCCTTCATTTGAGAGGACATTTGAGTGCCAAAATTTGACATTTTGCCCCCAAATTTTGAGTTTTTCATACCAAAAGACATGGAAATTGGAGAAGAGGAAGAAAGGACGGAGAGGGCATTAACACTCCCAACCATGCAAATGGCGGGGAACAGTGGGTTTAGCCACAACGTAGGGTACACGTCCCAAGCATGCAATGTGAGGAATAGAAATGTAGAGATAGATATTGAGGAGTGTCCCAATACATGGAAGGATAAACCCCTTCCCATATTTCTCAAGGTATGCAATCTCTCTCTCTCTCTCTAGATTTTTGGTCGACCACTTCATAAATATTGTTAATGACTCTTCAGTCATAGGGTTGGGTAGGGCTGCAACTCGGGCTCAGCTCAACCCGAACCCGATTGACCCCACCCCAAACTTCGGGTTGAGTTGGGTTGGGTTGTTAGGGTTGTTAGGGTTGGAAAACTTCAACCCAAGTTGAAATTTGGGTTGGGTTCAGGTTGACCAAATTCGAGTAGAGTTAGGTCAGTTTGGGTTGGTTTTTGTTTGGGGTTGGGTTCTGGTTAAAGAACTTAGGTTGGAATTTGGGTTAGGCCAGGTTGCAGGTTGGGTTCTTTTGAGGTTGGGTTGGGCTTGGGTTAACCTTCAGCCCAAGCCAACCTGCCCAAGTTGCACCCCAAGGTTGGGGTTGGGCTTAAATGTATGTAGACATAGACCCATGTTACGGTTTCAACTGTGGTCTGACCCAATCATTTCAGGACCATTTTTTTTAATATGGGTTGGACCAGGGTGAAATTTGTGCCTGAAATGGTCTGGGCTCGGGTTCACTTTGGACGGGCTGATGGTCCTATTCCAGACTGACATACCCCATTTCCGCACTATTTCTGAAGATTGGGGATCATATCCATCTTGAACGCATTCACCAACGGAGCCCATATGCATTAATGGTTAGACGATCCACTCCGTCCACCTTCAGGGTGCTAAAATGGATGGGTGACAGCTGAAAATTCAAGTTCAACAGAAAGTCCCAGCTGAGTAGAATCCGGATCGATGCATATCAAAACCATCATGGCCAACATTAAACCCAGCACTCTTATCATGACCACTCATCCACCCTGGTTTTTCAGCCATAGCCCTAAAAAGGCAGCATGAAGAAGATGGACGGTTCTGATCATCCAACCATCTCCTCACAATCACAGCTCGGACAAAACGAGCTATGCTAGATTATCCTCATCACACCATCATGTGATTAATTAAGATTTAATGATGCAGTTTGAGGACGTGGAATATAAGGTGAGGGGCAGCTGTGGATCGTCCAACCCTTTGAAGTCTATAATGACGAAAATAGCCTCGCAGCTGAGTATGGAGCAAGGGAATTACAAGCACATCTTGAAGGGCATAACGGGAAGTGTGGGGCCAGGAGAGATCCTTGCACTGATGGGGCCCTCTGGGAGTGGGAAAACAACATTGCTGAAGATAATAGGCGGTAGATTGCATGAAAATGTTAGTGGGACCATCACTTACAATGATATTCCTTACAATCCGACTCTTAAGAGAAGGTACGGCTACAAATCTCTCCCTCTCTCCCCTCTCTCTCTCTCTCTCTGAATGGGTCGGGTAGTTATATCCGGACCCGACTATCTCATCCCAACGGGTCGGGTATTTGTATCCATGACCATACCAGGTAAGGGAATCGCATCTGGGGCTCTATTGGATAGCATGTTCAATCCACAGTGGAAAGTACAAAACGAATGGTTTGGATAATCTAACCAGGGGACCCGACTGTCAAAATTGAAAATGCAAGCAGAAATAGTTTTTGGTTGTTAGATACATATCTACGGCTGGATGGTATCCATGCAAGCCCTGTATAGGTACACTTCTAGACTCTGTAGATGGATCTGGACCGTCCAAAACCCACATCCAATGTTGGATGACGAATAGCCATGAAATCACAATCTTTCGTCACTGGCCCACCATGAGATGTCGGATTCATTTGTCAGTTTGGATCAGAGATTGGCATGAGACGACTCGACTCAACATAGTTGACTCATCTGACTCGTTGAGACCTAACCCGACTCTACCCGAACCGAGTGGGTGAGTTGATCACTTTGTCCGATCCGAATTCAAACCAAGTCAAGTTCAGATCACCAGTAACTCAACTCAACTGGATTTGAAATCTGACTCGGTTCAGACACGACGCGGTTGAAACCCCACTTGTACGTATAAAAAAAACTCGGATTTGACCTTTCATATTTGAGATGCCCTGTAGCTGATAGAGAGGTTGCAATTCTGGCAGGTGTACTTTGGTTATGAGCATTTCAGTGGGTAGATACCCACCGCACCTGACCCAACTCGGTATATGTGACTGGGTCGGACTTGGTCTGGATTAGTCCAAGCCAGACCCGGACTTGGATCGGGTTAGACATGCTGGACTCGGTTCCGAGTTGGGTCTAATTTGAGTCAGGTCTATCTCAAAATTGGGTCGAGTCGGGTTAGCCCTAAATCAGTCCGACTCAACTCGATGCCCAGCTATAGTTTGGATTGATCTAAAAGCCCACCTGGGCGGTTGATGTCATTTACCAAATCACACCAGGTTCACGCTATATCTGATCTCACATGAAATTAGGTCTCTCAACAGGGTTTTAAGACTCAGGTCGACTCGTCGAGTCCTGAGTTGAGTCGCCACTCAGCCGAGTCAGTCCGAGTTACCCCCCTATTCTTGAAATGCCAGACCTTGGGTGTCAATGGGCCAGCCCAGCCCATCAAATAGAATCAAATTTTGAATTGGCCCATCATGACAGGCCTGGCCCACCCAGTTCAAAATACGGGCCAAAGCCTATCTCAAGGCCAAATCTCATTAACAACATTATACATTCATGACGTGATTATACCTTTCTTATTGTGTTTTTCGTCGTTTTGAAATTGAACAGGATTGGATTTGTAACACAAGATGACGTGCTCTTTCCGCAGCTGACGGTGGAAGAAACGCTCGTTTTCGCAGCATTTCTGAGGCTCTCGGGCGACATGACTCGGCAACAAAAATACTTGCGAGCTGAAACCATTATGAAGGAATTGGGCCTAGAAAGGTTTGTTTGGGTAACCAATGGGGTCTTTTTAATGGGCCTAGAAAGGTTGGATTGGATTTATTGTTTAAAGTATTCCTGATATTATCTGAATATCCCTGATATTATTCCTATCTCCAGCTCGATGATATCGAGAATACTGGTAACAATACCAATAACACCGGTATTCTAAGAAATTCTAAATATCAGCAATGCATCACTAAGTATCTCCAATGTATGGCTAATGTATGGCCAATAATTTCAAGTGTAGAAATTTTAGGTATCACTTGTATAGCCACTGTATCGGAGATATTTAGATAATATCACCAATGTATCAATATTGCTAAATATCTATTTATTAAAAAACTTTTCAAATTATTTTTATAGACATGTGATTATAACACTTGACGATAATATTGATCATATCACAATATTGTTATTATCACAACATGGGCGATATCAAGACCATAATCTTTCATTTCCTTTCCGGTTATTGTCGATTTCTCAGTGCAATTCAATTTGTTGTGGATATTGAGAAATATCATTTCATATTTGGATGGATAGATGGGATGGAAAGAATGGTTGCACCGATTTCTTACAAGAGCACATTCTTTTAGGCCTCCATTAAATGAAAGCTTATTATGTATGTGTTACTTTTACAATTTTTTATTCTTAAAATGCAAATATGTGTATTTTAGCATCTTCTCAACTTTCACTAAAAAAATCATCCGTTCTCCCCATGTTTCGCCAATTTTTTGGTTATTTACGATATTATTAGTAATATTGATATTGTTTCCGTATCCCCAACCGCCGAACCTTGTAGTGATACTGATACTTTGAATACTGGTTGGGTCTAAGAGGAATTTGGGTTGGGTTTGGCACATTGGGCTGGGTTGGGTCCTCTTGAAGTTGGGTTGGGCTCAGGTTAACACTCAACCCGACTTAATGCACCCAAAGTGTAACCCTAGTTGGCCCATGAATGCTCATCTAGATTTCACGCCCACAAATAAGCGGCCATGCATGAACTGGGAAAATGGGCCATCAACAATGTAAGTAACTAAATCTACGGTAATTATCATAAATTAACAATGCCAGTATATGACCTTTCCATCTGATCACAGATGCCGCCATACCCGAATTGGAGGAGCATTTGTGAAAGGAGTATCAGGTGGCGAAAGGAAGAGGACTAGCATAGGCTATGAAATCCTGGTGGACCCATCTTTGCTGCTACTCGATGAGCCCACATCCGGCCTTGATTCCACTTCTGCGAATAGGCTCCTGCATGTTCTCCAAGGGATTGCCAAGGTAAGATGGGCTAATGCAGGATGTTAATTAAAGTCTAGGTTGTCCATTAGGTGGGCCCACCATATACGTCACATGGTCCGAAAATAGGCAGTACTGGTAATTGGTGAGCCACACATATTCATCACATGGAAGAGCATCCGTCATCATGATTAAAGCCATATGCGAGTCGAACAGAGCCAAACTTGGCCCAACTCAGCCAGCAGGCTACTCCAGCCTGAACATGGCTCAGCTCGGTCTTTGAACCTGATTAGCCAGCTTGGTCAACAGCTCAGGCTAGCTCGAGCCGAGTTCGAGCTCGATCATTTGAGTCGGGTTCAAGTTAGAACTTGATCTTTCGAGTTGAGTTTGAGTTCGAGTTTAGGTTTTAGGGTTTTTAATATATATATATATATTAAGTGGACCCGATCGATCTGAGTTGAATGGATTCAAACCGAGTCAAGTTCGAGTCAAGTTTTGAGCTGAGTCGAGTCGAACCCAGTCTACCTCGACTCGGCTCGAATCCAATTTCGAGTCAAGTCGAGTCAAGCTTTTTCGAGTCGAGTCGAGCATGTTAACCTAGCTAAGTCAGTTCATGTACAGCTCTAGTCATGATCGTGCTCATGTTCCGTGGCAAATTCATGGTAGGGCCCTGTGAAATGGGTCAAGTCAGCCTATGGGTCAACTGGCCCAGCCCACTTCCAAGGCAAGTTTGGACCAAGCTAAATGAGTAGTGGGTCAGGCCATCGTTAGAAAATGCGGCTCATTTAAGTAAATGGTTAGGGCTTGTTTTGAACCTTACCCAACCTGACCCATGCATGTAAGTTCTCAATGGACCGGACCGGGTGACCTGACCCGGCCAATGTTTGTATGTTGGTATGTATTCACCAATTTGGTAGGGTTGGGTTTGGCTCAGTGGGTTTTTAGTGGGTTGAGTCGGCTCAGACCTGATCCGACCCAAACCTGACCGATTGCCAACCTTACACAATCATTCATTTTTCATCTTGATGGTTGTCTTGGTGGTCCCATAGGCAGGAAGGACAATCATAACAACGATCCACCAGCCATCGAGCAGGATGTTCCACATGTTCGACAAGATCTTACTGATATCTGACGGCTATCCGGTATATAATGGGAAGGCCAGAGAGGCCATGGAATATTTCTCGTCGCTGAGGTTCGTACCTGAGCTAGCCATGAATCCTGCAGAGTTCCTCCTGGATCTAGCGACGGGCCAGGTGAATAATGTGAGTGTCCCAGATGATCTACGGTTGGCCATGCGAGCCACGCAAGAGTTCGAAAGAGATGTGATCAAAGTAAGTAACCATTGTAAATTAGCTGCCTTACTCTCCATATGTGTCAATGTAACATCTGTGCAAGATGCTAGTGTGGTTCTAGGGTGAAATCGGAACTAAATCGTTGTCCAGGAAAACCAGAACCAGACTGTTTGCACCCTAGAACTGAATTAAAACCAGACAGTAGAAAACCAGTTCGGTTCCAGTTCAGTTCTACGGTTATGGGCTTTTTATAATCCAATCCAATTGCATAGTTTGTTTTTATAATCCAACCCAATTGTATGGTTTTTTTATAATTCAGTAAGAAATAGAGAGAGGCCATGAAAGAAGGGGAGAATAAAAAAAGATTAGCCTTTTTTTACTTTTTATATTTTTTTAAAAAAATAAATTTTAAATATTTACTGACTGAGGGGTTTGGTTCCAGGTCTGGATTCAAGGTTCGGTTCTACCGTCCGGTTCGATTCTACATAACTCCAAGCCGAGAATCGAACTGAACTAACCGGTTCTTTGATTTTTGGAACTGAAATTGGAATTGGTGCGCTTCAAATGAAACCGGAATTGGTGTGCTTCAGAACCAGACCAAACCATGCGGTCTGATCCGTTCGAGTCCGGTTTACGGTTCCACCAGTTCCGTGTGCACCCCTACAAGATACTGGCCATTTGCCAGGTGGGTCCCACCATGAACACTCAGTCCATAAACCAGGTTCATACATATATTAGGTGGGCCACATTTGTGTGAGAAAAATGAAATTTTGGAAAAAAAATGACCAATCATCCCGCATTGGGCTGTGCGTGGGCCTATTAAAGTTAGAGGCCCACCTCCACCCATTGTCAGGCTGAGATGGATGGATTAAAGGTCTGACTTTATAAGTAAACGGTCCTGATTTTGGGGCCATGTCAAAGGTGGGGCCCACCCAGTGAATGGCCATTCTCCACGTGGCCAGTAGTAGCTTTCACATTTCTCTTATTCTTAGTTTTTATTACACATAATAGCTTTTTTCTATGGCATTAGTACCTACAGTGGAAGTACAAGACACTGGTGGAGCCTAGAGAGAAGGAGGAAAACCGTCGATCAGGAAAGGCCCCACCAAATCTCCAATTAGCCGTCCAAGTTAAGAAGGATTGGACAATGACATGGTTGGAGCAGTTTATGATCTTATCAAAGAGAACTTTCAGAGAGAGAAGTAGAGATTACTTTGATAAGCTGAGATTGGTGCAATCCATTGGAGTTTCAATCTTACTCGGCCTTCTTTGGTGGAAGTCTCAGATTGGAACTGAGGCCCAGCTGAGAGATCAGGTTCTAATTGCTAATCTCACATTATTTTGATAATTTACATGATTTTAAAAGAGAACATCAGAGCCGTACAAAACTGGTGCATTGAATCAGACCATCAGCCGTTCATTGATTTTGTCGATGTATCATGGTGAGTGACCCGTCCTGGTAAGTGGGGCCAGGTGTTATTTTTATGGTGGGGTCCACCTTATGCACGGTTCAGATGCATACACAAGTGACACGTTGGCAGGAAAGAAATGCTTCGTGGAAAAAATGTCAGATGAAACGTTGCATGTGAAGCTGTAAAGATTTCTTACTTTAAAATGGGAATGACATAAAATATTGTATAGCATGCAACTCTTTTTGAGTTTCGGCCTTTGTTTTTTTCTTCCGATGCAACCCACCTTTTGCACAGATAAAATGTAATACAAAAGTGATACATTAGCAAAATATTATATATAGAGAGCGCGAGAGAGACAGGCATGCTCACCTTCTTACCTGAGCACCCGTGTGCACCTTCGCACACGTGTTATAGTTACAGAATCGGTCCACCTTAGATTTCAAACTCTCTTCTTGAAGTGATTTTAGATTTGAAACTTCCAATTACTTTATGGTACCAAACATTATAGGAGATTTAAAATTTCCTCAAATCCCCTTAGACCCCTCCAAATTCATGGCCCTACCTATGGCTAGATCAAGCTGCCCAGACCAAATGTCATGTATATGATCATTTCTCATTAGAAATTGTTAAAGATGTTCATGTAAACATTGTATGTGAGCCTTAACGATTACAATTCAAATCCATAACCTTCTTTCTATCTCCACCGTTCGTAGGTGGGCCTCATGTTCTACATTTGCATATATTGGACATCCACATCCATATTCGGAGCGGTGTATGTCTTCCCATTCGAAAAGATGTACTTGGTGAAAGAGCGGAAAGCCGACATGTATCGTCTCAGCGTCTACTACGTCTGCAGCACCGTCTGTGATATGGTGGCCCACCTGCTTCACCCTACCATTTTCATGACCATCATCTACTTCATGGCCGACTTCAAGAGAACCGTCCCTTGCTTTTTCATGACATTGTTGGCAGTGCAGCTGATTGTCACCACCAGCCAAGTAAGCCTAAATTCCAAATCTCAATCCAAACAGACTGCAATTTGCAAGGAAAGCCGTTGATACTCTGGTAGAGTGGGATGGATGATACACAAGCCTAAACATGCACTGGGCCAAACAAATTGCTCTATAGAATTTCTGTCTCGTATGAGATATATATGTGATGCTCGAACGAATGAGAGGGTGTTCGTTTTTATGCCCGGACAATGTTATAGGTGGGGTCCACAGTATAGCAATCTAAGCCGTTCATTTGGTGGGAGACATCATGGATGATCCATGCTGCAGTTTCTTCACCATTTGGCTACGTATTAGCCATGTAATTAGAGGCTTGAAAATTGGCAATGGCTTCCGACCGTCAAAGTTTAACTGGATGGCCAGGATCATCGGATGAATGCCATTCTTTTCCCAAGTAAATGCCATTCATGATGGAGCCCACCATATAGAAAGATTATCACAAGGTGGGCCCCACTGATTTAAATCAGAATATGAAGGGACTGGATTTTGTACTTCTTCAGGGGGCAGGTGAACTTCTTGGAGCTGCGGTCATGAGCGTAAAGAGGGCAGGGATGATCGCTTCGTTGTTTCTTATGTTGTTTCTACTGACAGGAGGATATTACGTCCAGGTAATCCTTTCCATATTTTCATTCCTTATGCCCCCACCAATCAACTTCTTGGTGGGTCCCACCGGATCAAACGGTTCTGATCATCGATGGTGGGCCTTATGCTGGGTGGAGGTCCAGAAAATTCAATTATCCGCAGCGTACTATATGGGTAGTACTCCCTTTTGGAAGGTTTGGACAATGAACTACAGGATCCCACCGTTGGTGATCCAAACCGTTCATTTGGGGCCCACCACCTTGGACGACACGTGGTGAAGATGTCCAGCTGATTGGATGGTCTCAAGGGGCTCATCGTGACCCACCAACATTTCCCATGGGATCTGGCTTCTCCCCTAGTCCATCTCCATTAGTGGAAGAGAAAAGTCTTGATACTCTGGTAGTGCGTATCGATGATACACAGGCACTTAGAAATTACTTAAATTCTGTAGATGTGGCGTAAAAGTAATTCAAACTATACTGTACAAATAATGGTAAACTTAGATGTACCAATAACCAAAAATTAAGTTTATTTGATAATCTGACCATCCGATTGGTGGACATTTATTTGAGGCTTTAAAAAAATAAAAAATCAACCGTCTCATTTCAACAAAGACGTGTCCACGGATCAGGATTCAGGGTTCTAAAATTAATATGATTTTCGGACTGCAGCTTAGCATCGATGGAGTGTGTATTAACCATCACACGCCAGAGTATCAAATAACTCATCTAAATGGACCGCCTGATCAGTGAAATTTCTAAACAGTAGACCATCCATGACAGCTCCATCAGATATGAACAGATCCAGCTAGGAGCTGTGCCTATCCACACGCAACCATCATTCCAATATGGAATCAGCGTGTGAGATCTGAGCTTTCAATATGGTTGGAAAGGACGCTTGGATCTTCTGCCTAAAAACTCAGCAACCTTCACTCCTCAGGTGGGCCACGATTTACAAAGTAAGAGAACTGTTAAATCAATTTTATTCTGGCCATCCATTTGTTTGTTGTGCTGTCGTCCTGAGATGTGAAATGTCTCGATTTTCGGCAATCATAAAATCTTTGAGAAATATCATCCACATCTCTTATATTAGAAGTCCTGTACACCCTGATCCATAGCTCAACTGGTAGACTGAGTGGAGATACCTCGTTTCAACACTTGAGGTATTGGTATTGATCCCTAGTACATCTGGAGTTTCAACTCCCGGTCAAGGGTTCAAGTACCCGTACGTGGTGAAATTCCCCTAGCGTGAGTGTGTGGGGGTGTGTGCGCGTGTGTAAAAAAAAAAAAAATGGTGTGGCCCACCATTTGTACGGGTTGCCTATTCTCACCATGTGAGCACTTTTGCGGGGAAAAGGCTGTTTGGTAACTTATAATACAGCCTTTGTAGCTGATTAATTCTTTTTTAAAGAGGTAAAAGAAAAGCCACTTCTTAGATCTTTTCACTTCTTTTCACGAATGAAAATGACTGAATTGGAGGTGCCTGACCTTTTATATTTTATTTTATTTTATTTTTTTATTTTTAAAATTTTGTTTAACACACGCTCACGAGGGAGCGGATAACAGTTTAGTGGGTGTTATCCTTGCCATTTGGGGCCCACCTTGATGAATTCATTTCATATCCACGCCGCCCGTTCATTTTTTTTAGCTCATTTAAGTATATTATCCAGAAATTTAAGCAGATCCAAACCTATGTTAGACCACACCACTGGAAAAGGTAATGAATGAGAATTATTAGCTTTTAAAAAAAAAAAAAAAGGTTTTTCGCCCCACCTATCGCTTCTCGCCACACGTCTCCTGTCCACGACGGTGATAGCAACAGCCCCCGACATCCGTAGGAAAGTCACACAACAGTAGTAATAAAAAGTAAAACGACTTATATTATACTCGGCCTACATATGACACTTGATACGCTGGCGCTCAGAAATTATATACGTAGCATAGAGTAAGCAAATAAACTGCGCAGATTTTGCAGTCCACTGTCTCCAAGTCATGATCCCAAGATCAGAACCGTTAAGCAATCCTAACTTCTGATCGTTGGATTTTTTTCATTTTTAACCGTCCAATAATAGATGTCCACCAATCTGAGACTCAAATAATCAAATAAGCTTAATTTCTTGGTTCATGATACATCTATAGTGAGCACCATAATTTTGACGGTTTAATCCGCGCCACGTATGTAATTCCTAATTAAGTTCTTAGTGCATGCATATCATCCATCACTCTCTGCCAGAGTATCAAACTTTTTCTGATTTTTAAGTCCGTTTTTTTGCGCAGCACATACCAAAATTCATACGATGGTTGAAATACATATCATTCATGTACTACGGATTCAGGTTGCTATTGAAAGTTCAGTACTCTGGAGACCAGCTGTACGATTGCGACAACAAAAGCGGGTGTCGAAGTCTGCAGAGCTCTCCATCGTTCGATACCGTGAATTTGGACGGTGGATTGAAAGAAGTCTGGATTCTGATGGCGATGGCCATCACGTATCGGTTCTGTGCTTACATCTGTCTTCGCAAAAGAATCAGCATCTCTCCATTTTGATCAGATCGTGGGGCCCACCACTCAGAACCATCTTTTTTTTTTCTTCTTTTTTTAAATGATCGCATACAAGCGGTTGTTGGTTAGCTTAAGTTACAACCCTTAACACGTGGCTGTCTAGTGTAAATGGGGTGGCATCCAAGCTGTTGAAATGGACGGTCACATGAAGATCTCCGGGCATAAGATAGGACAGTCCACGTTGTTAAAAAAATGGACGGTTTAAATAGATCAGCTGATGGTTTGATTCAATGTACACAGGTGGCCCACCTGATGATTTGAGGACTCGTTTTCATACTGGATGATCTTCATGGTAGGACCACGTTCTTTCACGGATCTGATGCAACACATGAGCAATGCTTTGCCACGTGTGATGGGTTGTAGCTTGAGTTTGCCTACAGGCGGTTGTAGGCGATCATTCCGCTCTTTCCATATGTTGGGCGGTACAACGGTACAAACTATGAAGTAGAAATATTGAATTGATTATAGAAAAGGGTGGGTGTAAATAACAATTCAAAACTTACAGAAAAACTTGATACTCCGGCTGAGTGTGATGGATGATATGCAGGCACTTAAAATACTTGGAGTATAATTAATTCAAATTAAACTGTCCAATTTAGTACCATGAACAAAATATTAAGTTTTATTATTATTATTATTAGACAGCTGGATTCGTGGACACTAATTGGACAGTTAAAATGAAAATTATTCATTGGTCCTGTTTTAACAAATAGGCATCCACTAATCAAAGCTTTGAATTGCTCAGCAAGTCAATATTTGGGAATTTTACTTCTAGGGTAAGTTTCACAATTTAATCGGTCTAAGTTTGGTAATTTTTACTACCTACAATTTTTGAATGCTTGCTTATCAAATGCAACGTGCAGCCACAGTATCAAATGTCATATGCAGCCACCTGAATTTTATTTGTCGCACACATGGTGCATGTGAGTTGTTAGAAAAATTTTAATTGTGGCACGCATAATACATGTGAGGTGCTAGAAGCTATGTGGTGATATGTGTGACATGAGACATGCATTTGCACCTTGTGCAATGGCATGTGTGGGATGTTTAATACATGTAGGCTATAAGAGAGGATGAATAGTAACACATTTGCAACAACACAACGGGTGAGGCATAATCAAAGATGGATAATGAGTTACTTGGCATAGTAGCATATGTGGCACATGTGATGTAATTGGAGATAAATAATGACATGGGTAAACTAACTTTGAATAAATTTATTTTCTTTTATAATGGGAAAATACATTTTTAAGGCAAAGGCTTAAAAATGACTTTTCAATTTTCAAGTTTTCAATGAAGAAAGTGTTTCCAAGAGATTTTGGAGGAGAACGACTTAGCTGCAATCACAGGACGAGCAATGTGGGTGAGACCCTGATCGTAGGGCCCACCTTGATGTAATCATTGTGTATCCACATTGTGCATCTATTTTTCCAACTTAGTTTAATATATATACCCAAAAATGAAGTAGATATAAGTTTAAGTAGACCATACTGCAGGAAACAATGGTCATTAAATCTCCCACCATTAAAAGCTTCCTAGTGTCCATCCTAATATTTATCAACCATGGAACCTATTGGTAAGGTCACATAAATCTAAATAATAATAATAATATAATAAATTTTATTTAAAAAAAAAAAAAACAAATATAAGCTTGATCTAATAAAACATTTGTTTCCTACAAAAGATTTTCAATTGTCATTTACCATTGTATCCTGTGGTGTGGTTCACCTTAAATTTATATTTACTTTAATTTTTGGACCATAGCATACAATAAAGCTGGAAAAACGGATAAACGGTGTGGATATATAATTCATGCATCAAGATGGGCCTCTGCAGTCAGGGTCTCACCCTCATAGCGATTTGAAGGGTCTAACCCAAGTTGGGCTCATTCCCAAGAGAAAAGCTTACAAACAGTGGATTTCATGGTTGCTTTCCATGAATCCAAACAGGCGAATGGAAAAAACGCATTTGAATTTGATGATGGGATTGTGTCACTCGCACAAGAAATAACCTATGCCATCTTTCCACTGATTTATCACAATTTCAGAACATCCAGTCCACTTAAACAGTGGGACTTATTATTAGGAACATTTGATTCAAATTTTATGATGGTCCACTGATCAAACGGGCCACGCCGTGAGAATCAGTAGTCTGCCAATATTTAGACTCCACTTGCATCTTTGGCCCATCCAATGAATGGATCAGGAGGATTTTTATAAACATAACTTCCATGGTGGGCCCAACCTTCTGAACGGATCAGATTTTCCATTAATACGATACTTCAGGGATAAAGATGGTGTCGCTTGCCTAATATAGGTGATCGTTTCTAGTCGATATCGTACCGAAAGACTAAAAGCAAAAGCTCTCTTTTCCGAAGTAACATGCAATGATATGAAAAGAAGAGAATCCTTATGATGAAGAGGAATTATAATGTCCACGTACATCCGACCGTGAATAGAGCTCGTGGTTCGTTGATCGAAGCTGTTGATTTTATGGGCCTTGCCGTGGATAGGAATCCTGGAATAATCTCCACGATAGAAGCTTCTAGCCCTTCAATTTATATAGCTATGCAGCAAGGGTCTAGAATAAAGGTAAAGGATTTCAAAGATAAAATCACCCAACTATGAAGAATTTTTTACCTACCTGGTGTGTCTGATAAGATCAACGGTCTGGATCAAAGAACCATGGCCCTACTGGTAAGAAATGACTACATTAGCAGACATTAACCAGGCTCTTATGCATAAGAGAGTCATCTTAACCATAGTGACAGATCTTGATGAAATGTGTGTGCCCACACGCGCGCTTGTGATTTATACAAGTCATCGATCTATTTTTTCAAATTATTATAAAGCATGATCCCAAATATATATATATATATATATATATATATATATATATATATATATGTGGTGTGTGTGTGTGTGTGTATGTGTGTGTGTGTGTTTTATACAAGCCATCCATCTATTTTTCCAAATTATTGTAGAGCAAAAAAAATTAAAGAGATGCAAAATGAGAAATTTCTGACTATACGATCAATTTATGGCCCATTTCTGAGATGAACCCCACCTCGTTTTATGTTCCAAGAATAAGCCCCAGCTGTACGAATGCCTTCCCAAAGGTCGAAAATGCCTCTACTTTTCCTTCGGCAAGAGGATCGGCTGCTGACACTCCTCGAACTCCGATTGGGAAGATATCAAAGTTACATGGGCCCCACAGTTATGTATTTATTATATCCACTACGTTCATCCATATTTCGAGATCATTTTGGAGCATTATCAAAAACAAAAAATCATACCCAAAGATCAACTGGACCACACCACAAAGAGCAACAAAAAATTGATTTTCACCGTTGAAACTTTTGTAGGGGCTACCATAACATTTATTTTCCATCCAATCTATTCATAAGGTCACAAAGACCTGGATGAAGAGGAAAAACAAATTTCATAATGATCCAAAACTTCTACGACCCCAAAAAGGGTTTCAATGGTAGACGTTCAATCCTCCACTGCCTTTTACAGTGTGGTCCACTTGAGAGCTAAACCTGTCTTATTTTTCGTCTCAAGACTTAATACGAGTTCGCCAAATAGATGGACGGTTTGGATATAACACATACCTCATAAAAGGACCCACGAAGGCGGTGGGGATTACAACAAGGGAAGGGTTCATTTGGATACCACCAAATTAATAAGATATTTTTTCTACTTACAACAATAGATAAGTAGCTTATTTAACATAAGTTCGGTTTATGATTATGTATAAGTAACTTTTTTATTTAAAATAATTTAATCACTTTAGTTAATTTTTTAAAAAAGCTTTTTGACCTTTGTAAGTTGTTGAAGTATTGTTGAAGAGAAACATCAACGAGAGTGGAGAAGCTAATAAGTATGTTGTTTCTAAAACATACACAACTTCTTAATAAGTAGTAACTAAGATAAGCTACTTGCAGCATAAGTCGCTAAGTAAATTACAATCCAATGCTCATGAAAGACCCTCATATCTTTTGTCAAAGGGGCATGATGCCCCAAACAATACAAAGGGCAACATCCAAGCGGAGAAGAGAAGAAAAGAAAAGAGAAAAAGAACCCATACTTTAGGTGAGAGAACTAGAGATGCCAATTGGCTGGACTTGGGCTTGAAAATTCAGAATTTTGAATAGGGGTCAGGTCAGCCAAACATCTTGGTCTGAAACAATTCAAAATTTGGGTCAAGACCTACACCTAAGGCCTGGCCTGTTTACAGCCCTACTAGTGGGGTCCACCTGCCAACCGCACAAATGCATGTGATTTATAAGTAGGCCTCATCATTTTAATCTATTTGGGTGCCACTAAAAAAAATAGTTAATCTCATTTTAATTTACCATCACCAGGCGTACGTTATGTTTGATCCATGAGATGCATACTAGCACAAAAACAATGGACACGGGTTGCGTCCTCTGCAGCCCGTCTCCAGCTGGGAACGAACAGAAGCTTTGAGTGGCCATCGTGATGTATGAGTCTTATACACACTGTCCGTTCTTCTTTTTTTCTTTTTCTTTTTTGTATCATTTCAGGTTATAAGCTAAAAAATGAGGCAGATCCAAGGCTCAAGTAGACTACACAATGGGTATTAAACTCTTCCGGTTGAAAACTTCCTGGAGCCATATATAATAGTTTTGGATGGAGCTGATATTTGTGTTTTCTCTTCATTCAGGTCTATATAACTTTATGAATAAGTTGGATGGCAAATATACATCACAGTGGGCCCTAGAAAAGTTTCAATGGTTAGACTCATTATCACTGCTGCTTCCTGTGGTGTGGTCCACGTGAGACTTTGATCTATTTTATTTTCATCTAATAACTTAAAATGATACGAAAAAATGGATGGATAGTGTAGATAAGATCCATACATCACGGTGGCCATTCAAAGCTCCTGCTCGTTCCCAGCTGGAGACGGGCGGGGGCACGCACAATGGTGCTTTTTTTCAAAATCATTTTTTACACACATGCACAGGCCTCCCACACGAGCACTTTGAACCCATTAGTGTTGAAACACACTCTATCAACTACTAAGTCATTGGTTGGAACCAAACCATGGTGGTCTTGGTTATTTTTGGATCACCTGAGTTTTTCAATTCTTACTCTTGGATCCACATATGTGAGTAGCCATGCTTGTTACCAGATGTAATTTAGCTGGTGACCCCAACACCAACAAACTAGCTGGTGTCAAAACTTTGTGAGTCTTACCATGATGTATGTGTTTCATTTATGTTGTCCATCCATTTTACCATGTCACAAGCCAAAAAAATAAAAAAGTAGATTCAAAGCTTAAGTAGGCCACACCATATATGGTTGAAAACTTATTTGTAGCTCATTGCAATGTTTATTTACCATCCAACATGTTCATAATAGTAACATAAGTAACCTGTGTGAAGGGAAAACACAAACAAATATCACCTCTCTTTTTTTCTTTTTTTTACACAGGCACACACACCCCCACACATTCATGCCATAGTGGGATTTCACCACATATGGGTACTCGAACCCTTGACTGGGTGTTGAGACTCCTGAGAGTCTACCACCCAAGCAAGATTAAGGATCCAAACAAATATCATCTTGATCCAAAACTTATATGGCCGTCAAGAAGTTTTCAATGGCAGGCTGTCAATCATATTGTTTCCTTTGGTGTGGTCCACTTGAGCTTTGGATTGCCTCTTTTTTAGGCTTAGGAAGAATGGATAGAGGGTGTAGATAAAACACATATATCATGGTGGGGCCTAGGAGCTTTGACACCAACAAACCCACATGCCTTGTTACCGCGTCAGCACACATCATTGCAGCAGATGTGCCTTAGATACACATCTTTCCATCAAGTGGACCAACAATATAAATCTCTCTGATACGAAAAGTCAAGTCACTTCTTCTTTTCTCCTCGATGGCCTAGTACTTATCATGGGCATGGAGGTTGAGGGGGCGGATTGGGTACTACCCCCACCAGGACCTGGCTAGAGACGGACTAGTCCTATCAAGAGATATGTGGACCCTCCATGATGTATATGTTTGCCGTCTAATCATTTTGATAGATCATTTTTTGACATGAGCCTCCAAAAGAGTCGTCAGATTCAAGGCTCAAGTGGACCACACCGAAGGAAGTAGTGGGGATTGAATTCCTACTGTTGAAAACTTCCTATGGCCTACTATGATATTTGTTTGCCATCCAACAGTTCATAAGGTTACTTGACCTATATGAAAGGAAAACATAAATATCAGTTTGATCCAAAACTTATGTGCCCCTAAAAAGTTTTCAATGGTAAACTTTCAATCCCACTGCTTCTTATAGTGTGGTTCACTTGAGCCTTTAATATACCTCCTTTTTCTGATCATAGCCTAGAATGATCTTTCAAAATGGATGGACAGTGTCAATAAAATATATATATTATGGTGGGGCTCACATAGATTGTGAGAGTATCGTCCGTCTCTAGCTAGGTCCTAGTGGGTGCAATACCCAATCCGCTCCTAGTGGGGGTAATACCCAATCCCCTTCTTTGAGAGTGGATTAAGTGAGACCAAGGATCCACAAGGTGGGTGAGACCCTTGAGTGTGGGGCTCACATTGATATATGTGACTTAAATTCAAACCAACCAACCATTTTCAAAGGTCATTTTAGGGCATGATCCCAAAAATCAAGGTGACTCAAGTCTTAGGTGGAATGCACCACATGAAACATTGTTGATTCAATCCTCACCATTAAAAGCTTCATAGATTCCACCTGTTTGTTAATTTGCCATCAAAGCTGTTGATAAGGCCACAAACACCTATATGACGAGACACAAATATCATCTTAATACAAGGCTTTTGTGGTTCCAAGAAGTTTTTAATGGCCAATCACCACTGCTTCTTATATTATCGTCAATATGGGATTTGGGTAAGCTTCATTTTTTGGATCATGTCTTAAAACGAGCTTTCAATACCGATGGACTGCCCACGCACACACACTCACGCTAGTGGAATTTCACCACCTATGAGTACTCGAACCCTTGACCGGGAGTTAACTCTCCTGAGAGTCTACCACCCGAGCAAGAGTAAGGACCCGTCGTGGGTCTCACCTAATCCACTCATATGACAGTGCTTTATGGGCCCCACATATTATATATATATGTGTGTGTGTGCGCGCGCACGTGTTTTATACAAGTCATCTATCTATTTTTCCAAATTATTATAAAGCATGATCCCAAAAATGTGTGTGTGTGTATATGTGTGTGTGTTTTATACAAGCCATCCATCTATTTTTCCAAATTATTATAGAGCATGATCCCAAAAATGAAAGAGATGCAAAATATAGAGTACATCACACCACAACAAAACAATGGACATTGAATGCCCACCATTAAAAACCCCCAGGCTCACTGTAATGTTTATTTGTCATCCAAAGTGTTGGGATGAAAAGAAAAACAAATATCAGCTTAATCCAAAACTTTTGTGGTTCCTAAGAAGTTTTTAACGGTGAGTGTTCAATCACCACCGTTTCTCGTAGTGTTGTCCATATGAGATTTAGATCTGCCTTATTCTTAGGTTTACGCTATATAAAATATTATGTAAAAATGAATGGAAGGCGTGGATAGGACACATACTTTACCAAAGGCCCACAGAGAAGTCTGCGTCCTTCTTCTGTTCCCTATACATACGAAAGGCTTGCATGCAGCGGAAGAATGCACATGAACCTTTTTTTTCCTAGTATAAAGATCTTCCAAAATTTCAGTGTTCTCTATGAACTTTTGATAGCTAAGCATGTGTGGTGTAATCTTAGCCGTTAGGGCAACGTTACACGACAAAATTTAAATCATTAATGTGACGTACGTGTGGAACTCTGGCTAGTTTTTCAAGCCAGCCATATATGGATGAGTCTGAAAAGTGGTCTTTGCTTGATGAATGAATTAATGACACGTAGCACAATTAATGACATTACCCTCACTCTAGCTCATTGCAATCGTAATACTCTGTAGATAGTGGAATATAAGCATCATCACACGACTTTCAATATATAAATAAATGAAGAGCTGCAAAGGAGTCTTACGTGTCCATGCACTGCTGTTGTAGCTTGTGGATATTAAATAGATGGGTACTGAGTACAACGGTACTTTGCAGGGCCCACCCTTATGTGTGGGAACAGATTGGCTAATCCATTGTAGACCCAAACATGATGTATGTGTATCATCCATGCCGTCTATCCATTTTTTTCAGATAATTTTATGGTATAAACCCAAAGCTGAGGTAGATCAAAATCTCAAGTGAGCCACATATTATTGATTGAACTCTCACCATTAAAAACTTCTTGGGGCTACAAAAGTTTAGAATCAGGCTGATATTTGTTTTTTGTATGGCCTGATCTATAGGTTGGATGTCAAATAAATGTTATAGTGGGCCCAGGAGGTTTTTAATGATAGACATTCAATCATTACTGTTTGCCCATGGAATGGATTTTGATCTATCTCATTTATGTGATGAATTATTAATATTATGTGTAAAAATGGAAGGACGGTGTGGATAAAACGCATAGATCATGGTGGGGCCCACATAGCACCGATCACTAGACACCTAGGTAGTGGCAGCGTCACTAGCCAAACGCGTCCTGTATGTGTCTAATCCTTGCAGATTGCCTACTACCCCACTAGGACCGGCTGCATATGGTCGGTGATGTCAGGGGCCTGTGTGATCCATAAGTTCTCATTCAGGCATTCACACCGTTCATCTATTTTGACATATCATTTTAGAATGTGAGACTAAAAAGGAAGAAAAAAAAGATATATTAAAAGCTGAAGTGGACCACATTACATGAAGGGGTGGGGATTAAATTCTCACAGTTGAAAACTTCTCAAGCCCTACCGTGATGTTTATTTGTCATCCCACATGTTCTCAAGGTTATATATATATACCCAGAAAACATAAATATTAGTTTGATCCCAAACTTTTATGGCCATTAAGAAGTTTTCAACCGTATACTTTAAATCTCCACTGCTTCATGTGATGTGGTTGGCTTGAGCCTTCCATCTACCTCGTTTTTAAAGCTCGTGCCCTAAGTTGATTTGAAAAAATCCCCACTACTTCATGTCATGTGATCCACTCTGGCCTTCAATCTACTTCTTTTTGGTCTATTGTTCTAAATTGATATGTCAAAATAGATAGATGGCATAGATAAAAACTTATGAATCATGTGTTGTATCCATACTATTCATCCATTTGGAGAGATAATTTTATGGCATGAGAAAAATAGTGAGATAGATCTAAAATTCCAGTGGACCCCACCATATAAAACAGTGGGGACAGTGACATCCACCGTTCAAAACTTCTTAGGGGCCACAGAAGTTTCCGATCAAGCTTATATTTTTGTTTTCACTTCATCTATCTCTATGTTAACCTATGAATAGGTTGGATCTATAAAATACATCATGGTGGGCCCCGTAAATGTTTCAACGTGGGTGGACTGATTCCTTGGTTTTCTGTGGTGGGTTCACTTGAACTTTAGACCTATCTCATTCTTTTTCTCATCCCATAAAACCATCTCTACAGATGGTTGGACGGTATGGATACAACACACACATCATGGTAGAGTCCACAGAGCTTTGAGACCTCACTTCAATAGCAGCGATTTGGCTACTGACCTTGTCACTATCTAATGTGTCCTTCTTCTGCTCACTGTACATACGAAAGGCTTGCATGCAGCGGAAGAATGCACATGAACGCTTTTTTTTTTTCTTATATAAATTTCAGTGTTCTCTATTAACTTTTGATAGCTAAGCATGTGTGGTGCAATCTTAGCTGTTAGGTCAATGTCACGCGACAAAATTTAAATCATTAATGTGGCGTACATGTGAAAATCTGGCTAGTTTTGCAAGCCAGCCATATATGGATGAGTCTGAAAAGTGGTCTTTGCTTGTTGAATTAATGACACTTGGCACAATTAATTACATTACCCTCGCTCTAGCTCACTGCAATGGTAATATTATATAGATAGTGGATTTCAAGCATCATCACACGACTTTCAATATATAAATAAATGAAGAGCTGCAAAGGAGTCTTACGTGTCCATGCACTGCTGTTGTAGTTTGTGGATATTCAATAGATGGGTACTGAGTACAACGGTACTTTGCAGGGCCCACCCTTATGTATGATGTATGTGTAGAAAGAGATTGGCTAATCCCCTGTAGACCCCAACATGATGTATGTGTATCATCCATGCTGTTCATCCATTTTTTCAGATAATTTTATGGTATAAACCCAAAACTGAGGTAAATCAAAATTTCAAGTGGGCCACACAGTGTTGATTGAACTCTCACCATTAAAAGCTTCTTGGGGCTACCAAAGTTTTGAATCAGGTTATATTTGTTTTTTGTATGGCCTGATCTACAGGTTGGATGTCAAATAAACGTTATAGTGGGCCCTAGGAGGTTTTTAATGATAGACATTCAATCATTATTGTTTTCCCATGGTGTGGTCCACCTGGTATTTTGATCTGCCTCATTTATGGGATGAATTATTAAATTTATGTGTAAAATGGATGGATGGTGTGGATAAAACACATAGATCATGGTGGGGCTCACATAGCACCGATCACTAGCCACCTATGTAGTGGCAGCGTCACTAGCCAAACGGGTCCTGTATGTGTCTTATCCCTGCCGATTGCCTACTACCCCTCTGGTCCGGCTGCATATGGTCGGTGATGTCAGGGGCCTGTGTGATCCATAAGTTTTCATTCAGGCATTCACATCGTTCATCTATTTTGACATATCATTTTAGAACGTGAGACTAAAAAGGAAGAAAAAAATAAAGATACGTAAGAAGCTGAATTAGACCACATTACATGAAGTAGTGGGGATTAATGAAAACTTATCAAGCCATATCGTGATGTTTATTTGCTATCCAACCTATTCATAAGGTTATATGTACTTATATATGAAGGGAAAACATAAATATTAGTTTGATCCGAAACTTTCATGGCTCATAAGAAGTTTTCAACAGTATACTTTAAATCTCCATTGCTTCATGTGATGTGGTCCACTTGAGCCTTCCATCTACCTCATTCTTTAAGCCTGTGCCCTAAGTCGATTTGTCAAAATCCCTGCTACATGTCTAATGTTCTAAATTGATATGTCAAAATAGATAGATGGCATGAATAAAAACATATATATATATATATATATATATATATATATATATATATATATATATATATATATATATATATATATACATATATTGCACATGCACACACAGCCCACACACTCACGCTGGTGGAATTTCACCACCTATGGGTACTCAAACCCTTGACCGGGAGTCGAAACTCATGAGAGTCGAGCACCCAAGCAAGAGGAAGGACCCATGAATAAAAACGGATGAATCATGGTGTGCTAACATATGAATCATGGTGTGCTAACACAACTGTCTATATCTAGCTAGGTCTTAGTGGGGTAGTAGATATTCCACACTTTATATCCACCCCATCCATCTATTTTTCCAGCTCATTTTACTCAATGAGTCTAAGATCAATCATATTCAATGCTTAAGTGGATGATACCACAGGAAGCAGTACTGTGCGTTGAGTCCAAAATTTCTTGGGGCCACAAAAGTTTTGGATATAGCTGATAGTTGAGTTTTTCACTCATTTATATTTGTGTGACCTCATTAACAAGTTGGATGACAAATTAACATTACAATGAACCCTATAAAAGTTTCAACAGTGGACATCGTTACCCTACTTTGGATATATGGACCACTTGAGCTTTGATATACTTCAATTTTAGTCTCATGCCTTAAAATGAGCTGGTAAAATAAATGTACAGCCTATATAAGAGATGTACATCCACAGTGGCCCGATGGTACGCAATCCGCTTCCCAGTAGATGAATGAACCGGATGCATCATAACTGTGGGGCCGGCCTGCATGGAATCTCATGATCCCTCACACGTGTGCAAGTTTGGCATGCGCGTTGCCCTGTGGAGATTGGTACTGCTCCAAAGCGCGTGGGCTCAGCAGCTCGCAATCTGTACTGAAATGCAGTGTATCTTGTGTGCCCGGTGTACACACGTGTGTCCCACTGTCCAACACTATAGATTACAGACCGTAGATCTGATAGGTCCCATGGTGGAGGGATGGGGGCGCCCATTGGATACTGAGAAGGTCAGTAGCCAAATCCCTACTGAAGTGACGGTGCCAAGCTCTGTGGACCCCACCATGATGCGTGTGTTGTATCCATACCGTCCAACCATTTGTAGAGATAATTTGATGGCATTAAAAAGAGAATGAGATAGATCTAAATTTCAAGTGGACCCACTATAGAAAAAACCATGGGACCAGTCACACTCACCGTTGAAACATTTATAGGGCCCACCGTGATGTATTATTGAGATCCGACATATTCATAAGTTAACAGAGAGATAGACAAAGGGAAAACAAAAATATTAGCTTGATCGGAAACTACCATGGCTCCTAAGAAGTTTTGAATGGTGGATGTCACTGTCCCCACTATTTTCTATGGTGAGGTACACTTTAACTTTAGATCTATTTCATTCTCTTTGTAATGCCATGAAACCATCTCTACAAATGGTTGGACGGTATGGATAAAACACATGCCTCATGGTGGAGTCCACATAGCTTGGTGACGTCACTTCAGTAGTGATTTGGCTACTGACCTTGTTGGTATCCAATCTGCGCCCGAGGGATGGTCGCCAGCAAAATTCCAATCCCAGAAGAACGTGGTCATCTGCTTCTAGCAACTGGACAATTATTTCTTTCAGTCTTTCAACGGTGGGGTCCAGTCAGTGAGCTACATGAATCATTTGTATGTGGGTCCCACTTGGATAGACGATGTCGACCATCGGAAGACGCGGTTTGGCTGGTGAACCCAAGTCAAAGCTATATGTCCCCACCATGATATATCTCTTTTATCTACGCTTCTAGCTTATTTTAGGGCATGATCTGAAAAATGATGCAGATTGAAATCTAGTGCAGACAACACTATATGAAACAATATTGATTGAATTTTCGCCATTAAAATTTTCTTATAGCCCAATATAATGTTTATTTGCCATCCAACTTATTAATAAGGTTATCTAGACTTGGATGAAGGAAAAACACAAATGCCAACTTGATCCAAAACTCCCAAGATTCTGGAAAGTTTCCAATGATAAATATTCAATTCCCATGGTTTCTAGTGGTGTTGTCCACCTAAGATTTGGATTTGCCTTGTTTTTGAACTCATGCTTTAAAATGGATGGACGGTGTGGATAAAACATATACAACATGGTTGGGTCCACAGATCTTACACATTACTTACTTGGGTGTGTTGGTTCACTAGCTAAGACACGGGTGGAAGCTTGATGGGGTTCAATATGATATCCGTGAGAAATCCACTATGTCCATTCATCTATCCTGCTCATGCCTGCTCATGCTTAAGATATGTACCTACAAAGGAGGGATATTCAAAACTTGAGTGACCTATAAGATGGAAGAAAAATTGGAGACGATAATGTAAGCCTTATTAGTTTCCTTTTATATGCCATCCAAACCATTAATAAAGTTGCTCTCAATGAGATGAATTAAAAACACAAAAATATTAGCCTAATATAATACTATTTCAATGGCTTAACAAATGTTTCAACGGTGTATGGGCATTCAATCCCATTATTTCCAATTATGTTGCTTACTTGAGTTTTGGATTTGCCTGAGAATTGGAGGACATGTGAATTTCTAACAAACATCGGTGCAGGTCACTTAGCTTCTGATAATCGATTTTTTTTTTTTTTTTTTTGTTTAGTTGTGGCTGTCGGCAATGGGCTTCCTCAAATTTTCATCTAATGAGGCAATCCAAGCGTTTCCATCAATTGTCCACAAAATAAACAGCACAAACGAACACACCAACAATCACCATTAAACTGAAAGTACATTTTAAAAAAAGGATATTGATGTTCTTTAGATCTTAGAGATTTTTGGGCACAATTTATCAACAGTCAACCACATCACATCAATGGCCTGGATCATTTAACCATGGGCCCCACACTCAGAATTATGTCCACCTGGATAATAAAATTTTAGTACAATGTACACGAGTCGAGCTTGGCACGGCTTGACTCAGCTCGGCTCGGCCACTAGTTGACCCCATCTTGAACTCGGCTCGGCTCAGTACTCGAGCTTGACCGGCTAGCTTGGCTCAATTCTCGAGCCTGACTGGCCAGCTCAGCTCAACTTGGTTAGTAGCTTGGGCCAGTTTGAGCTGATTTCGAGTCAAGATTGGGCTGAGTTCGCCTATACGACATTTTCACAAATACATGAACTGCACCTTCAAATACTCATTATGTATAAAACAGTAGCAATGATTTTACAGGTATTTCATCAAATACCTTGCAGGCAACATCAAAATTAAGAAAAAAAGTATTTGTTTCATATACATACCTTCCTTGGCAACGGTCGACACTTCGTTGAGTCATTTCATCAAACACTTGGTGAGCAAGATCAATATCAAGGTAACTGAGTCATTGAACAGGTTTGATTAGGTTCGATTCGAGTTGGGTTTGATCCGAGTCAAGTCAAGCTCGGGCAAGCTCAAATTTGGTTCGAAATTTTTTTGAGCTAAAAAAAACAACTCGAACTCAGTTTAGAACCGAGTAGAATCGAGCTTTTTCAAGTTGAGTTCGAGCGAGCTAACCGAGCTAACTCGGTTCGTGTACGGCCCTAATTACATGGGTAGTTACGTTAATCGAACCTAATAAGATTCAATCCCTATAAACATTCAAAATAAAGACCGTCGCATGAATATTCATATCACCCGTCCAAACCCTGACACCGCCACTGGCCGGTAAAAATCCCGTACGGTCGCAGATCGGCTGAGTCGACGACCGGATACAGCCGGTAACCCGGCAAACAGGCTTCGCCACGATGTAAACCGCTTCCATTTGCTCTCAGCCATTTTCCGCACTCCGAAATCCGCTCGTCCATCTCCTTCCGATTCTCCTACCCATTTCTACTTCGATTTTCTGCGATTTTGCCCTTTCTCGACATCTCTATCGCTCGGAGGACGGATTTCTCTTCATAACGAACTCAAGATCGAGCTCGAATCTCAGACGTGGCTTGTTTCGAAGATCGGCGTCTTGTTTTCACGAGATTTTTGAGAAACGGAACTGAATCGGACTCAAGAACGCTCTCAATCGGCCTCGAAACGTGATTTCATATCAAATAAGCTGCGATTCGAGCAGTCCGGCGTCCAAATCCAAGTTATCTAAAGAGTTCCGGATCTCCTGTGATTTGAAACTGAAGTTCTGTTCGAAACGAGCTCGACACCGAGAGATTTCTCCTCTGGATTCGGAACCTTCAGATTCTACTCCGGAGATGATGATCTGAGAGGAATTTCCATGTAAATATCAATTGCAGTCACACGATTTTGATAGGGAGTTTTTCTCATTCCTTTTCGCCTGCAGTAGTTAGGGTTGGAGGTGGATTTCTCCATAAATTAACCTGATTGGAGTTTTCTCAAAGCAGCAATTCGATCTTAGAGTCAGATCCCGTCTGAAATATCTTCAGAGTCCTTCCAAATTCACTAGATTTGGGCTTTTGTTCGGGAAGGAGTGTTTTCCTGGATGGATTTTTCTTGGGAATAGAAGCTTGATCCGACAATGCAGGGTTTTAGAGAGAAATGCAGAGTAGTTGCTCTGGTTATCTTTTCGGTGTGGCTAGGTCTTGCTGCTCTATACGGTCTACTAAAACCCGTTCCAAATGGTTGTATCATGACCTACATGTACCCGACATATATACCGATTTCTTCTCCCCCAAACATTTCCTCTGAGAAGTATGGCTTGTTCTTGTACCATGAAGGTTGGAAAAAGATAGATTTCAAGGAGCATCTTAAGAAGCTAAGTGGTGTTCCGGTTCTCTTCATTCCAGGCAATGGTGGTAGCTACAAACAGGCAAGGTCCTTTTCATCCATCTTACTTATGATATATGCAAGCTCTGCTGTGATTTTAGAACTAGGAAACTGTCAGAAACTGCTGTTGTACTATGTATATGCACACAAATATGCACCTGACAGGAAGGAGATCTAGTCCACCTGGGTGGATGGAAAATTTGTCCTTGTTCACACCATACTTGTGGTATATGATGATCTGAAGAGTTCATTATCATATATAAATAAAAAACCACAAATATGGGACAATTCAAAAATACTTAAGTGAATTTTCTACCATTTTAATGACTAGGATTGTCCAATCACCATAAATTTAGGCCCACGACCTGTTTATGATTGTCCATGATGGAAGAACAGTTTGGATTGTCATATGCATATGCTACACATACACATCTATTCTTTTATCTCATTTTGCAATCAGTGTAGACTGGGCACCCATTCAATTGCCCTAGCTAGGAATAAGGTGCTTCCAGACATGAGAACATAGATAACCTTTTGGCACATATATTACCTTAACGTTGGTACACACAAGTATGATTGTAAGTGCAGTTTGTCATTAAATAAGAAAATCCTAAGTCGTTTATTTGTTTGGAAATAGATCTATAAAGGGTAGGGGTGATGAGTTGGTTTCTTCCTTGTGTTGTGGGTGGTTGCTTGACCTTATGTGATGCACAGGTGATCACCTAACACCTTGTGCTCTCACCTGGGCATATAGAAAGCCTAGAGCTTTACCCTAGCCAACAGACCCAGCTCTAGTTGCCTGAGCAATCACATAGGTGCCTAGGCTAAATACCTTGACTCCATTTTCTAGATTACTGGATTTTTATCAATCTGCTTGGTTCAGGTTGTACTTGATAAGCAAAAAATATACTGTGCAGACGAACTCGCTCAGTTGCAGGATCCTTCTAACTAGGTGCAGCTCCTGCTTCGAATCATGCTCTGGACTCACGTCCTGCTTCCTGGCATTTTTATACTTGATGACATTTTGACACAAACAGCTTCCCCGTTCCCGCGTCCTGGCTTTTTTATACTCGATGACATTTTGACACAAACAGCTTCCCCGCTACTGCTTCCGGGCATTTTTATACTTGATGACATTTTGACACAAACAGCTTCCCTGCTCCCGCACCCAAATCTGTTGCTGATTCTCTTCATGCTTTGTGCAGCTATACTCTACACCACTCCTTCATGATGTTCGTAACTACGGGCCACTACATCTTCATACCTCTCCATGTTTTTCTTGTCCTGGAAATTGGAAATACAGCCCGAAACACTAGTTCTGCATGGGTTTCTCATGTGATTCATGTTTAGGGTATTGCAAAAATTATTCCTGGCTGGGTCTAAAATTGCGGTGTTTCCTGGTCTAAAATTGTGGTGTTTCCTTGTCTAACTTGAAATTTTTTTATTCCTTCCCTTGGTGTTTCGTTAAAGGTTGTTTATCACATAATCTTTCTTTGATTGTTTGTTTTTGATTGGTAACAATAAAACTTCACAAAGAGGAAAATGGAAGTAAATTATCTATAAAGATTACGATTTATGGATAAAATGAGAGAAAACAGGACCAGTAAGTCAAGAAAACTAACAGAAAGACATCCCTATGTCAAGCACAAGGATAAAAACCTGTTACTTCTGTCCATAGTTATTTCAAGGATCAACGTACTTGGATTGAGGTGGTGAGAGGGGATATGAAGGAAAATGAGATTTAAGGATCACCTTTTGCTTTCTTGGTTTCCTTTAAACTTGTTCAGGTACTAACTTCTTGATAGTTTGACCAAGGAAGGAGTGACATGGGGCTCTTTATAGTTTGGGGACACCCTTCCATTGCCTTGTTGGAGTTTGTTGCTTTGCCTTTTCTTTTATTGAAATTGTTTTCTATCAAAAAAGAAAAAAAAAAAAAGAAAAAGAAAAAAGAAAAAAGAAGGGAATTGAGGGATATGATTTGTATTTTTCACTTGGCGTAGGTATGGCCTTAGATAGGAATTTTTGGCAAGCATTTGTAAATCTGACCCAAATAGTTAGGACAAGACCTTGACGATGATGGTGGTGCTGATATGGTCCTCTGTTTTACCATGAGAAGAGCAGCATGATTTGATTTTGACTCAGAGAGAGCTTGTTGTCCAATGTTTTTTGTGATAAATGGACCAGGCTGGTACTTAAGTCAAGGGGAACTCTACATATTTTTCTTTTAGGGCTTGTCTGGATACCACCCAATAAGTTACCTTTTAAACTTATGTTAGTCAATAAGTTACTTTTTTAGCTTAAGTTAGTTTGGTGAGAGTCATTGCAAAAGTAACTAATGTGATAAAAGTTATTTATCTCCATAGTTTTTTTTTTTTCATGCTTTTTGACTTATTACTTTTCTACTTCTCTCTCTCTCTCTCTCTCTCTCTCTCTCTATGTGATGGATAGCCATATCAAAGGAGGCCCCACATGATGGACGGTCCACATTGAAGGTCGGGCCACATGACGGACGGTTCACATAAAAGGTGGGCCCACATGATGGATGACCCAATTAATTTGGGCCCACATAATGGATGGTCCACATCAAAGCTCGGCCCTTAACGATAAATGACCCACATCCAAAGCGGGTCCCATATGATTGACGACCCACTTCAAAGGTGGGGCCCACACGATGGACGGTCCACATCAAAAGTGAGCTCCACATGATGGGTAGCGGACACTGAAGGTGGGCCCCACATTAACATTGACCCACATAATGGACGATCCACATCAAAGGTCGCCCCTTCACGATAAATGGACCACTTCCAAAGCTGGACTCGTATGATGGACGACCCACTTCAAAGGTGGGGCCCACACGATGGGTGGTCCACATCAAAGGTGAGCTCCACATGATGGTTAGTGGACGTTGAAGGTGGGCCCCACATGATGGATGACCCACATTAAGGTGGGCCTCACATAATAGATGGTCCACATCAAAAGTCAGCCCCTAATGATGAATGACCCATATCCAAGGCAGGCCCTAGTCCCTACATGATGGACAACCCACTTTGAAGGTGGCGCCCACACGATGGACGGTCCACATCAAAAGTGGGCTCCACATGATGGGTGGTGGACATTGAAGGAGGACTGCACATGATGGACAATCATTGATGGTGGGCCCCACGTGATGGATGGTTAACAATAACGTCAAAGGTCAGCCCCTAAAGATGAATGGCCTACATCCAAGTTGAGCCCTGCATGATGACTATCCCTTTTTCTTTGATGGAAAAGTTACAACTAGGGGTGTCAATGGGCCGGGCTCGGGCCTGCCAAAAGCAGAATTCTGAATAGGGCTGGCTCGACAGCCCAGACCAAAACAGTTCAAACTCCAGGCCAAGACCAGCCCTAGGCCTGGCCCATTGACAGCCGTAGTTACAATTGAGAAAAATAAATAAATAAATAAAATCCAAGTTTTCTGTTTATTAGCCTTGCCATGTGGGCCCCACTTTTCTACTTCCGATTTCTACTTTGCGGCTTTTTCCCTGAATTGCTCTGCACTGGTCTCACATGGGGAATGAGGCACACTCGTGTGATATGGGAACCCTTGGTAAGAAGAACCCATCATGTAGACATGGGTTCTTAAAAATATGTGAGTACCAAAATCTGGTGGTCCATGGTTGTATAAAACTAATGAACGGTTGAGAAAAGTCAACCAACATGCAATATTCCATATGTGGTGTCCTTATTAGCCCACCTGATGACGGGCGGCCTAATTCTTGAGACATGGCATCTAAGCAGTGGGGCTTCAATGAGGAGCGACTCTGATAGAATACATGGGTGCCTAGTTTCTACTTTCTACAAGTGAAATGAGTGTAGTTGAGGAATGTCGGAAAGCCAGGTCACCAGGCCCAACCCCATCCAGTTTACTTTACGGGCCTAAAAGATCATTTCCAAGCTCGGATGATTATGTAGTAGAAATGTGGAATTTTGTATCTAAGAATGGACCGGGTTGGGGTATGTGGATCATTACACCGTAAAAAGGGAGAAGGTGGCCCCACCATAAATTGTCCACATCAAAGGTTGGCCCCACATGACGAATGGTGGATATTAAGGGTGGACTAAACAAAGTTGAAGGGTAAGTACTTATGTGATGTTCGAAACCAAATGTACTTCTCTACTTTTTGACTGATAAGTATGTTGTTCACCAAACATACTTATCTGCTGAATAAGTAGAAACCATGATAAGCTACTTGAGGCATACGTAGCTTATCTGCTTATGTGAAGTAATGGCACATCTGATTGATGGGGAGGATCCGTCCAAGTGTAGGCACCTACAAGATAAGCACAAGAATTACACAAAACAGAAAGAAACAATTTATAATTTTTATTCAATTCAAAGGTACCTTGATACTACTCATCCAAGTCCTTATATAAGCTTTTGAAATGTACGTATAAGGAAAACTCATAATGTTATTGATAGCCAATGACTTATTATAAATATGGAAAAGAAACAAAAGGGAGAAGAATACATTTAAGAATATTTGCTAACGGATTATTCATATCTAGCTGATTGATTTCCGCTAGCTAATTACCTAAATAAACTAGCTTACCTAAATAGGAGGCTTGGGCCTCCTTATTGATGGGCCAGCTGTTGGGCTTGGGTTTGGCCCATGGATTATGGGCCCGGATTAGTAGGCATTAAGTAACTTACAATCCAAACGCCCCCTTAATGTCTATGGAGTGGCACACTTCCTTATATGGGATATCATCTCTTCCAAAAACAAGGAGAGAATGGATAACTTTGATTGAGAAGTCAACTAAGAGAAACCTGTTATGTATTTTTATGCTACCATCAACTATAAATGCCCTATGGATTTGGCTCTATAACTTCTTTATTAGGGGTTTGTTGGGTGACATTTATGCAATACGGGTTTAACGGTTCTCTTTTTTGATGCAGGACATGAAAATTAAATATGATATGCAAGATTTCAGGCTTTAGATCATACTAATTTAGAAACAATCACAAAAATTCCACATCCCACATAAAGTCAAGCATTCAACAAGGGGAATCTATGAGGGTCCAAGCCTACACATGTTAGGGCTGAATCAATTAAAAATTATAGACTAAACAATGCTCAAAGGAGAGTAGATTTATTCACACATGCAACGGATTATTTCCCAATCCAAGGGATTCACATGTTTCAAATCGGGAAAGCCTAGGGTTTGCAAAAGTGGAATAGAACTTGGAATTTAGGATTATTTAGGGTTAGGGTTAGGGAAATAAGGTGAGAGAGGCGTGAAATAGAAGAGAGAAACGAACCTGAGATGATCCACACGTGCGGACAGCAGCTCGGGCCCGACGCACGTGCGTGGGATCCTGCCCGCACATGTGTTGGGCCCACGATTCTGAAATCGGCCAACGTGGGTTTGGTCAGCCAGGGGAGGTTCACCTTCACGCCAAGTTTCAGGCCGATCGGATGTCCGGTTTGTGCACAGTACTTCGCCGAAGTTTTAGCCATCCTGCAGGGCCTGATTATGCAAATCTACTGTAGAAGGAGGATTGGCTGCAAAAAGGGATGACTTTGGAGATGGGATGGCTGTGGGAGATGATGAATATTGAGGGTAGGAGATGGGAGCGATTTGGGATGGGCATGGCTTCGCGCCACGGTAGTTAGCCCTTCGAAGAAGGGAGGGTTTCGCACCTAATTGGATCTCCACAACTCTTAGAGAAGCAGAAAAATGCAGAATTTTATTAATAATCTTCAATGAGAAAAAACCTACAAGGGGTTGTCTATTTATAAGAAATCCCTATACCCCAAAAGCTACGCCATGTGTGCACACTATTACTTAGAGACGAAGTAACAAAAATAACAACTAATCAATGCAATCTAAACCGTTCATGATGTTCCTAATAACAATAATAAGTAAAATTCAAAGTCCTAGATCATCTAGGGTAGTGAGCCACGATCATGAGATCCAATGGGATCCAAATGATAATCGGGTCCACTCCAAGGAACCAAGACTCAGTCCTCTAACTAGGATGCCTTCTATGGATGTCGTCATTGATTCAGATCGATGGTGGGGCTCTCCTCCTCCTTGCGTACGTGCATAGGGGGCGCGCGTGTGCGGGCTCCCTGTGAGTACTGCTCTGGCTTGATGCGGACCATCACAGAGTCTCCTACATTGAATTCCTTGAAACGTTTATGTTGGTCTGCAGAAAGTTTGTAATGTTCATTACTAGTAGTGATCTTTCGCCTGATTTCTTGATGCAATGAATGAATGTGATGCGCAAAGGACTCTGCAGACTTTGATGGCCTATGGGACAATGACATAGGGACAAGATCAATAGGCTTTCTAGGTTTATAACTAGTAACGACTTCAAAAGGACTTGAACCTGTGGACCTATTGACAGAACTATTAAATGCAAACTTGGCTATAGGTAGTGCGGTGTCCCATGTCTTGGTGTGCTCCCCCACTAAACATCTGAGCAAACTCCCTAGGCTCCTATTGACCACCTCAGTCTGACCATCGGTTTGAGGGTGGTAGGCAGAAGAAAATTGGAGTCTAGTATTCATCATGTATCATAGTGTCTTCCAAAAATAACTCATGAATTGCACGTTACGGTTAGACACTATGGTTTTTGGTAACCCATGAAGTTTGACGACCTCACTGAAGAACAACTTGGCAACATAAAATGCGTCATAGGTCTTAGAACAAGGAATGAAGTGGGCAATTTTAGAAAAACGATCCACGATAACAAATATGGAATCGTGTTTCCGAATAGTCTTGGGGAGCCCAAGCATGAAGTCCATACTGATGTCCTGTTAAGGGATAAATGGAATTGGCAAAGGTGTGTATAGTCCCATATTTTACTTTATCTGCTTTGCCAGTTGACAAGTACGACAATGCCCAATAATTTTGGCCACGTCTCGCTTGAGGCTTGACCAATAGAACCTATCCTCCACTAGGACAATGGTCTTGTCTCAACCAAAATGACCCGCGACCCCTCCTGAATGTAACTCCCACACAAGAAAATCGCGGAGGGAGGTACGCGGTATGCATAAGCGATCACTCCTAAACAAGTATCCGTCTAAAATCAAGTACTTATTGCTAGCTCCTGACGGACTCTCTAACAACGACGCGTACATAACTCCAAAATCTGGGCACTCAAAATAATCCTCTCTGACACGCTCGAGGCCCATGACTTCGACACTCATGGAATTGAGTAGCATGACTCGACGACTCAACTCGTTGGGAGGCTTTTTCTCTACACTGGCCTTGTGCTTAAGCACAAAAGTGTACTCTTGAAGGAATTGGACCCACTTGGCATGCCTAGGGTTTAATTGCTTCTGAGAGTTCAGATATCTTAAGGCCTCGTGATCTGAGAACAAGACGAATTTTTGCGGCAATAGATAATGACGCCAGTGGTGCAGTGATTGCACTAACGTATAAAATTCTTTGTCATAGGTGGAATATTTTTGCTTCACCTCATTCAGTTTCTCACTAAAAAAGGCGACAGGGTGCCTTCCTGACTAAGTACTCATCCTATGCCGACTCCTGACACGTTGTATGCGACCTCAAAAGCTTTCGAAAAATCTGTAAGTCGCATGACTGGAGCTTCGGTCATCCTGATCTTTATCTCCTTAAAGGCTTTCGAGGCTGCCTTCGTCCATTAAAACTCTCATTTTTATATGCAATTCGTGATGGGAGCTATAATGGAACTGAAACCTTGAATGAACCGCCTATAGAAGGTGGCTAAGTCGTGAAAGCTGTGCACCTCGTGAATATTGTGGGGTTCAGGCCAATTGACAATGACTTTAACCTTCTTAGGATCCGCCGACACACCCTCAACTGACACAACAAAACCTAAGAAGATAACACTACTAGACATAAACGCACACTTCTTTATGTAGGTGTACAATTCTCGGCTCTAAGGATCCCACAAACTTGCATCAAATGATTGAGGTGTTGTTCTTTAGTCATGCTATAAATCAAGATATCGTCAAAGTAGACGACCGGGAACTTCCTCATGAAGGGCCTCAACACTTGGGTCATCACACGCATGAAAGTACTTGGGGCATTAGTCAACCCAAAAGGCATGACTAGCCACTCGTATAGCCCATCTTTCGTCTTGAAGGCTGTCTTCCACTCATCATCAGGGCGTACACGATTTAGTGATAACCACTTTTGAGGTCAATTTTTGAGAAGATAGTAGCGTTAGCCATCATATTCAACATGTTATCAAGACGTGGTATGGGAAACCGATACTTGACTGTGATTTTGTTAATGGCCCTACTATCAACAGTCAACACATCCTCCATGTGCCATCCTTTTTAGGTGTAAGAAGGGCGGACATGACACACGGGCTCGTGCTCTCTCGAATGAAACCCTTTTCTAGGAGCTCATCAATCTGTTTTTTCAACTCCGCATGCTCCTTTGGGTTCATTCTGTAATGAGAGAGGTTTGGTAGAGTCTCCCTAGGGACTAAATCAATGGCATGCTGTATATCCCTCATAGGGGGAAGCTCATTCGGTAGATCCGCAGGAAATCACGGAACTCATCCACTACCGAAATGGCTTCAGTGGGTAACTCTTCACTAGCCTCTAGTGCACTCTCCCTAGCCACAAGGGCGTACACCACCGAGTCCCACACAGTTTCTCGCTCAAAGTCTTTGGCATTTAGAATATGGAGAAACTTATACTTAGACCTCGACTCATTTAATTCTTTCGAGTCGCTCACACCACTCTTTGTGGTGGACTCCTTTCTAGTCGCGTTCTTTGGTGAAAGTGGATTTAGCTTGACTTTCTTGCCCTCAAACCAGAATGTACACATGTTTGAACAACCAAATATGGTGACATCTCTGTCATAGATCCAGGGCCTACCCAAAATAATATGTCCAACATCCATGGGAACAACATCACACCAAAGTGTCTTTATATGATCCAAACTGAATAGGAACAAGACAACGGTGCGAGCCTGGAATGGAAGTTTCATCAACCCAAGACACTCTATAGGGTTGAGGATGGGCTTCGAGCTTCAAGCCCAAATGGCTCACAGTGCCAGTTGATGCCACGTTGGCACAACTACCACTATCCACGATCATCTTGCAACTCTTATCACCACACTTTGCATAGGTATAGAAGATCGTGTTGCGGCGCCAATCGTCGGTATTCTTTGCTTGGGCAAAGGCGCAACGCACAACTGCCAGGGTCGCAGACTCTTGCGCTCCCTCTTCCTCATCACTAAGGGTCTTTGCTGGCTCATACTCTTCTTCATCACCGTCACTTTCTGGGGGCACTACTTCTACTTGCCCATTAATAAGGAGCACCTTGGTGCCCTCTTTCGTGCTGCACTGGTGAGCAAAGTGACCAAATCCCTGGCATCTAAAACACTTAGTTACATCACTTCTGCGCGAGCTAGACTTGACAATTCCTTTACCCTTGTCATCCTTCGGCCTAGATCGAGAACTACTGGAAGGTTTGTTTTGGTATCCAGTGCTAGGCTTATCCCCAGAAGGGTTAGCCTTAGTGCCAGAATCGCGAAACTCAAACCGCCTTCCCACAGATGCTTTGAGGTATTGCTCAACCTTCAACACTACTTGATACAACTGTTCAAAAGTGTCTATGTAATTGGCGAACAACTCTCTCCTAATGTCAGAATGGAGGCCTGTCTTAAATCGAGCAAGAGTGAGTACGGGATCCTCATCAACTTCACACCTGGTCAAGTACTCTTCGAACTTTTCAATGTATTCCGCCACACTCATTGAACCTTGTCGAAGAGATTGCCATTCCTCAACTAACCTCAAGTGATAAGAGAAAGGGAGGTACTTTTTAAGAGTTTCTTTCATTTCTCCCCAATGGGCTATTGGGGGCTCCCTCGACCTTTCTTTCTTTCGCTCAACAATAGCCCAAAACCTCTTTGCTTGGCCCACAAGCTTCATCTTGGTGAATCGGACCCGACGAGCATCCGACATGTCATACCACTCAAAATAATGGTCCATATCCGGCAGCCAATCTAAAAAAACTTTAGGGTCCAAGTGATCATCAAACATAGGGGCATCTACTCTAACTCCCTTGAGGAGTTGCATATCTGGGTTATAATGATTCTGATGTCCTTCGCGGGGTGGATGCACGAGTGCGCACCCATGACCGTTTCTTTAGCCACCTCCATTCTTTGGTCTATCCTCTTGACCACCTGCTTGCGATTGAGCATCTACCTCAATGGTGGTTTCTAGTTGGGTAACACGCACATTAATCTGATCCAAGCGTTGGTCAATACGTTGTTTCAAGCGCCTACCCAAAGACTCAAACTGCCTAGTTAGGTCGTTCGCGGATTCTTGCAATTGCTCTATGTTTAGTGTAGGGTGCAAACCAAAACCACGACCAATATGCATGGGCATACAATCACTCACTCACTCAAAGATCCTCTAATGCAACTATATGTGCCTAAATGTGACTAAATGATCCTATAGGACTCTATATGAGGGAAGCTACACAACACTACTAAAATTCCAGCAATATAACTGCCCAAATAGCTTGTTAACAGAAAATTCAGCCATGAAAATTAGGGATTTTCTGATAACAGAAAATTCAGCAGTCCATGTTGTGAATGATGGGTCCTAAATAGCCCTATATGATGAGATTTAATGCAAAATAAATGTGAGCAGACTAAGCCCTAAACATGCAATGCAATTCCCTATGAAAAACCTAGGCTCTGATACCAAATTTGATGCAGGACATGAAAATTAAATATGATATGCAAGATTTCAGGCTTTAGATCATACTAATTTAGAAACAATTACAAAAATTCCACATCCCACATAAAGTCAAGCATTCAACAAGGGGAATTTACGGGGGTCCAAGCCTACACATGTTAGGGTTGGATCAATTAAAAATTATAGACTAAACAATGCTCAAAGGAGAGTAAATTCATCCACACATACAAAAGATTATTTCCCAATCCAAGGGATTCACATGTTTCAAATCGGGAAAGCCTAGGGTTCGCAACAGTGGAATAGAACTTGGAATTTAGGATTATTTAGGGTTAGGGTTAGGGAAATAAGCCGAGAGAGGCGTGAAATAGAAGAGAGAAACGAACCCGAGATGATCCACACGTGTGGACAGCGGCCCGGGCCTGACGCATGTGCGTGGGATTCTGCCCGCACGTGTGTGGGGCCCACAAATCTGAAATCAGCCAGAGTGGGTCTAGTCGGCCAGGGGAAGTCCACCTTCACGTCAAGTTTCAGGCTGATCGGATGTCCGGTTTGTGCACGGTGCTCCGCCAAAGTTTCAAACATCCTGCAGGGCCTGATTATGCAAATTTGCTGTAGAAGGAGCATTGACTGCAAAAAGGGATGGATTTGGAGATGGATGACTGTGGGAGATGATGAATATTGAGGGTAAGAGATGGAAGTGATTTAGGATGGGTGTGGCTTTGCACCACGGTAGTTAGCCCTTCGAAGAAGGGAGAATTTCGCACCCAATTGGCTTTCCACAACTCAGAGAATTAGAGAAGCAGGAAAACGCAAAATTTTATTAATAATCTTCAATGACAAAAAACCTACAAGGGGTTGCCTATTTATAAGAAAACTCTATATCCCAAAAGCCGTGCCATGTGTACACACTATTACTTAGAGACGAAGTAACAAAAATAACAACTAATCAATGCAATCTAAACTGTTCATGATGTTTCTAATAACAATAATAAGCAAAACTCAAAGTCTTAGATCATCTAGGGTAGTAGGCCACGATCATGAGATCCAATGGTGGGATCCACATGATGATCGGGTCCACTCCAAGGAACCAAGACATAGTCCTTTAACTAGGAAGCCCTCCATGGATGTCGTCATCGATCTGGGTGGGGCTCTCCTCCTTGCGTATGTGCGTAGGGGGAGCGTGCGTGTGCGCTTGATGTCCCCATCATTTTTGTTGAAGAGAACTATTATATTAAACTTCTTCCTCTTCTTCTTATTCTTGTTCCATATATATATATATATATATTATATATATATATATATAAGGCTTTTAACCAAAAAAAAAAAAGTCTTATAAGTCTTTTTTTTTAATGGTAAAATTTAGATGTCGGTTAATATTTGCATCTTTAAATTAGCCCATAAACGAGTTGCGGCCAAGCATTGGCATATTTATTTCATGGTTCTCCATTTTTATTATTTTTATTTTTTGCCATTTATAATTTCTTGTTTGAGAGTGATTTTATAACCCTTTGTCACTTGTGCTTGTTTAAGCCCTTGTTTTCCTATTGGAAGTAGTTCTTGTTTCATTTGTAGCCGATAAGTTATAACAGATGCTGTTTCTCCTTCCATTTCTTTTGCTCCTTTCCTGTTTCCAGGTGCGCTCCTTGGCAGCAGAGTCTGATAGGGCTTATCAAGGAGGTCCACTTGAGCTTACATATTATCAGGAGGCAACCCTCACACCTGAAGAAAGAGTAAGGGATATGGCATTGGAGGACTCTAATGGCCTTCCACCACCTAACCAGTACACTTGCATGCTGGACTGGTTTGCTGTAGATCTTGAAGAGGAACATTCTGCTATGGATGGCAGGATACTTGAAGAACATGCTGAATATGTTGTATATGCCATCCACAGGGTAAAACTTACATCCTCTTATTTTGTACATAATTTTAATTTCAAGTGAAAGGAAATAAATCATGGTTGCATCAGCAAAATACTTCAAATTGCAATTAAAAAGCCTTTATTGATTAGCTTGTTATTCAAATTGCATGGAGTGTTACTTTCGAGTACTTGGCTTTCTCAACTGCACTCCTTTTCTGTTCTGGGTTTTGTTCTCATGTAAATTAAAGGCTTTTGCACTAGTCTAAGTACATTTCCTTTTTTTGTTTGTTTATTTTTATGCTTTACAAAAATGTGTAACCTTCACGTATAATGATTTTTGACTGGGTCAGGCAGTCACACTAGTTCATGTTCACTAGCCTTTTAGATGACTAGTCTTCCCCCCCCCCACCCTTTCTTTTCTTTTCTTTTTTTGAAAATCCTTTTACATGACTAGTCCTTGACAAAATTTGAAAGATAATTGGATTCCACAGAATGGATTTTTGGACTTCTGAGGGGGATGTGTTGGCATTTTATATATATATATATATATATATATATATATATATATATATATATATTATTATTAAACATGGACAAGAAATTTACTTGCAATATGTTTGGAGCACATTTTGCCTATAATCTTCAAGGCAACTACAGCAACAGATGGTCAGTTTTACATGAATTACCCATTCTCCAACAAGAAATTTTAGCTTGAATAAACATTAAGGCACGTGCAATAATCCTTTTGTATCTGTTATATATTGGACTCATATTATTGGAGGCACATACTCCACATCAATATTTGCTCTTATACATGTTGAAGATTTTCTTCCACTAATCTATTCATGTTTTCTGATCTCTTTCTCTACACTTATGATGTATACTTTAAGCATGTTGTCTGATCCTGCCTGAATGTCTGAAGATTTTGGATCAATATAAAGAGTCACGTGATGCTCGATCCAAGGAAGGTGCTGAAGTGTCTGGAAACTTCCCCCGAAGTGTAATTTTGGTCGGCCATTCTATGGGTGGTTTTGTTGCCAGAGCTGCAGTTGTCCACCCACATTTAAGGAAGTCAGCGGTTGAGACTGTTCTCACTCTTTCAAGCCCACACCAGTAACCTTCTTAGCTTCTTTTTACACTCTTCATTGTAGTTACAAATCTTATGCATCTTCTTGTTCCAGTCACTACATGCCTGACAAATTTGAACAACTTATACAGGTCACCTCCTGTGGCATTGCAGCCATCTTTGGGTCATTTCTTTTCACGAGTCAATAGAGAATGGAAAAAGGGATATGAGGTCCAGAGAACTCATACAGGCCGCCGGGTGTCAGGTCCTACGCTCTCTCACATTGTTGTTGTCTCCGTCTCTGGTGGTGTTCGCGATTACCAGGTTTCATCCTTGGACCTTGCACTCTGGTACTTCTAGTGGACTGCATGTTTTTTTTTTTTTTTTTGGGTGAGATTGCACATAGAAAGTTGTTGATCTATCATTTCAATTCTACATTCTGTGTTTTAAGTAGTGAAAATGTGATTTTACAGATGATACCTGCCTGTTAATTGATATAACATGGGCTTTATTTATTTGATATTCATGAAGTTTCCAATCTTGTATATGGTTATACGTTGCGATGTGGATGCTGCGAAAACCTGTAGCCTCGCATGAGCTTGGTTGGAGCTAGTCGTGATCATCAGTGGAAATGAATGCTTTATCATAGCAGGATGGTTGCATGGAAAGAAATATAATCGGAAGAAGTATTTAGCAGGATGATTGCATGGAAAGAAATATAATTGAAAGAAGTATTTTACCGGAATAGCGTACACTACTGATGTTAGTTTTCCATTTTTCTTGTAGCCCTGTATACTCTCATGTATGACTGTTTGGTAATTCTATCAGGATAGCTATCATACATGTATACGTATGGTGTATGGTTATTGTTAAAAGCCAACCGACATGAGATTGCTAGGATGAGATGGTGTTGGTATTATTCAAAGTTTATCAGACATCAAATCTCCACTTTGACAATCGTTGGTTGGATGCCTTTTGTTTATCCTTGAACATGTGGAGGTCATTAAGTCGTATTCCTTATTAAACTTCTTCATATAGCATATGCAAAACTAGACGTCTTTACATGAGTCCTGCCTAATTTCTCATATTTCTGGATCCTCTTTGAAGTTTAGGGGTTTCTTTTGCTGAGTTCATGGATATTTTGTATATAGCATCTTTTTCAGCACTTCAACAACTTGTAATTTCCCCCCTTGAACTACTCTCTTACTTGAATGCCCATTCTCAACATTGCAATTTTAATGTGGCACATAGGGGTTGTGTTTTTACCTTTTCAGGTTCGGTCAAAGTTGGCTTCACTGGATGGGATCGTGCCTTCCAGTCATGGTTTTATGATTGGTAGCACAGGTATGAGGAATGTTGGCTTTCAATGGAGCACCAATCTATTTTGTGGTGTAATCAATTGGTTGTACAGGTATATCACAGTTAACTCTCTTTCTTTCAATGCATATTCCAGTTTTTGTTGCATTCATCTCTGAACTATATTTTATTGCAGATCTCACACACACTTCTGAGTATGATAGATTCACAGACTGGTCAACCATATCTAAGCACACAGAAGAGACTTGCTGTCTTTTCCAAAATGCTTCGTAGTGGGATACCACAGAATTTTAATTGGATGAGGCAGGCACAGTTGCCCCAGGTGACAGGGCATGTTTCCAACAAGAATGAAAAGAATGTTCCTGGTATGTCCAGTGTCCCTGTTTTCCTTTGTGCATGGCATGGATCATCTATTGTTCTATTGTTTTGAGAGATTTGAAGGTTTTTTTTTTTTGGGATCATCTCTGGTTCTACTGATTCAAGTGATCTTATTTTATTATTTTATTATTATTATTTTGTTACTTTTTTTTGTTGTTGTTGTGGAAACAAGGGATGTGCATGTGCGAAGGTTACTTTGCTTTTATGATTATGCAGATCTTTTATCTTTTACTGCTTCCAATCAGTACTTTCTCTTTGAGAGAGAACTTTTTATTATTACTTTGCAATGCTTACTACTAATTTGGTATTGGAACACTTCCAATGAAAAGAATGGTATTCAAAGACTCGTACCCAGCAGTGGAGAAGACAGTATATACCCAGACTGGAACACCTGTACAATCCATATGCTCAGGTTTCTCATAATCAACAGTTAGAGACTCACTAGCTCAGTTCTGTGCCAACCCTCACAACCAATGATTAGAAGAGCAACCAAGAAAGTTAGGAGCCTTCTCATGCATACAACAGTCCCATTTTAAAGATTTGCAGTTGCGCCACTGTATAACTTCTTCCATGCATAACTCCCATTTGTGTAATCACGAATTTTCTGCACAAATTCTTAGTGATGCTCTTCATTGTTGAACCACCCTAAGAACATCCCAATTCCCAATTGCCAACATCATGTTTAGATCCCCAAAGTTTAAATTTTATACTATTCAACTTGAGGTGCAAGATTTCAAGCTTTAGATCATACCAATTTCTAAACAATCACAAAAAAAATCACATCCCACATACGTTCAAACATTCAACAAGGGGAATCTACGGGGGTCCGAGCCTACACATGTTTAGGGCTAGATCAAGTAGAATTATAAACCAAACAATACCCAATAGAGTGTAGATTCATCCAATCCTGCAAAGGATTGTTCCCCAATCCAAGAGATTTATCATGTTTCAAATAGTGGAAAACCTAGGGTTTGCAAAAGTTGGAAATACTTAGAATCTGGGATTTTCTAGGGTTAGGGTTTGAGATTTAAGGCGAGAGAGGAGAGAAATAGAGGAGAGAGAAGAACCTGAGAAGGATTTTGCGTGTGGATAGCAGGCCCACCTGGACGCACGTGCGTGGCTGTTTGGCCGCACGTGTGTGGGGCTCACGAAACTGGAAATGGACTCCTTGTGTGTGGTCGGCCAAGGGAGGTCCACTCTTACATTAAGTTTTGTGACGATCCACCTTCCGGTGTGTGCGTGGTGCTCTGCCGAAGTTTTGACCCCTCTGGTGGGTCAGAATCTGAAATCTGTTGTAGTGGAGAACTTAGGTACAAAAAAGGAAAATCTGAAGAAGGGAGGGCTGTGGAGGATGGTGGATGTGAGGTGGAAGAGATGGGGATGATTTGGGATAGTTGTGGCTTCGCACCATGGTAGTTAGCTCTTCGAGGAAAGGAGAGTTTCACACCCAATTAGCTTTTTCAACTCAGAGGATAGAGAAGAAAAAATGCAGAATTTTATTCATAAGCTTCGATGAAAAAAAATCTACATGGGATTTCTTATTTATAAGAAAACCCTAAACCTTAAAAGTCGCGCTATGTGCGCACACTAAGACTTAGAGACGAAGTAACAAAAATAACAACTAATCAACACAATCAAAACCATTCATGATGTTTCTAATAGCAATAATAACCAATACTCAAAATCCTAGATCATCTAGGGTAATGGGCCCCGATCATGAGATCCAATGATGGGATCCACATGATGATCAGGTCCACTCCAATGATCCATAACACAACCTCCTAGCTAAGAGGTCTTCCATAGATGTCGTCTTCGATCCAGATCGATAGTGGGGCCTTCCTCCTCTTTGAGTACGTGAGTAGGGTGAGGGGCGTGTGTGTGGGCATGATGTCCACATCAACTCTCCTCGGCTGCGAAAGTTTCTCCACTGGCAAAACAAAACTACCGAACCGCTCCAAAATGTCAGGATCAAGTCTCTGAAGCTCCTCCTCAGTGAGCCATGTATTGTCTGAAGTTGGGCGTGACTTCCACTTGACCAGGAACTTTTGAAATCCGTTGTTCAACGTCGATACTATCTGATGGTGTAGAATATCTTCTATCTCCTCTCTGGGTGTGAGAAGGGTAGGCATGGTAGATATAGGCTGGGAAGATGGGTCGGGAAGAGGCCATGGATCAAAGGAAAAGTCTGGAGAATCAGGTTGGTTCGGTGAAAAGCTGGACAATGTATCAGTGATCCCCTGAAATGCAACTAGATCCTCTACATTGAATGTGGAACTAATTCCCATGGAAGGTGAAAGATCTACCACATACGCATTGAGACTGTTTCGTTTTATAATTTTGAATGGTTCAGCGCTGTGCGTGTGTAATTTACGAACGACTCTCTGAGGGTACCGCTCTGGCCTGATGTGAACCATCATAGAGTCCCCTACATTGAATTCCTTGAATCGTTTATGTTGGTCTGCAGAAATTTTGTAATGTTCATTTCTAGTATTGATCTTTCGCCTGATTTCTTGATGCGATGAATGAATGTGATGTGCAAAGGACTCTACAGACTCTGATGGCCTATGGGATAGGGACATGAGGACAAGATCAATAGGCTTCCTAGGTTTGTTCCAAACTGAATAGGAATAACATCACACCAAAGTGTTTTTATATGATCCAAACTGAATAGGAACAAGATAATGGTGCGAGACTGGAATGGAAGTTTCATCAACCCAAGACACTCTATAGGGTTGAGGATGGGCTTTAAGCTTCAAGCCCAAATGGCTCACAGTGCCAGTTGTTGCTACGTTGGCATAGCTATCGCTATCCACGATCATCTTGCAGATCTTATCACCACATTTTGTGTAAGTATTGGAGATCGTGTTACGGCACCAATCGTCGGTATTCTTTGGTTGTGCGAAGGCTCAACGCACAACTGCAAGGGTCGGGGATTCTTGCGCTCCCTCTTCCTCATTACTAGGAGTTTCTGCTAGCTCATATTCTTCCTCCTCACCGTCACTTTTTGGGGGCATTACTTTTACTTGCCCCTCAATAAGGAACACCTTGGTACCCTCTTTCGTGCCACACTGGTGGGCAAAGTGACCACACCCCTGACATCGAAAACACCTAGTCGCATCGCTTATGTGCGAGCTAGATTCAACAACTTCTTTACCCTTATCATCCTTGGGCCTAGACTGAGAATTACTGGAACGCTCGTACTGATATCCAGTGCTAGGTTTATCCCCAGAAGGGTTGGCCTTAGCGCCAGAATCACGAGACTCAAACCGCCTTCCCACAGATGCTTTGAGGTATTGCTCGACCTCCAACACTACTTGATATATCTGTTCAAGAGTGTCTATGTCCTTGGCGAGCAATTCTCTCCTAATTTCAGAACGAAGGCCCGTCTTAAATTGAGCAAGAGTGAGTATGAGATCCTCTTCAACTTCACATCGGGACAAGTACTCTTCGAACTTCTCAATGTATTCAGTCACACTCATGGAACCTTGTCGAAGAGACCGCCATTCTTCAACCAACCTCAAGTGATAAGAGAAAGGGAGGTACTTTTTCTTAAGAGTTTCTTTCATTTCTCCCCAATAGACTATTGGGGGCTCCCTCGACCTTTCTTTCTTTCGCTCCACAGTAGCCCAAAACCTCTTTTCTTCGCCCACAAGCTTCATCTTGGCAAATCTAACTCGACGAGCATCTGACATGTCATACCACTCAAAATGGTGGTCCATATCTGCCAACCAATCTAGAAAAACTTTAGGGTCCAAGTGGCCATCAAACGTAGGGGCATCTACTCTATCTCTCTTTAGGAGTTGCGCATCCGGGTCATAATGATCATGATGCCCCTCGCGGTGTGGGTGCTTGCCCATGACCATTCCTTTGGCCACCCCCATTCCTTTGTCGGTCCTCCGGACCACCTGCTTGAGATTGAGCATCTTATCCCATGGCGGGGTTTGCTCGGGCGGAGGTCTCTAATTGGGTAACACGTACATTGATCTGATCCAAGCATTAGTCAATACGTTGTTCCAAGTGCTTACCCAAAGACTCAAACTATTGGGTTACGTTGTCCATTGACTCTTGTAACTGCTTCATGTTTAGCGTGGAGTGCAAACCAAAACCACGACCAGTACATGTGGACATACAACTACTCACTCAACTCAATGACCCTTAATGCAACTATATACGTCTAAATGAGACTAAATGATCCTATAGGACACTATATGAGGGAAACTACACAACGTTACTAAAATTCCAGCAACATAACTGCCCAAATAGTTTATTAAAAGAAAATTCAGCCATGAAAATTTGAGAAATTCTGACAATAGAAAATTCAGCAGTCCGTGTTGTGAATGATGGGTCCTAAACAACCATATATGATGAGACTTGATGCAAAATAGACGTGAATAGACTAAACCCTAAACATGCAATGCATTCCCCTGTGAAAAACCTAGGCTCTGATACTAAATTTGATGCATGACCTGAAATTAAATACGAGGCGTGCAAGATTTCAAGCTTTAGATCATACCAATTTCTAAACAATCATAAAAAAAAATTACGTCCCACATACGTTCAAGCATTCAACAAGGGGAATCTATGGGGGTCCAAGCCTACACATGTTTAGGGCTGGATCAAGTAGAATTATAAACCAAACAATACCCAATAGAGTGTAGATTCATCCAATCCTGCAAAGGACTGTTCCCCAATTCAAGAGATTCACTATGTTTCAAATGGGGGAAAACTTAGGGTTTGCAAAAGTTGGAAATACTTAGAATTTAGAATTTTCTAGGGTTATGGTTTGGGATTTAAGGCGAGAGAGGAGAGAAATAGAGGAGAGAGAAGAACCTGAGAAGGATTCTGCGTGCGGATAGTAGGCCTACCTGGAAGCACGTGCGTGGCTGTCTGTGGGCATTTGTGTGGGGCCCACGAAACTAGAAACGGACTCCTTGGGTGTGGTTGGCTAGGGGAAGCCCACTCTCACACCAAGTTTCGCGACGATCCGCCTTCCGGTGTGTGGGTGGCGCTCCGCCGAAGCTTCAGCCCCTCTGGTGGGCCATAATATGAAAATCTGCTGTAATGGAGAACTTGGGCACAAAAAAAAGATAAATCTGAAGAAGGGAGGGCTGTGAAAGATAGTGGATGTGGGGTGGAAGAGATAGGGATGATTTAGGATAGTTATGGCTTCGCACCACGGTAGTTAACCTTTCGAAGAAGTGAGGGTTTCACACCCAATTAGCTTCTTCAACTCAGAGGGATAGAGAAGAAAAAATGCAGAATTTTATTCATAAGCTTCAATGAAAAGAAACTTACATGGGGTTGCCTATTTATAAGAAAACCCTAAACCCCAAAAGCTGTGCCATGTGCGCACACTAAGACTTAGAGACGAAGTAACAAAAACAACAACTAATCAACGCAATCAAAACCATTCATGATGTTTCTAATAGTAATAATAACTAAAACTCAAAATCCTAGATCATCTAGGGTAGTGGGCCCGATCATGAGATCCAATGGTGGGATCCACATGATGATCGGGTCCACTCCAATGATCCATAGCACAACCTCTTAGCTAAGAGGTCCTCCATAGATGTCGTCGTCGATCCAGATCGATAGTGGGGCCTTCCTCCTCCTTGAGTACGTGCGTAGGGTAGGGGGCATGCGTGTGCGCATGATGTCCCCATCACAACTCCACAGGGACACATCTTCAATTTCTTTGGTAGGTAAGTGGGGTTTTTCAGGTCTTCTACTAGTTCTTTAAAATGATATATGTACTTACAATCTCGGACCAAAAGGCAAATGTGCTTGAATATTTATTATTTCAGCATGGATTCATGCCATATTCAGTTCTCTAGCTCCTCTCTTCAGGCGTGTGAAATTTCAACTTTTCAAATAAAATGACTTGTTAATAAATAATAAAAAAAGACATGTTAATAAATATGGGATTAAAAAAAAACAAATAAAAAGGGATATGGGCAATCCAAACTCCTTATCCTGAAGGATTTAGTATCTCCTATAATGCAATAACTCATTTAGGGACTACTTGAGCATCTTCACCCATTTTACCGGTCTACGCCTATGGGTATTGAGTACGACAAAGATCAGATTTGGCGGATCCTTAAAATCCAAAATCTCGGGGTACCAATACGACAGGTGTTGGCCATTGCTTCCTGCCGATAAGATTAAAAATGTCAAAACACTTCCTAACATATCACAATGAACAAGTTGAATTTGTTGCCCTATTGGCATGATACAGTGCAAATTCTCGATAACTGATCATTTTGGAGTTCGAAATCCCACTAAATGGGTCTACGATGCATTGCCGCTGGAAATCAAGATATTGGGATTGGACTTCTCAATGGATTCATATATGGGTTTCCAAGTTTTGGGAAAGGGGGACCCTATACCCTTAAAGATTATCCCATTTGGGCACTTCAATTTTTTGAAGGACTGGACTATCATAGTTGTTCATTCCATTTTCGGTCCAATGGTGGTATGTGTGTTCCTCAATTCCAACCATGTTTCCTGACATGAGGAATTTGATGCTCAGGTACGCTTCATGCTCATTGGTATATCTAGCAATTGCCCCAACCATGTTTCTAAATGTCATCCAAACCTAGTTACTCCAAGTTGACTTGGTTTCAGTGGGCAATGGAATGAGTTCCTGGGTGAGTCATGCTCTGAACCAGACAGCCGAATGATTCTGGCCAAGCTGGAATGAGTTGGGCGAGTCATACCGGTTTCTATCTCCAGGTGAGACACTCTCCAAAACTAATATCCAAAACCATGCCTATAATGCTTACCACACCTAGCAAGATAGGTTGAGTGCAGATGATGATATTTAGATTAGGGCAGTGGACAGGAGATGGTTCAAGATTGGCTATGCTGTCAACCTACAGAGGTTTTGTATTTTGTGAACAGTCTCTTTGAGGATTGAGGGAATAGCCCATTAACTTCGCTATTAGGATGGAAATCAGGAGTTTCTGGAAGTTCCTATGGCTATGTATCAATAAAGACGATGATTCATGTTTCTCTTTATGGTTTATGCTTCACATTGAACTTGAAAATTCTAACCTGAGAAATGTTGCTTGCATGTTCCGGATACCTCTGCAAATCTGTGATGATTTTTTTCTATTATTGACATTTCTAATATTTGAAGCATGTTCCAAATTTTAAGCCCAAAATGGGTATTTAGCTAGTACTGCATGGAGAACTGTCTGTTTCTGGAATAACGTGGATAAATAGGTTATGTGATGTTGGAACTTGAACTATTGTAAAGTTCATACTTCTATTATTCAGATTCCAACTGTTCTTTTCTAATGAATTTATTTGTTTTATTTTCTTTTGCTTACCCTTACAAACTGGAAATTCTGAAAGAAGTGAATATTTCACTTACAGGATCTGAATTGCAGAGCTTTTCTCGTTGCCCAAGATCTGTTCACTGGGCAGAGGATGGCCTTGAGAAGGATTTATTCATTCAGGGGACTACTGTGACAGTTTTAGCGATGGATGGGAGGAGGAGGTGGTTGGATATAAAGAAAATGGTTAGCTCAGTTAAAATTGTCTTCTTGCCAAGCATGTTTAGGTCACTGAAAGAGTGTATTTGGTGTGCTGCTCATGCTATGGGGTTCAATCCTCAAGTCGGCAGTCTGTCTTCTTCTCAATCTTATATTGTGACCTTCCTAAGCTTGCAATATTACTATATCAATTACCACCTGTGTAACTATGAAACAGACATGTATCAGCATCCAAACGAACATGAGGTATCACCATATCAGGCATGGCTGGCAATTCTAGCAAATCTGGCTAGCTGATACACCCATACAGCTGTTTGACAATATCGAAAGAATTGTTATTTAACAGGAAAAAAGGCAATAGGAGTGAACAAATTTTGTATGAATAAAAACTGCGAAGCTCTATTGCTATTGCATAAACATTACCAGCAATCAAAAGATCTGCATTGGGTGGACGAATATACTAGCATATAGGACTAAATCTGCTTCAATCATGCTTCTTGGGAAATGTTGCTAGTTGTCACTGCCATTGCTTATGTCATGTATGGCTACTAGTTGTTTCATTCTTCAGACTTTAAGATTCTTGGGTTCATGATATGACTAGATTAGAAAATTCCTGTGCACTTGAAGCTTCTTGAGTTCTTTCTTTTTTTCTTTGAAAGATGACGGATTTTTATTAAAAAAGAGCACCAAAGCCGTGCAAAACTACAACCCAAACAAACTATACAATATACAAATATCACATGCCTTTAGGCATGAGGCCTATACCAAAACCTCGAGCTTAACCTCCTAATAACTCCACCACTGAATCAGGGATGTGCGATCTCTTTTCTTGCCTATTGAGGATTTTGGAAGCACCTTGTACTCTTGAGTTCATGATATGACTAGATTAGAAAATTCCTATGTAACTTATACGTAGACATAGTTACTTGGTCAAATAGCATACAAAAGAGCTGCGAAGGTCGAGATGATATGTTTATACTTCTACAGAAGAATTACAAATTTCTTTTGAGCACAACTTCAGTGTGCACAGTGAGCACTGAGTCTGAGAGTGTTGCACACATTATCTGTGGCCACTAAAAGATGGTCGGTGGGAATCTTGCAAGCATGTCAAAATAAGATATGTGCAAATTGACTATTGTGCATACCAATCGCTTCATATGAGTGATAAAACTATCTAACTCAATATAAATACAACTTACTCACCCCCCTCCCCACCACCATCTAAACCTTATCCCAACTAATTGGATTTGGGGTGGCTACACAAATCCTATCCCGCCATTCCACTTGACTATATCTTCAGTTAAACCATAGGTTATCCAATATTTTTTTGAAGGTTACTTATCAGACCTTCCCCTTGCCTTTTAGAGCCTCCAACTTGAACTGGCTTACTCCTAACGGGTGCCGTTCTTGGTCTTTGTTGCACATGGTCAAACCATCTCGTTTACTATTCCCCATTTTATTATCTATTGATGCTAATCTTTAGTTCGTTGAACACATTCATATCTAATTCTATCCTTGCCTTTCCTCTCATCCATCTCAACATCCTCGTTTAAGCTACACTCGTGATATGAACATGTTGTTCCTTGATCACCCAACATTCTGTCTCATAAAGCATGGCTGGTCTTAAAGCTATCCCCCACCTCCTCTCTGTGTATGTGCACACATTACAAACACACACATCATCTCAACGAGTTGTTGAGATGGCAGGATTTTGTAGATATAAGTTCCCTTGGGATAATGCATAATATTTAACTTATTCATTTCATACGCTCCATGTTGCTTAGCGAATAATACAAATGGGTTTTGCAATGCATTCTTAGTTGATATTCAGAAGTCACAATTTCACCTATATGCTCTCATTGCTCAGGGTTCTAATAGCAAAGACCACTTCATATTCGCTACGAACCTTGCTCCATGTTCTGGGGTTAGAGTGCATCTTTGGCCTGAAAAGCATGAAATTTCATCAGATGGGGAAGTGCCTCCCAGCAGAAGAGTTATTGAGGTGACCATGAAGATGGTCCACATCCCAGCAGGGCCTGCACCAAGGCAGGTACTAAGGCCCATAGTTCTGATGTTGATGCTTCTGCAAATTATCCTTTTGCAAGATTTCTTTTCAGATATTCTTTATACCAGTTTTGTGCTTTATCCTTTTCAGTTGAATTAGTGTACACTGCATCATCTTATGAGCAAATTTTGTATTATGTCAACATGGAGTTATTAGAGAAGGATAACAGGAACTTTCTCATTCCGTTGTTATAGTTATTTTGTACTATATACTGAAGTGGTGTTTGTTTACCAGATCGAACCAGGCAGTCAAACTGAACAAGCACCTCCATCTGCTGTTCTTCGGCTGGATCCTAAAGATATGCAGGGTTTCCGATTCTTGACTATTTCAGTTGCTCCTCGTCCGGTATATTTATCTTTTACTCCTTTCACTGTCCATTCTTGTTGTGCGATACTGTTTTTATCCCCTATCAATGAAAGGCTTTTAGGTATTTGATCGACTCCCTGCTGAGTTTCTTGCTAACCCTTGCTAGAGGTGCGCGCACGCACACACAAACAGCTTCCCATACTTTTGGCCTTTAATATTCTTCGGTGGAATATACTGGGATGTTTAGACTGTAGCTCACTGTATCCTGCATTCTCCACACAGAAATTTCCAAGCCCACCTTTTGTGGATGAGCACTTCGTACTATGCCATCCACTGTAAACTTTTGTGGTAAGTATTAGTTGTTGGGACTGCATGGGTACTCTGATGTTTTTTCAAGTTACGTGACATTTTCCTTTTCCCACCCTGTGTTTTTCATCGCTTTGTCCACTCCCAAGGATGTCCATTTTAGTTATCTGTATCTTGTGAGATCCTCATAATAAACAGTTATGAGAGTTACGCTAAGTGGCAAGTGTAGCAACATCTTTTGAATATCCTGTATGCCACACACACACACACACACAAACTTTTGAAAGGTTACGAGATTAACACAAGTGGAAGATCTATGCCCAAGGCCTCGGGCTACAAGATTAGAGAAAAAACAGTAATTACAGGTCATTCCAAGATGGACTGACAAAGGAACAGTCCTTTAACGCAGGTATGGATGCTGCCCACTCTATAAGATGGTGTTTTGCTGTAGAAAATACCCCCACGGCTGTTCCCAGAAAGTTGTTGAAACACCTGTTATTCCTTTCCTGCTATACTGCCCTAAAGACCACCGGCAAAAGTAATCGCCAAGCATGCTTTCCCCTCTTACCTGTACCACCACCATGCCATGCCCACAGAAGGTCAGGTAGGGATTTTGGCACTACCCAGTGAGATCCAAACAACGTCAGGAAGTTATCCCAAATCTCCTGTACAAATTGACAATGCAGAAAAAATGTGATTTACCGATTCACTGTCCTTCCAACATAGAGGGCAAGCATTGACTAGGAATAGGCCTTGCTATGGAGGCTATCCAAAGTGAGAATCTTATTCCAACTAGCCAACCATACGAAGGGCGCAACCTTCTTGCGGAACTGTATGAAAAAATAAAATAAGAATGCACCGGTTCGGATCCCGGATAGGAACTGGTTAATAGCGAGTAAAATGATTTGACTAAAAAAGAACTTGACTTGTCTAGAATCCAACACATCGAATCCTTTTCCAAACTGAGCTCGATTCCCAAGAGTCGCTCTAGCAACGTAAGAAGCTCAGCTTCCTCATCCTCCTTTTAAGTTTCTTTTGCAAGGCGGAGTCCATACACCCGGGGGGCCTAAGTGAGCGAAACAGCTTGCCACTGAGATATTCTGATACATAGACTGAGGCTAAGGCAGGAAATAATTCGTTTGGAGGCTGACTCCCCGACCAAATATCTTCTTAGAATTTGACAAGCCGCCCATCTACCATGGAAAAAGATACTCCTTCCCTGAACCATTTCCTAAGATTGAGAACCTGGTTGAACTAATGCATGTGTATATCCGGTTTCGCCACTCTTCCCAAAACTGAGTTGCCTGAGTGTATAGTCCAGAAACTTCCAATCCATGTGGTCATACGCATTTTCCAAATCAAGTTTATATACTAAACCATCACCCCCTTTGAACCGTGCATCCCAACACTTGTGATCTATCAGGGCACTATCTAATATTTTTCTGCCTTCCACGAAAGCTCGAAATTCGAGATAATCTTCCCAAGAATCTGCTTGAGCCTGGATGATAATATTTTGGCTAGTATCTTGTAAGTGGCCCCAATCAAGCTAATTGGCATGAAATCCTTCAAACTATCAGCTCCTTCCTTAGGGATCAACGCTATAAATGAAGCACCAAATTCCTTCGCTCGTAAGTCTTACCACTTTAAAATAAATCCCCGATGAAAGCTATTACATCCAATTTTACTTTTTCCCAAAACACTTGAAAAAATGCTAAAGGAAAATCGTCTAGTCTTGGTGCCTTGTCTCTGCTGAACTCTCAAACTGTCCCCTTGATTTCCCCCCCTGTTACCTAGCCTTTGATATAGTAAGCATCCTTTGTGGAAAGGGATGCTATGAGGTCGACCTCATGGGAGCTTCCCATGAGATCGAGCTGTGTGGGCCCCACTGTGATCTATGGCAGACATCCACACCAAATTCCTTCGCAAGTCTACCACTTTAAAATAAATCCCTGATGAAAGCTATTACATCCAATTTTACTTTTTCCCAAAACACTTGAAAAAGTGCTAAAGGAAAATCGTCTGGTCCCGGTGCCTCGTCTCCGCTGAACTCTCAAACTGTCCACTTGATTTCTCCCTCTGTTACCTAGCCTTTGATATGTGAAGCATCCTTTGTGGAAAGGGATGTTATGAGGTCGACCTCATGGGAGCTTCCCATGAGATCGAGCTGTGGGCCTCACTGTGATCTATGGCAGACATCCACACCATGCATTTGGTGGGTCCCCTCTAGGTTATGGGATATCCCAAAAATCAACCTTATCTGGAACTGAAGTGGGTCACACCATCTGAAACCATGTGAAATCATGCTTAAAACATCTAAAAGCACTTGGTGGGGCCCACCTGAGTTTTGGATACAGCTGAAACTTGGTGTGACCACTCATCCAAGTGGGACACACATAATGAGTGGGCTGGATGTCTGAACCACATCTCAATGGGCCCGATAAACGATCATGAATGTTTCAATGGTGGGTATCAACCCTCAACTGTTATCTGTGGTGTGGCCCACCTAAGTTATGGATTGGCCTGATTTTTAGGCCCATGGCCCAACATGGAAAGGTGCATCTGATTGATGGGATGGATGCCCGAGACGAATCATGGTGGGGCCCACACATCTCGACATATATATATATATATATATATATTATATATATATATATATATATATATAAATTTGATGGGCAATGTGGAGTCCATTATTGGGGTTTAATCATCTCAAGATGCTAAATTTTGTCAAATATACACTTTTCCTAACCGCATCGAGTATTTGGCTGAAGTTCCATTCATGATGAAAATGGTTGTATTCGTTTGTAATAGCTTAGAATGAGCAATGGATGTGTTTCTCACCCTTTTCATTATCCAGAGCGTCTCAGGCAGGCCTCCCCCTGCAGCTTCCATGGCAGTCGGACAGTTCTATAATCCAGAGGAAGGCAAGAGGGAGTTCTCTCTTAGTTCACTGCTTCTTTCTAGCTACGCCCAAGAGGTTAGTAATTTTAGAAAAATCATCAGCATGTATGTTTGGATTTTTACTATTTTTGTACACATGTCAATATCAGGTCACTTTAATTTTGTTTCATATTCCATTGGAGTAACTAGTTGATTTTGTCACATAGGAAATCTTGTTGAAGGAGGATCACCCTTTGGCTTTGAATGCTACATTCTCTATGAGTTTAGGCCTCTTGCCTGTTACTTTGTCAGTGAGGACAGCAGGCTGTGGAATAAAAAATTCGGGGCTTCCCATTGAACAAGCTGGAGATGTGGAACATAGCAGTAAGGATTTTTCTACATATTTTTCTGCTTTGTTCTTAGGAACCTGTGATAAATCTTTTATTTTTATTTATTTTTTTCATTTGTGTAAAGAATTTGCTAATACAGCCAACTGTTTTAGTGATTATGCCACGATGAAAATATCTGGTTAATATTCAACACTCATCTTTTCCTCTCTTCCTGCACAAGCGAATGCAGTGTTAATATTGTTTTTGTCAATTGCAAGTCCTAATATTGGGTTAATATTCACAATAGGAAGGGAAAATCTCCTAATACCTTCGAGTGTCATTTGCCTCTCTTCCTGCACAAGCGAATGCAGTGTCCTCCATGTGCTAATCACGAAATGAGAAATAATCACCATGGCTTGGAATTCTGTGAAAAGCCCTGGACATAAGATTCCTTGGATCCCCTTCAAACAATGAGTTCTTGTAATAACAAGAATAGTCATTCTCAAATCCTCTTTAGATGCCTTTGATCCTTGTCTTCCTTGTTCAAATTGCACCATCCTGCAGGCCTAGAAGGGTAATTTTGATGACTTTTCAATTTCATCTCAACAATTGCAATACCAAAATTCTCTGCTGCTGTCCTAGAAAGCTCCCTTGTCAGTTTAGCATCCATGTACTGACCTCACTCATATGAAATAAATAAGGATATCCTGTAGCCGAGGGATGTGCTGCACCAAACATCCAACCAAAGGTTGATCCCACTTCCATCATCTAGATTGCATCTGCTATGCTTTCCAAGATTGCTGATAGACATTCTCAATCCTAGTTATCTGATAGCTGAATGACCTTCTCACTGATTACTTCAATATGGGCATGTGACGTCACGTATCTTCAAATGTAGAAGTGCCAAATAATTCCTGGTACATCTCTTCAATAATTTCAGTCAACGGTCACTCCGGCTCAAAGCATTTCCTTCTGCTATATCCTTCTCGTGGATACACACAATTTTGTGCTTACATTTAATGATTGCATGTGCATGAAGAAAGATGTGTTCGCCAGTATTGAGATATGATATTACATACTTTCCTCAAGTTAATGGAATGTTTCGATTAAGGTTGTGGAAACTCATTTTAATGATGGCTCTATGTTAGTACTGCAGGCCTTTGCAAATTGCGTTGCTTCCCACCTGTAGCACTAGCTTGGGATTCAACATCGGGTCTACACATCATTCCAAATTTGTATTCTGAGACAATTGTTGTGGATTCATTCCCGGCATTTTGGGGTTCAACTCGAGGGTCTGAGAAGACCACTGTTTTGTTAATGGTATGAAGTTCTTTAATTAGCAAAAATTATTGTTCGTTTCTCTTCATATATTTGGTAAAACAAACATTCAGAGGAATATCGTTGCAAGAAATTTGATACAGAAACTGCTAAACAAACATTCAAATGAGTTTCTGCAGGCTTGTTTGGATAGGAAGAATCCAAATGGTAGAATATCGAAAACCTCGACGGAAAACTAAAACCTCGACAGAAAACTAAAAACCTGGAAAAGAATCAATAGCCTCCATTGTTTGTTTTGTAATTCAAATTTCCAGGGAAATAGATTTATTTTTCCTTCAACATCGTTTGGATAGAGTTTATTTTTAGCGTGGAAAGTATAAAGAACCCTCGATGGTCAATTGGTGTCCCCCATAAAGAGAGGATATGCTCATGGCTGAACTTTTTTTGGGAGAAATCAATTCCACTTGTTTTCAGAGGAAACTGTAATAATGACAATCTATTTTCACATCTATTTTGTAACACAAACAAGGGAAAATGCTACACGCATGGAAATTGATTTCGTTTCCAATGATTTCCATCTTCCCAAACATCCCTGGGCCTGTTTCAATTTGTGGAAACGAAAATGGTGGAAAAGATGTTTTCTACGAAACAATGCTTACGGGAAATTGTAAGAAAAAAAAAGCTATTTCCCTTACTGTTTTTCAACAAGATTTTCTTGAAAATATTCCTCTGTTCCCGAATCTGTTGCTCGACAAACTGGAATTTTTCATGGAAAATTTACTTGAAGATCGAAGTTATCAAGCCTTGAAATGCAATGTTTAAACCACAGGTTAAAGCTTCACAATTCATTTGAATCAGGTTGCAGATTGATCCAGAAACAAATATTCAGACAAATTGATCGTTGTAAGAAATTCAATACGAAATTGCTAAACAAATACTCAAATCAATTTCTGCTAATCAAGTTTGATACAAAATTGCTAAAACTGAAATAATTCTAATTGGTTAATGCATGAAACTGCTAATCAGCTAGATCCATATAAATATCATAACAAAAGCATAACAAGAAAAATGATGGTACTGAACTCTTATATGCGATTCTTGAAAAAGTGTCTCAAATAGTGCATTCTATGTGGCTATAGTCATGTTGCTGGGTTTGCTGCCCCGGCTTATGTGTGTGGACCCTACTGCCTATTGTGGCAGCGCTAGGGTCTTTATTCTGGTCATGGTGGTTCCCCTGGTTTCTGCTTTGGCTTTTGTTGCTTCAAGATGCCCATTGTGGCAGCGCTGGGGTCTTTGTTCTGGTCATGGTGGTTCCCCTGGTTTCTGTTTTGGCTTTTGTTGCTTAGAGATTGCATGGGAGGGAGGGAGGGAATGCACAGTTCCAAGCACTCTTTAAATTGCATTTCGGGTTTGGTGCTTTCTTTTTCTTGTTATGTTTTTTGCCATGACACGTGAATTTAGCTGATTAGCAGTTTTATCCATTGATTGTTTAGAATGACTTCAGCTTTAGCAGTTTCTATTTCAAATTTGAAAAGCAGAAATTGTTTGAATGTTTTTAACAATTTTGCGTCAAATCTTTTTGCAACAATTGATTTTTCTGAATGTTTGTTTCTGCATCAACTCGCAACCTGGATTGCAACATTGAGGCCCTCACCACCTGTGGAAAATTTCTAGTTTATGATTATTGCTTGTTGAGCTTGGAAAGCTCCACAGTGCAATATTTTCCATGAAAACCAACTGGGACTCTGGCAAACTTATTTATTTTCCCTTTGCTATGTGAAATTGAATAGTTTTACTCCCCTTTGCAGGTAGATCCACATTGTTCATACAAGATCAGTGCTTCTGTCTCTCTCACTGCTGCTGCAGGCAGATTTTTGCTTTTATATTGTTCACAGGTGATGTTTTTAACAGCCTTGATATGGATAATCTATATGATAATCTATATCTATATATCTATATATATATATATTTTTTTTTTTTTTTCTGTGTAATTTTTTTAATCTGCCACTCTTGTATACTGTTGAGTTACTTTTGGCTTAAGTGAAACGTCAAACATGTGACTTACACTCGGGGTCATATATAACTGTTGCAATACATTATGCCTTATGCATGTGGTATATATCTCTTGTATGGATGTGAAATTCTGAACTAGAAGCTAAAATGCCATCATTTAGATTCCTTGCCTTTTTTTTTCTTCCGTCTATTTCTAATCTTGCCTTGCTAGATTCGAAAGCAGAAGGGGAAGAGCTGTCGGAGATGGAGCTGGCTTTGTGGTCCAAATTAGCTTCTGACTACGCTAATAAGCTCAAAGAGGAGGATATTAAATGGAGGCAAAGATTGCGTGCTACTTGGCTCAAAGAGGGGGACAAAAATACAAGATTTTTCCGTAGTGTTGCGCGAATGTGCGTGCTAGAAACAATAAGCTTAGTAGCATTGTGGTGGATGGGGAAAGATTAGTCGACAAAGATATGGTTTGCTCGAAGGTGGTTAAATTCTATCAAGCTCTTTAAAAAAAGGAAGATTGGATTAGGCCTTCTTTGGACAACCTTGTCTTTAGTATGCTATCCAATGAGGATTCGTCCTCTCTCGAGCGGCTGTTTTTGGAGGAAGTCAAGGAAGCAGTTTTCTCTTTGGGTAGAGATAAAGCCCCTGGCCGGATGGTTATCCTCTCGCTTTTTTCCAAGTTTTTTTTTGGAGAAAATGGATTTTGGAATATATTGGTTTGGCTAAAGTCTTGGTTTTGGTGAACGACTCCCCCAAAGGGTTTTCGAAAAGCTCGAGAGGTATTAGACCAGGTGATTTGCCATCTCCATTCCTTTTAGTTGTTATAGTTGAAGCGCTTAGTAGGATGCTTTGTAAGGGATATGAAGGGGGCTTGTTTCAAGGTTTCCAAGTGTGTTGATTCCCCCTGATTTTCCATATTCAGTATGCAAATGATATGCTTTTGTTTTGCAAGCGGACGTTGCATAGATTGACAATCTTGGTATGATTGTCCATTGCTTTGAAGCAGCATCGGGGCAAAAGGTTAACTTAGCTAAATGTGTAATCCTTGGAATTCATATGGACAAGGTTGAAATTGAGGAATTGGCCGGTTCACTTGGGTGCAAGGCAGGCTTGTTTCCTTCCTCATATTTGGGTCTTCCTCTTTGCGTGGGAATTGGGAAAGCCACCCATCCATCTTTGGGACAAGGTGGTCGAAAGATTTGAATGAAAATTATCAACGTGGAGAGGGCGTTACTTGTCTTTAGGCGGGAGAATTACCCTCACCAAAGCAGCCTGATGAGGACATTAGAGCACCATTCACGGTCTATTAGAGGAGGAGATCATCACCAGTTCCTCTCTGGATGGATGACCACTATGTGGGCCCGAGTGGGCCAAGTGGCCTATTTTGAAGACCCCACATGCATTTGATGCATTTTCGAAGACCTTTCACTAGGAAGATTCACGTGGACTGCATTCTTGAGGATTCTGGACCTTTGGATTTAATGCCCACATCGATCGAACCGTTGGATCGCACACGATGGGCCTTTGGATCAATCTTGATCGTGGACCACCCCATTGGCCACGCATGGTGTAAGATAGTTTAAATTTATTTGTTTTGAGCAATTTTTGTCATTTATTTTATTATTTTAGGACTATTTTATGTTTTACTTGAATATGTTTTTTTTTTTTTTTTTTTTTTAAATTATTTTTAAATGAGAATTATTTCCTGAGAGGTTGTTTATTTATTTATTTATAAAAGTCGGGGGGGTGGGGGGTCAAAAGAACTTTGTGTTCTCTCCTTATCATTAATACCCATGCCCCAAAATCCCTTAGCCAATTAAACCATCTAAACCCTAATTCCACATTCCCCCCTAAATTCCTCAAACCCTAGGTTAGCCTACATTCTAATCGGGCAAACCCTAGGTAGTAATAGTCTTTCTGTTTTGAAATAGACTTATTCCTATGCTAGTTGGGTGTTCTTACATCCATTACATCCTAATTTCTAGCATTTAGTGATCATGCATGCTTAGTTTCTTGATTGTGGCCTAGATTATTCATAGTTTCATGTTGGATACTTGAGATATTTGATGATTTTGGCGTGATTTGTGATTTTGATTATCTAACTCAATTTGTTGATTGATCTCACTTCACCGTTTATCCTCGTGTATGCATCCAACATCACAACCTTAACTAGTCTTCCCATTTACTTCATGTCCCTATTCAAATGCCCGACAACGATCCTCTCACCTGGACTAGCTTAGGAGGGATTTTCTGTAGGGAGATTTGGTCGACAACAAAAATTCCATCTTTTGGATTGGGGCGAGGTATGCAAACCTTTCGATGAAGGAGGTGCCAACATCTGCTCTCTCAATATAATGAATTTTGCCCTTTAAGGCAAGTGGTGGTGGCGTTTCGAAATGAATAAGGGAGCTTTGTTGAGGAAGGTTGTTGCTAGCAAATATGGGTGCTCGTCTTATGGATGGTGGACCAAGGAGAGTTCAGACTATAAAGCTTCGGCGTGCTAGAAAGGAATCTCAAGTACAAGAGCTAGGTTCTTGGAAGGTTTGGCCTCCTTGGGAAACAGAGTGATGATTCGTTTTTGGAAAGATGTGTGGAGTGGTGACTTGCTCTATTGGAGTGGTTGATTCCTTGTAATCCGTCGATCGAGGAGTGTGACAGTTTGGTGTGGCTTGGGGGATCCCAAATATTCACCTCCTATGTATGTCCAATGTGGAATCAGTTAACCATCTTTTCATTCATTGCTCCTATGCATCCCAAGTGTGGCATTCCATTCTCGCTAGATTCAACATGGCTTGGTCTATGACTTATAATATTGGCGACCTCCTTTTAGCTTGGCATGGGGTTGCCCTTCGCAAGACTAGTCACACGGTTTGGAAACTCAGTCCTTCCTGTTCTTTGGTCTATTTGGGAAGAGAGGAATGGCAAATACTTCCGCAATGTTAGTTGGAATGCTGTGTGGGTAGCTACCCTTGCTTGGGATTCTTTTGTCGAATGAGCTGTGGGAAAGGGTTGGATGGGAAACATGTAACTTCTTTTTTTTTTTTTTTTTTTTTGAGACAATGCCATACAAATGCTTAGATTTTGGTTGAATTCCAAAAACAAGCTTGCTTTTAAACTGTTTCCTAAAACCCGCCTAAAATTTTGAACGTTAGAAAAAAAATGCTCCCTGTCTAACACCATCGCATATTCAATACCATTAAAAAAAAAAAAAAAAAGACAATGCGACCCTCAAAGAAAACCCTCGGAACACCCTCGCAACAAAACACCCCCCTCTCTCTCCCCCAATGGCCTAAAGTCGCAACTCGCTCCTCTCTGTCCCTCCTGAACGGTCAAACGTTGCAACCCCCCCGTATTCGAATCATCCATTTGCTATTGGGAAGCGGATAGCATGGTGTGCCACACACTACCGACCTCCCTGGTGTGTTGATGTCTCTAAACCATTTGCCGATTTGGCGAGATTGTTTTAGGGTAGAATTAAAAAATGAGGCAGATCCAAGGCTCAGGTGGACCACACCATAGAAAGCTGTGAGGACAATGATTTCCACCGTTGAAACCTTCTTAGGGCCCACCATGATGTTTATTTGCCATCCAACTTGTTCATAAGGCCACATAATACCTGGATGAAGGAAAAAAAAAAAAAAAAAAAACAAATATCAGATTGATCCAAAACTTTTGTCATTTGCAAGAAGTTTTCAGTGGTAGACTTTCAATCCCCACCGGTTTATGTGGTGTGGTCATTTGAGCTTTGGATCAGTCTCATTTTTGGGCAAGCCTAGTAACGATCTCACCAAATTGACAAACGGTTTGGATATAACACATACATCATGGTGGGGCCAACAGAACTTGGTGACGCCAACACACCATGGACGTTGGCGTGTGGCACACCATGCAATTTGCTTGCTCACAGCGGATTAGGTGAGACCCTAGACTCACCCAAGATGGCGAGGCTGTTACAGTGGGGCCCACCATGATGCATGTATTATGTATTCATGCCATCTATTCGTTTTTACGAATTATTTTAGGGCATTATCCCAAAAATGAAGCATATCTAATAATCAGGTGGGCCATATCCTAGGAAACAGTGGTTATTGAACATCCTGCCATTAAAATTTTCTTAGGGCGCACCTTAATGTTTTCATAGTGTTTATTTGCCATCCAATCTGTTGATAAGTTCATATTAGCCTAGATTTATATCAGCTTCATCCAAAACTTGTGTCCAATTAATGGACAAACACCATTGTTTCCTATGGTATGGTTTGCCTGATAATTGGATCTGCTTCATTTTTTGGATAATGCCTAAAATGATATTAAAACATGGATGGATATCGTGGATACAGAATACATACATCAAGGTGTGCCCCACGGTAAGGGCCACACCGTCTTGGTGAGTCCGGGGTCTCACCTAATCCGCTCGCAAAGATAGCTCTTTTGGTAGGAACTCCACCTCGGCTCATTCGGGGGTTGCAGCCACGTGGCGGTCCTCCAACACCACCTTTCAATTGCAGTTTCATAACTTGTAGGCCCCATTATGATATATGTGGTACATCCACCTTGCCCATTCATTTTGCGAGGCCATTTTATCATTTTAGGGCATGGGCCCAAATATGAAGCAGATCCAAATCTCAAGTGGACCACATCATAGGAAAGAGAAAAGGATTAAACGCCTACCCTTAATAACTTCTTGGGGGTCAAACATGTTGGATGGACAAAAACAGAATTATAATGGCTGTTAATTTAGGTCCGTGTTACCTAAGCGGATTGAATGGCAAAAAAAAACAATTACGGTGGGCCCTAGCATTTTTTAATCATAGAATTTAATTGGCACTGTTAATTCTTGCGGAGTCCACCTGAGATTTGGATCTTTTTCATTTTTGGGCTTATGACCTAAAATCTTGATTAACGAAGAATGGACGGCGTGGATCAAACAAACCTATCGTTGTGGGGGCCCATGACGCAGTCTACCTCTGAAGTGAATTTCAGGAGCTTACGCAAGGAATGAAAGAGGGCATGATCGTCTTTTTCAAATACAACAAACAAAATTTTGGAACTGTCGTTAGTCAAAGTGTTTTTTTGGCTGTATTTCAAAAACTTAGGCTGGTTTTAGGAAAACATTTAAAAGCAAGCTTTTTTTAAAAGAAGAATTCCACCAAAATATAAGTGTCTGAACGACACTCACTCACTCTCTCTCTCTCTCTCTCTCTCTCTCTCTCTCTCTGTCTGTCTCTCTCTCTCTCTTTCCTTTCGCTGTTCTCTTTTGCTTTTGTTGCTGCTCCTTTTGGCACTATCTTAGTGCTTTTTCAATGAAAGTTTTTGTTATCTTAAAAAAAAAATAATCTTGCCTGAATTATATCTCCTGTTTGAATGCTGAAGATTTGCACGTGCGCTCTTGTTCAGATTTATCTTTCTTAAGGTGTTCCGTACCTAGTAAAAGTCATTTAGAAATCTTCTAATTTATGAGTTGACTCTTACAATCCGTTTCATATCTCATGGGAAATTTGAATGTAGTGTTTGTTTAGAGAAATTTCTTGATCATAGCAATGTTTTAAATATCGATGATATTGGCCGTTATAGCCCATGATATATCTTGTATCTCACCTGTGCGATACGAAACGTACAGGTAGTGCCGACATATCCCATATGTTTTATCCAGTGAGCATTTTCAATTTCTGATCCTTTTTTTTTTTTTTTTTTTGAAATTATATTAAATCAATGTCAATTGGTTACAAATCCATTGGTTCTTCATGTTTTGCATGAAAAATCATGGAGTTGGAGCTTTGATTTCAATATCCATTGGTTCTTATGTTTTTTATAATTATTGAAAATTTTCTTCAACTAGCTGTCAATTGAGACTAATTTTGAAGTATTTGATGAAATGATCATGACATACACTCTAATTTTGAAATTTGAGTGTAGGTGGTCCAATTTGGGAAAAAGTTGCTTGCAATGTTGCACTCCAAACATGAAATGAAGCATGTATGAGGGCTGATCTACTGATTTGTTAAGTCCTTGTCAGTTTTTTAAAAATAAAAATAATTTTTAATTAAAAATTAATAAAATTTATTAAAAAATATTATTTTTTGAAATTTCCCTTCAGCCAGCTGTCAATTGAGACTAATTTCGAAGTATTTAGGAGTGTTTGATGAAATGATCATCAAATACACTCTAAATGTTATACATTCAATTTGAATAAAGTTGCATTAGTTCAGTCAGACAACGCATAACTTAGAACCATATACAAAGGAAACCTATTATGTGTTCTTCTTTTTTGAGATGTTATGATTTAAAAGTGTGTATTAAGGTCTTTTTTTAAACAATACCTGAAGTTTTATTGAAAAATTCAACCATTTTCCCCATGTTTCCCAAAAAGTGCGATAAATTACCCGATACAAACGATATATCCTGTGCGATGACCGATACGCATCTATATCCCAAGTATGTGATACGTAACACGATACCGATATTTCGAACACTAAATTCTAGTTCTATCTTACAATCTTTATGTGAATCTTATGTTTTACAATTTGACTCTTATAATTCACTTGCAACTCCTTTAAGCCCCAAATAACCTCTCCCCCACCTGCATTTACTTTGTCTTGTGAGAGGGATATTGTATTTGTGGTTTCTCCAAAAACTAAACTTTGCAAAATGAAATCTCAAAATCTTCTTTTCCATTCAAGAGATTGGAAATCTGTCATGTCCAACACATTTTCGCTTATGTGGAGGATTGTCTTGACATGTCTTGCAAAAGTTTTGCTGCTGTTTCTTGAAAACTGTTATACCTTGTTTGTATATGGTTTCCGTAAGACTTGAATGCTGATACAGACATGCATGTATGTCCTTCCAACAGTTGGAAACTAATAGCATGTATTTGAGGTTTCTCCAAAAACTAAACTTGGCAAAACGAAATCTCAAAATCTTCTTTTCCATTCAAGAGATTGCAAATCTGTCACGTCCAACACGTTTTCGCTTCAATGGAGGATTGTCTTGACATGTCTTGCAAAAGTTTGCTGCTGTTTCTTGAAAACCGTTATACCGTGTTTGTATATGGTTTCCGTAAGACTTGAATGCTGATACAGACATGCATGTATGTCCTTCCAATAGTTGGAAACTAATAGCATGGTTCATTCCATTGTAAAGATGAAATTAATTTGAAAATATCATATCTTTGCATTTACGATATGCGACATAAATTTTTATAACACATTGTTCATTTCATTGTAAAGATGAAATTAATTTGAAAATATCATATCTTTGCATTTACGATATGCGACATAAATTTTTATAACACATTATTGCTGTTGTAGTGTATGGTTTCTACTAAATGACTCTGAATACTATTAGATATAGAGATAAATATGTAAAATAATTGTCGATATTGTTGCATATAGTTTATATATGAATGTGCATACCTTTAGTAGCAGACTTCCACTACCTGTGGTGAACACAAGCAGTCATGTATGATAATCTGAAAGCTTGTAGTCCTGACAAACATATATCATTGCATTGTTCTTTTAATTGTTTCTTTGTAATTTCCTTCTGAGGAAGAAATGTATGGGAAATTGGTATTACTTGGGATCACTGAATCATCATGTATTTAAAAGAAAAAAAATGAAACCTCATTATAGTCTGGCTTATGTTGACAGAGACAATGATCAAGATCGTAGTACTGAGGATGTTGATATTGATTTTCATGATAGTTGATGTTTTCACATCGAAATGTTGCAGCGGTTGCTTTCTTCTTTTAGTCCATGATTAATGAGGCAATTGACTCTATCACTATTGTGCAGCAGTGTTGAGTTGTGATTTTGGATGGGAAATAGGTGTTTATTCAGTGTCTTGTTTCCCTTTCTCTTTGCATGTTTTTTTCCATTTTCTGTACAATTTTGCAAATTGGCACATAACTGGAGATATTTATGACATAGATAGGTTTGAAAGTGTTATAACTTGTAACTATTAAAATATTTTCTGCTAAATGTTGATCCATGTTAGGGTTTGTGCGCATAATGCAGGTTGATATTCAATTTTGGATGTTTTGATGTTTAGTTTTGCATGTTTGTCTGGTTTTTCTGATCTCTGATATCATAAAATTGCCACCTTGCAGATAATTGGTTTCTTAATTGCTGTGATATTTTTTGCACTGATGCGGCAAGCACGTGCATGGGAACTTAATCTGCCTCTGCCATCCTTGCTAGCAGCTGTGGAAGCCAATTTGAGAATGCCTCTATCCTTTCTGCTCCTAGCTGGAGTACCCCTTCTTGTTTCTTTGGTCATTTCCTTGCTGACAACCCAGCCATTTCCTCCATTTGCTAGCTTCATCATTGTCTCCATAATTTGCTATTCTTTCGCAAATGGGTCGGTGATTATTTTGATCTGTGCTCCCAATTGGTCTTCTATGTGGCTGCTACAATACACGTTTTTATCAAATTACGGTAAGTTCTTCTCTTCTACTTTGCTTCTCATTTCACTTACTAAGCTGAATGATAAAAAAAAACCTTTAGCTGCATTATGGTAGGTCAATCACAATATGTAGATCTATGTTTCTTAAAAAATGCAAAGGAATTACAAGTTAAAAAAATGCAAAATTTCCTGTGGGAGGGGAAAGGAGGGGATTTTGAATTTCAAGAAGCTGAAGCTAGAAGGGGGTATTGGGGTGGGAAGAATTAGGTAGAAAATTGGGTGGGGTGGGAAGAATTAGGTAGAAAATTGGGTGCTTTGAGGCAAGTGCTGGATATATGGTAATAGCAGATGCATTGTGGAGAGAGGAAATCTGTTGGAAGTATTGCAAAGTCTGGAGGTGGTTGGTTCCCTGGAGTCCCCTGAGAACAGCGGTTTGGATGTGTGGAGAGATCAATTAGGCTGAAGTCTCAAGGGAGATGAATCACTCTCATAAGGTGGGGTAGCTTGTTTGATTATGGAATCCTTTTTTTTTTTTTTCTTTTTTTTTTTTTTTAAATTTAAAGGTGATGCAAATTTTATTAAGGCAAAACCCGAAAGGAAAAACAAAAACAACAAAGGAAGCAAATAAGGTGCTGTTTTTTAAAAGTTGCTTGGCAGTGATAATTCATTGTCCTATCCCTATTTCATTTGAAGAAAAGACGAATAATTGCTATGGATAGGGGATTCTTTGAGCAGAAGTGTGGAACATTGAGCTCAGAGAAATCTCAACAAGGAGATGAGTTTTTATGGTAGGTTCCTGGGTAAGCTCCATGAGGTGTTCATCGATACCTTGGCCGAGGATTGGAAGGTCTAGAAATGGATGTCGAATGGCAATTTTAATTCGAGATCCTTTTTCTGGGGAATTTGTGCAAGTGATGGGGCTTTATCGTTGTATGCAACACTCCGCCTAGTGCTCAAGCCTTTGCCTAGTTAGCCACAGGTAATAAGATTTTCATTGTCAAGAATCTCTGTGGGCAGAATTTCGTGATTCATAACATTAGCATCCCATGTTGGAAAGATGAGGAATTGGTGGTCGATATCCACTTGATTTCTTCGAGGTGCACTAGATTCTCAACAGTCCTTCAAGGATTTGATTGTTAGATGGTTCTCTCCTGTTTCATCATAATGGGAATGCCACATGGAAGATTGTTCTATATGCAGTTGTGTGGGGCCCCAAAGGAGTGGAAGAATCTTTGACAATAAAAAAAGCATCAATTGATTCGATCAATTAAAGGATCGATTCCACAGGATCCTGTTAGGCTCTTTCAAGTCCTGATTTCCGGGAGTTTTCTTTTCCGAATCTGTATGGTGACTAGAAGTTCAGAATTTATAGAGGGTAGCTAAGGAGTGTGAAATGGTCTAGTGGATTTATCCTATGTCCAGTTTTGTAAAGTTTAATTTTGTTGTGTGCCTTGGGAGTTACCTAGGCCTCTTGAGGATGGGATGTGTTGAGAAATGATAGTGGGATGGTGATGATGGTGTTCTTTTTGTGGGAGAGTGGTTTGCTCGTGGGTTGTGGCCAATGTTCTTTCGCATAGAGAAGGGTGGCACATCTGCTCTCTCTTCTGGAAGCTTATTGTTGAAGGGCGTGCTCATATGCTTAACCAATGGGTTTTGTATGATGTAGCAGTGCTTTGGAGGCCCGTTGGATGTATTGTAAAATTTCAAATCTTTGGTTGCTTTTCGGATCGAAGTGCCCTTTTGTTATGAGAGCCAATGAGAAGGACTATCGGCTCACTAGAGAGGGAGTGACAAGAGGGTTACTTGTCAATAAGGGTGTACACGAACCGAGCTAGCTCGGTTAGCTCGCTCGACTCGGCTCGAAAAAGCTCGATTTGACTCGGTTCAAAGCTAAGTTCGAGCCGAGTTGAGCTGATTTTTTAAGCTCGAAAATGAGTTCGAGCCGAGTTCGAGCTGGCCCCAACTCGACTCGACTCGGATCGAATCCAACTCGAATCCAACTCGGATCAAACCAGTTCAGTGACTCGGTTACTTTGCCATTGATGTTGCTCACCAACTGTTTGATAAAATGACTCAACGAAATGTGGCCAGTGGTAAGGAAGGTATGTACATGAAACAAATACCCTTTTTTTCTTTGTTTTTCTTGGTTTTTATGTTCCTTATAAGGTGTTTGATAAAATACCTATAAAACCATTGCCTTCGTTTATAAAAAGGTGAGATTTTGAAGTGGCAGTTCAAGTGTTTGTGGAAATGCCTCAATGGCGAACTCGGCTCGATCCCGATCTAGCCCGAACTGCTGACCGAACTGAGCCGAGCTGGCCAGTCAGGCTCGAGGACCGAGCCGAGCTCGAGCTGAGGTCAGCCAATGGCCGAGCCGAGTCAAGCTGAGGCCAGCTCGACTTGGTTTGACTCGATGTACACCCCTACTTGTCAATGGGTCAGTGTACATCTTATATATCAAAATGAATAAAGAAATAAATTAAAATCAGGGATACCTTACTTATTTTGTGTTACTCCAAATCCATTCTATGAAACTCTACAAATTACTGCAATGTTTTACAGGTGGCAAGCATGGGAAGAAAGATTCCGATTTCTACATCAGTTCCTTAATCTTTTTTCCGTCTTCACGTCATTTAAGGTAAACTCCTCTCTAATATCTGGAGTGGTGCTAACTGTGTAAGGTTATGATGCATTATTGGAGCTAGATCTTTTTTTAACTTGGTAGTATCTTGTCCCTGTTTGACATTATATTTCTCCAGGAAGCCATGTTTGGAAACTCCATTGGCTCAGATTGTGTGTGTGTGTGTGTGTGTGACATAAGAACTGGTTCTTAGGAGAACCCTAAACCTTTCGAGAACCATCCCACCGTGCTGCGCATATGCAATCTAGATTCCAGGCCACACATAACCTTATCTGATTGGGACGAAGGGTGGGCCTGGGCATAGTTTACAAACTTGACTTGATCCGATAGCCAGCCAGGTTGGGTGACTCGAAGACTCAATTCGACTTAATATCTGGTGGTTAAACTAGGAATTTAATTACACTAATAATGGAATTCTGCAACTTAAAACACAGTACTGCTTGTTGATCAGGTGGTAAATGCTGTTTTGTGGTTTACTTGAGGCAGCGAGTTTTGAGTCGCAAAGCCTGCACCTTTATTATTATTATTATTTTTTTAAAAAAAATAAAAAATAAAAAATCATTTGACACTAAGAGGGTGACTTGGTCTGAGTCATGCCGAGTCAACCGAACAGGCAGGTTGACTCGACGAGTCAAGTAGAGTCTAAAGCAAGTCACACTCAGCGAGTTTTACTGTGACTCGGCTCGATTTTTGGTCGAGCTACCAAGATTTAGAACTATGGGTTATGAAAAAAATCAGGCTGTTTGCAACTCATGTGGCCCTGGTGATTATCAAGGGTAGGTGTCCCCATGCACCTTGTTCCCTTTGCTGTTGCCCACCCTGAGTTTTGGATCAGGTTGATTTTTGGCCTGAAGGGTTTCATGAGGTGACATATGTCACACATCTGATGAACAGGTTGGCTGCTGTGTACACATCACGAAGGATGAGTTCTTACAGAAAATATTTGCGGACCAGTTTCTAGGAGATCATTTCTCAAGGAGGGAGGGCGATATTTTGTACAAATGACCTTGACCCTCCATATCGATGCCATTGATCATATGGTTAAGATCATTGGACTCCATCTCGAGCAGTCTTGATCAATCATCTGGACTGTTTAAGTGCCCCAAGGGAACTAGGATCACTATGACTTTTAGTGCTCTGAGAGTATTGGAGCATCTCTTATACATATGGCTGCCTCAACGATCAATTGCGTACTTTCGCTGAGTCAGACATGGAAGAATAAATGGTGGATTTTCAATTGTTGAGTTTCTAAACATGATCCAAATGTCTACTATTGTCACTGCTGTCTGCAATTTAGTTTGTGTTCCTATCACTTGCCTGTATCACTCCAAGCTGAAATTTTCTTCTCATCTGACCTTATTTGTTAACATTGCAGGTGGTGCATATTCTTAGAGGCAATCCAATACTACTCATAGCTCTGGTCACGGTTTCTTTGGTCTGTTTTGTTCATCCAGCTCTTGGTCTGATTGTACTGGTCCTATTTCATGCCTTATCATGCCATTCTGCTCTCTGCAGGTATCCTTTACATTCATGCCTACTCCTTTCTCCAAACATAATTTCTCTTATTTCCATGACTCTGTAATCTTCTCTTTTTGTTGCATCATCCACAACTAATCTGCAAATAAATGCTTATGGGGCAGTGATGTAGAATCGATAACAGTTAAAAGTTGTGAGCAGTACGATTGTATGGCCCACCAGGTGACAGTAATCTGGGCCGGAAATGCATGTGGCCCATCTTCTCTTTGTTCTTCATCATCATAGCCCCTAATGAGGGACAGTTTTTCGTATTTTTGGTCTTTTATAACTTAATAAAATAAAAAAGGGGGGACATCCAACTCCAATCTCTCCCATTAATTTTCCATTCCCTCTCCATCAACTCTCTTCCTCATATTGCACTTCTTATCTCAAGCAACAGGAACAAAACTGTAGACCCAAACCCCATCTGTTCTTCAAGATGTCTTTTTGGTTGATTGCTGAGTTTTGAGATTCTGTTAACTGATTTTCATTTTACCAATGACAATAACTAAATGCCCTTATTGAAACCTATGATCTTTTTTTCTTTTTTTTTTTGAAGTCAAGACTAAAGTTCTCAGCCCATGTTTCATTGTCTTTCTGTTATTGCATGCTGCTTGAACCACCTTAGAATAGTTTGTGTTTTAGAAATATATTTTGGGGAACTTATTAGTAAAGAGTGCATCATTTAGCTTTTTCATGTTAACATTTCATGGTACGAACTCATCTTTCAATGCTCTGTTGATATTTGCTCATGCATGTGAGCTTGTGTGTGTTTCATGGCAAATGCCAACACCCCCCACCTTCACAGGGTCATTAGCAGTGTCCCCAAAGTTTTAGATAAATAAATGGGACAGTTTATCATCAATATATAGACTATCCATTCATTCTGATGCAAAAGTCACGCTAATAGGTTGATCCCCACTCCTTTTGATGTTGGCCATTTTGTTATTACTATCCATTTTTCTAAGCCATATATTGGATGGTTTGCATCATCCATCGGAAGTGCTTCTTCGAAATAATAAACAATGCAGGGTGGACCATTGACTAGATCCTTTAAGATGATGATTGGACCCATTTTGTTTCTCCGCTTGACCACAATTGTTCATTTCAGGACCATCTGCTTGGCATGATATTTGCATCATGGCCTGCCAATAGCGGCATGAAACGAATGGACAGGCGAGATTGAGGATTTTCTTTTGCATGTGTCATCTAGTAGCTTCAGGAAGGTTGCTAACATGTGTCCACATGGTGTAGGATGTCAGCATTCCCCTCCTGCAATTGTTTTATCTGATTGTAATTTTGTTTGCTTGTAGTTGCCAGTTTTCAGTTGCCTTTTGTTTTCCACAAGATTTTACCTTCCCATCCTTAAGATTACTGTTTATTTTATTTTATTTTTCCCCATCTTGTTTTTCTGTTCTTTCAATGGCTTATTTTTCTTTCTCACCCCATCACTTCCACTGCTTTTCTGCTAGTGCACATGTAAAGTAACCTTTTGCTTGCAATGGATTTCGTTCCATCTTTGTTCTTTTTCCAATGTTTGGAGCCCCTTTGTTTTCTTTTTCTTTTTGTTTTTTTAAAATCTTTCTTCTTTCTTCTTCTTCTTCTTTTTTTTTTTTTTTTTCTTTTTCTCACAGAAAAATGCCTTGATTTGTCTTTACGAGCTATGGAAAATAAGATTTTTCTGTCGGACTCGTCATCATTTGATCATCACCATCTATTCATTTTTTTCTTATCAGCACAGTTTGAGTCCGTATTACACGCCTTTCCTTTGCTCACGACTGACTTGCTACCATCCTTTGACACTGCCAATCGCTTTAGAATTTTCTTTGAAAAGTTGATTCCTTCAGATGTGTCTATGGTCCTAAAAGGTTCGTCCCCGTTTTTGTAACAGTTTTTTGGCGGCTTCATTTCGCAGCCATGTACAAAGGAAGGAGTCGTACGATTACCAAGCCAGGGACGACCTATCCCGGCAATCGAGGCACAAATCAGGTGAAGCGTTCGACCAGCGCCTGCCTCTAGGCGAGAACAATTCCAATGACAATGATGCGGACTCGACAAGGAGCTTTGGTGAAACCCAATTAGAAATATTCAACTACCGGCACGGCATATTGATATTGCATCTCCTTGCGTCCCTCATGTTTGTGCCGTCACTCGTGGCATGGTTACAGGTAAGGATATTCAGATCAGCCTCCCAAAATTTCTTGTGAATTATTATTTTAATTAGTTCCCTTGGCTATTTGGGAAGGTTTCACTGCCAATCGACTCTTCTCAATCGATGGAATGTTTCTGTTTCTCTTTTCTAAATTATGATTTCCGTTTTCTTTTCTTTTCTTTTCTTTTCTTTTCTTTTCTTTCTTTCTTTCTTCTTTTTTTTTTTTTTTTCCTCATTTGTTGATTGAACAAGCACAAGGGTGCATGTTGCTTTAAAGACCGGACGGTCCGAGTTCACTTGGTTTAGTCTTGAATGAGACGAGTCAGTTGCATCACAACTCAGCCATTTTTTGGTTACTTTCAGCCCCCCAAATTTGGGCTTGTACTCATCCAAGATGGCTCCACTGGATCATATCCAATCGTTTTAAGGGGTGCACTCCTGTGGTATGGGTGCCACCATAAGCTTAAGGTACCACTGGGAAGATGTGGGGCCCATGTGATGTATTCACAACATCCGACCTGTCTATCAGAGGCAGTGTTTTAAATAGTGGTAGCGTGTTGCGTAGCGTTCAACTCTCCGTTGCGTGTAGCGTAAGCTACACAATACTTCTATTTTTTAATTAAAAAAAAAAATATATATATATATATATATATATATTAAATAGTAAGAAAAAAGCAAAATATATAAATGTCACGTTCTTCAAAATAAAAATTCCAAAGTTAAGAGCATTAAGTACAATACAAATGTCACATTCCTTAAAATCAACATCTCAAATTCTCAATAATTAGTCTCTAGACTCTAGTGTCTAAACTCTAAAGGTCATCTATATCTAATAGGTCATCGTCGTTGTCGTCATCCTCATTCACTTCGTCACCAGGTCTACGCCTTTCATCATCAACATCAGCATCTACATCTGCATGTACATCATCCACACCATGAACACTCGTTCCTATATCTCCTTCCTCTCTTATAGGAGTAAGAAATCTTCCCATGGGACCACCTACACATTTAAAAAAAAAAACAAACGAGATTCATTGGTCTTTTACTTTCTTTGTTAAAAATGTTCATATAACTTAGTCTATAACTATAAACACTTACTTAAAGTAGTTGCCTTCCTTTTCTTTGAGGAATGTGGGGGGCAAACTCCTTCAGAAATATTAGATGTTGATGGTGCATTGCTGTCAACTGGATCATCAGACTCCGGAATAGTTGTAATGGCACTAATATCAAAGGCCATATTTTGATCTTCGAGCCACGATGGATCAGTTGGGAGAACAGGGCCTTCTTTCTCAGTAATCCATTCATCATTTAATTCAATGTGGTCCACCAATATTGGATCCATTGCCGCCCTTCTCTTCATGTTTCTTTCTCTCAGTTTCATATTATACATCACATATAGTAGAGAGTTGAGTTGTTGTTGCTCTAGCCGATTTCTCTTCTTTGTGTGGATCTGATCATGTGATGATCTATGTCAGTCAATTATCAAAGACTTGCTAATCTACTAAATAAATATTAGCCAATTTAGAATATTGAATGGTACAAAAGTCACCTGCTCAAAAGTACTCCAATTTCTCTCACAGCCAGAAGCACTGCATGTGAGGCTTAAAACTCGTACTGCAAACTTCGTAAGCTGTGGAGTTCTATCTCCAAAGCGTTCCCACCAATCAGCTACATAAGTTAGTTATAATTTATAAATTAATTAAATACTTTCATCAATTATAAAAATATAATTTACATAACAATGAAAATATCAAAATATAAAATTATAAATTACCTAGGGAATGCTTTGTCATGGTTTCGAGTGCAAGGCGAGAGCTAAAATCCCCTCTTCTCTTCTCATATTCATCCAACTGAATATCAACATGCTCTTCATGGGGGATCATCCTATCCATGCACTCAAACAACCCCCTTTTTATCACAGGGTGTGTAGAAAACTTATTTGTGTACCGTATTTGAGGATTCAAATCGTACCCGACTGCATGTAGAGGATGATGAAGCTGAGTCCATCTTTCATCTATTTTGTTCCAAATTGGAACATATCTCTTTTTTACATCATTGCAATTAAATGCAATTTTCTCCTTTGCTGAGTCCATCCATTCATAAATGAACCCCATTGCTGGCCTCTCTTCTGAATCTACTTCTCTTAAAACGCTTACCAATGGCATGGTGCTCTTAACACATAAGGCAACATTAGGCCAAAACTTCGGATCAAACATTATAGTAGCCCGTACCTTTATTCCTTCAGGTTTTTTAGCCCAAGAACATGAGCACCATTGTTCCGATGCAAACATGGCTATAAGACCATTCTTTTGCTTGTAAATACTTCGAAGGGTGAGGTATGATGTTGTAAAGCGTGTTACTGCCGGCTGTAGAAGCTCATGGTTATTCGTGAAGCTTCTCTTCATGCTCAATACAATTCCATGCCCATAAATAAACTTGGTCACTGTCCTTGCCTTTTCAAGCATTTCAGAATATATTTTCATTTTTCCAATATCCTCCAACATCAGATATATGCAATGTGCAGCACATGGAGTCCAATATATCCTTTTCCTCTTATCCATCAACTTCTTCCCAACACTCACATAGCTTGAATGGTTATCTGTGATAACCTGGACCACATTTTCTTCCCCAATTTCTTCTACAATTTCATCAAGATATTTGAATAACAAATTTCCATCTTTTATTGAATCTGAAGCATCAATAGACTTGTAAAACATTGTTCCGATCGGAGAATTAATCAAAAAATTAATGATGCTTCTATTCTTTCCATCCGTCCAACCATCAGACATAATTGAACATTCATAAGTTTTCCAGGAAGCTTTGTATGCTTTCATTAAACTGTCAGTATTAGCAACCTCCTCTTTTAGTATCCATGTTCTCATCTCATGCATGGATGGTGGCTTCAATCCCGGTCCAAACTTGCCAATAGCCTCACACAATGCTGAAAAGTATGGGCTATTACACATGTTGAATGACAAAGCATTCCCCCCCAAAAAAAAACTTCCAATCACCCTGCATACTTCTTTTCTTTCTTCCTTCTTCCACCTTGAATTCAATGTAGATTGACGTTGCTCACTGCTAACAACTTGATCCATAGGACCCCTTGCTCTTGCCATTGGTTGATTACCAGAAGATCCACTACCAAGTTGGCTGCCAATGAAAGCATCATTACCCATACTAGCGCTATCACTTGCAGAGCCAGAACCAGAAAGATATGTCGATCCCTCTCTCCCAATATCTCGAAACACCTCATTTCTTTTATTTTTTCCATCATGATATTCCTTTAAAGCCTTTTCTACACTCCTCCTTGGTTTCTTCCGTCACTTTTGGGCACGACTTTATCCCATTGTGGGTTCCAGCTAAATGATGCTTTAGGCGAGTCACGCTTCCCGTACATCTTTGACCGCAAAATTTGCATAGCACATAATTTCTATGAGATTGTCCAAGTGGATTATCAACCACATATTTCCATGCAAAATCTCTCTCTTTTTCTTAAAACATTCTTCTCTCTTTAGTTCACTACTTGACCAACAAAAAAAAACACGCGTCACAAACAAATCAGTGAATCACAAAAATCAACATACGCACACCACTTACACTCATACGCACACCACAGTGGGCCCACCATAGAAAACAATGCAAATCCACCCCTTCATGCACCTTAGTAGGCCCCACGTGGGCCATACCATAGAAAATAATGCACATCCACCCCTTTACGCACCTCAGTGGGCCCCACGTGGGCCACACCATAGAAAATAATGCACATCCCACCCCTTTACGCACCTCTGTGGGGCCCACGTGGGCTACACCATTAAAAAATGCATATCCCACCCCTTCACGCACCTCAGTGGGGCCTACGTGGGCCATACCACAGGAAAGAAAAAAGTATAAAGAACAAGAAACCGACAGTAATTGGCATTTTAAAAGGGAAAAAATGAGGAAAAAACTAAAAATACCAAGTTATTTTCAGTGTACATCGAAAAAATTCAAAAAAAAGAAACGTGCGTACCTATTTGTCTCAAGATGAGATTGAATCAGTGAAAACTACAAATGTTGAAGCTCCATAGCGATCGGTTTGCGTCTTGAAGCAGTTTTTCCAACTCAAGATTGAAAAGTGGGGAGAGGAGCAATGTCGGCAGCATTGGTTTGCGCCCGGCAACAGATTTTCGACCTCAACATTGAAGGGTGGGGAGAGGAGCGGCATCGGCAGCATCGGTTTGGGCCTGTAATAGGATTTTCGATCTCCAAATAGAAGGGTGGGGAGAGGAGCTACGTCGGCTGCTTCGGTTTGGGTGTGGAAGCCCTTTCGAATAGGGTTTTTTCTTTTTTAACTTAAGTTGTGGCTTGTGGTGTGAGTTCACCATTGTTTCAAGCAGTGAAAAAACAAAAAAAAAAAAAATATCAGACGGGTAGCGCACGCTACGTATCCGTAGCGTACGCTACGACCCCTGTAGTACACGCTATAGGGGATAAACGCTATTTTCTACACTACGTAGCGATTTCGCTATGCTACGGGCGCTACTGAAAACACTTATCAAAGGCATCACCTCAGAAAACCTCTAGGACCCAAAACTCAGCCCAATCCAAAACTAAGGCGGACTACTGGAAATGGAATGAGCTGGTAGAGATGCCCACCCTTGAATTTCACGGTGGCCCAGCTGATCTCCAAACAGCCTAAATTATGACCCTACCCTTAATCTGGACTGGATGAAGGGTATGAACAGCCTTTATTATATGTGGTCTCCTTATGCTAATCAACAGTGGATGTTCCTTGTGCTGTGGCCCACTTGAGTTTTGGATTGGGATGATTCTTGGGCTATGGGGTTTGCTTGAGGTGACCCAACTTGTGGTTGGGTTGAATTCCATGAATGCATCACTGGGCCCCACATCTGCTCAGTACTACCGGAATGTGCGGTGTGCCCCTCGTTTTAAATTTTCTCCGTGCAACAGCATCTCTTGTTAGTGCACTGCTGACTTCCAAACATCTTCCTTGCAGAGAATCGGGATGGGCCAGAGTTTCCCCTGGTTTGCAGACTCGGCACTCTCCGTGGGCGTCATCCTACACGGCCTCTGCACTCAGAAGCCCGGTATCGACGCCTTCTCATTCTCCTTCCCCGGCGTCCGTGGCCGGGAAGCTGGCTTGAGCTTAATCTACCTCCTCGCTGGATATTACTGTTATCTCTCTGCCCTTGCGCTGGCTCCCTACCGTTCGTTTTACGCAATGGCCATTGTTGGTGCCGTCTCCTTCATTTCCAGAGTCATTGAGAGACAGAACCGAGAAAAGGGTGATACTTATTTTAGCTACAGTGGACGGAAACATTCTCACAAGCACTAGAAAAACAGAGATGGTGAAACGGAAGCTTCTCCTACAGATGAGGTTGGATGTTCTTTTCTTGTAGATTTCCATCATGTTATAGCTGATAGTGCTGATTTTCTTGCAGCTCAGGGTCTGTATTGAGATAATGTGATTTGAATCCCCCTTGTTTTATACGGACTCAAGAAAGAGGGAGGGAGGAAAAAAACAGAGAAGGATGAGAAAAGACTCTTTCACGGCATTGTTGTATGGACAGTAAATACTGTGGGACGGGTAATCTGTATGGACAGTAATTACTGATGGAGAGTCCTGAGCCTCAGCTGGATGGACAGTCACCTGAGGCTATCGATTTTATGCATTCTGGCCCCCATGGTTCTCTGATCCAAGCCGTTTATCTGATGGGTCCATTTCAACACGTCAACTTTAATGCAGATAATTGCTGCAATTTTCATCTCAATGGCCCCATCAATCAAATGGTCAGGAAATCTCCATCCGTAAATGGGCCTATCATATTGATGGCCTGGGTCATGGAGCCTTGTGGCCAACATTTATGTGAGTTGAAAACCTCAGTAAACTGACTGTCCATTTCTGGGATTCATGTATTGTATATATATCTATGGGGAGCTTTGCAAAACCCACGCATGTCATGTGTACAAGCATCTAGGAACTCATATGTGCCAGCGTGTCAGACGTGCAATATATCTATAACGAGGGAGGTGGGTACGGCCATTTAGATGTTCTTGCCAATAAATGAAGCTGGTCCACTTAGCAAGTGGGCCGCAACATTAAAAACAGGTGGATGGATTAGAGAGCTTTGACAAGGTATTTCAACCGAACATTGGTTTCCAGATCTGTTGCCTCCGAAACTATTGGACCATCCTGATTCTTGGGCCAGGGCATCAATGCATTAGATCTCGCATCTAATGTACCTTGCTGGCATACCTGTGACACTCGTGTGGGAGCGTAGCAAAGCTCAGTTATGGGATCCTCCGCAAGATGGGAAGAACAGCTTGTACAAACAGGGGATGTGATTCATTTGATCCAGATCATTAATCGAGTGGGCCATGTTGGATTGTGCCATGAAAATCTTCTTGATTGAACAAGATTTAACGTTTTGTTTTGTTGCCGTAATATAGTTCGACTAGGACAGAAATGCAGTAATGGTTCATATTAAACTAAAAGAGGACCCAATATTGTTTGTTATGATGAATGAATAGTAGGCCCAAGCAACCGACGGTCTGGATCACTGAGCCATGGGCTTCACCTGTACAAATTGAAGAATGGGTATGGGACCAGCAGTTTCTCAAAGACTTTTTGAGTTTCCATTTTGGTTGCTTTGGATCTATTGCTCAATGATCCTGACCGCGGGTCTGCTGGCCCACCTTGAAGGTAGCCCTACATGATAGACAATTAACATTGATGGTGGGGTTCACATGATGGGTAGTGGATGTTAAAGGTGAGCTTTACGTGATGGACAATTAACATTCTTGGCCCCATGTGATGGATGACCCACATAAGGTGGGACACGCTGGCATTTGCAGAAAGTTCCTGCGCTTGGATGCTATGTGGGGCCCACTGTGATGTGTGTGAGAAATCCAACATGTCCATTCATTTATTTAGTGAGCTCGTCTAATGATATATGTGACAAAAAATGAGGCGGATCCAAAACTCAAGTGGGACATACAAGAGGAAAAAGTGGGGATTTGGTGACCACTGTTTTGGAACATTTGTATGGCCACAAGTTTCGTATCAGGCCAAACGCTTTTTTATTTCACTTCATCCCAGTGGGAATGGCCTTATAAACGGTTTGGATGCATATAAACATCAAGGTGGAGCCTAAGAAGGTTTCAATGGTGGGAAACTCTTTCCCCAGTTTTTGCTCTCGTGTGGCCCACTTGAGTTTTGGATCTGCCTCATTTTTGGTCGCATGTCCTCTGATGAGCTTGGAAAACGGATGGATGGGTTGGATTTCTCACAAACATCATGGTGGCCCCACATAGTGTCCCAGCATAGGAACTTCCTGCAAAAGGGCTCTCCAGGAAATCCGCATCCATAGGGTGGGGCTGCAATGCCAATCGGCATCAAAGGTTGGCCCCTAATGATGAATTACCCACATTCAAGGTGGCCCCAAAAATGGACAGTCGACTTCTAAGGTGGGGCTCACATGATGGACTGTCCACATCAAATTAGGCTCTACATGATGGGTAGTGGGCATGGAAGATAGGCCCCACATGATGGGAGTTAATATTGATGGTGGGTCCCACATGATGGATCACCAACATCATGGTGAGCCCCACATAATGGATGGTCGACATAAATGATGAGTGGCCCACATCAAAGGCAGGCCTGCTTTTTCAGATGCTCCACTTTAAAGGTAGGGCCCATTTGATGGATGGACTACATCAAAGGTTCACTTAAGATAATGTGCATTGGACAATGAAGGTGGGTTTTCATGATGGACAATTAACAATGGCGGTGAGCTCCCCCCACATGATGAATGAACCGCATGAAGGTGGGCCCCATATAATGGACGATCCACATCAAAGGTCAACGCCTAATGATAAATGACCCACGTCTAATATGGGCCCGGCATGATGGGTGATTCCCTGTAACAATCCTAAATTTTGGTGCATTAAAAAAAATAAAATAAATATTTAAATATTTTATTTTTAAATAAAAATAAAATTAAGTCAATAGTTGAAATGGTAAAGACATTCTTAGTTGAGTGAGTGAGAGGTCTTGGGATCCATTCTTAGAGTAGTACTAAATAGTTTATTTATCAACTTTAAAAAGGGAGGTTTCCCATAAGAAAAAGAAAAATGGAGAGGTTCGGTGGGCCACCCTGAGTAACCCAACATTGCCTATTTAGGCTTAAGGACCGAGCCAAGCTGAGTTCGAGCTGGGATAGCCTGCTGGTCAACTTAACATGACTTGTACTGAGTCACTCAATCGCTTTTAACTTTTTAAAAATGGAAGTGGGAGGCAAAGAAGTCCACCACCATCTTTTCTATGCTTCTACTGTTTCAAACACCTATAATTAGCCCAAACACTTTTTATATAATTATTAAATATTTAGTATGAGTCCTGGGGTCAACCTGGCAAGGTGAGTATCTAGTCAAGTCAGTGTTTAGGTTTTCAAACTATACTCTTTCCATCTCGGTATAAATTACCGAATTTGTGGTCTTTATTCTGTATTTGTTTGTCAGAAACCATAGGAGTAAGGATATCCTATGGCACCTGTTTGGAGCTAAATATATGTTGTGGGGAAAATCAAACTGGTTTGTTGTACGAGATATGCAACCAATCATAAAAGGAGTATCTTAAAGCCGGGTTGATTAGAATACCAGCTCAAACTTCCTTAGCTGGTGAGGCACCAACAGCGAGACGAGCCTTGGGCAGACCATCAAGTTGACCTACTTAAAAGCAGAGTTTAGTAATAGGACTCACCTCCCGAGTTGAGTAGATCGACTCCGGAGAGGCGGAAAACCCGAAGAGAAATCCGCTTCAAACCAAGGAATGAAATATTTGATAAGATTCTAACCGAAGATCACACTAACAGAGGCGGGCTCGACGATACTTTTGAAAGTAGATCTCCGTCCAAAAAACGACCCTAACGACCCTCTGATGAATCCAACATATCCCACTAAGATACACAAGTTTACACGTCACCTAAGCATCTTATAAATACACCCACTTTTATTGGAGAAATGTAAGCACCAAAAGCCCTTACTCAAGTCTCACTTTTACTTTCAAATTGCCCACCTGAATTAAGCATCGAAGGAACCCCGGCCACCTCCAGCACCCCCACTATCCTTTGAATATCATGAATACAGGTATGTGTACGGCTATATGCGTGGCACTTGTCCAAATTCAGCCAACAACAATATAAATGCCGGTGTAGTAAAGAACTGATTGTGACACATATGAAAACCTTAACGTAGACAATTATATATGTGATATTCACTATAGTATATTTTGCGCACAAAAAATTGATGGTATGACATGCAAACATAAGGTGATCGGACTTGGATCGGCCACAGATTGGTCTTATGCATGCGACATGAAACGTTGTGTTCCTTGTATGCTTGCATGCACAGTATTTGGATCGCTATGCCTTTTACGCAAGTTGAAACTTACCCTACAATGAATTTTGCTACCTTAGGACTATTAATGATACAACTACCTTCTACGGGCACAAAAATGCTTTGTCAATGAGCTATATATCATTCACTCTTTCAAGGAGCCTTAAAAGAGTGTTCGGACATTCTCACTTATATTCCATCATTTTATAAAAACCTGTAATTCTTGCTAGAAGTCACATTTTAGAATTATATTATGCTTACTTTTCAAGTTTTTCATGTATAAATGAATTTGACAAATCAATGATAAAATATCTTTGCTGACGCAGGGGAGGACGTGAGGTCGAGCACCGTCTTCCTCAAGAGGATAAATATTCTGAATCCACGGAACTTCTCTGGACTCCTCACAGAGACTTCTCGAATCCACGAGAAAAGAGAGCAGAAAATAGAAATAAATTCTAAATAAATTCGCAATAGATTAATGAATCCATAAAAACGAGTTCACAACCCTTTAAATAAGGGTACTAAGCAATGAGAAAGAAATTAGAATCAAACTACAACTAAGACTCCTAGAATTCGCCACTTACTATAAATAGTGAACTTACTATTTATAGACGGTCGTGATGTCTACTAGTGCGCAAGGTTTTCGGCCAAAAATAGTAAGTGTCCTATTTGGCTTCGCCAACCTGTTCTGCTAATTATTCTAAGCTCTTTTCACGTTGGGCGCAACTCCTAAAGCCCGACGGATAAAGAGTTATAAGCAAACTAAAACTTACTATTTATAGTAAAAACGAAATTGAAACAGGGAAACGACCGTCAAATCAGGGGTTTCTCGCAATTTCGAGCGTCGCAACCCGGCATAGCCGGGTTGGTTGGCTAAAGTAGCTCGTTCTACCCCAAAATCATATATTTTTCGTCCGCTAACTCATCCCAGATTGCAAGATACGCCTGATTTAAGGTCTGATAGTCCAGATCACTTCTGTCACCGACCGAGCCTTTTCTGATCCATCTTTGCCATGTAATTGTCCGCGACCCGCTCTACATCATTTGCTCATCAAAATTCGTTTTGACTAATTATATTGTTCACCATATGTAGTAAATTAACCCCATGTTGCATGTGAAGTGGATTAGGTGTTACCGGAGTTTTGGATGGAATGTGTGGATATATATATATATATATATATATATATATATATATATATAGAGAGAGAGAGAGAGAGAGAGAGAGAGAGAGAGAGAGAGAGAGAGAGAGAGAGTCATGCTCCCTGTGCACCTACGCTTCTCAAAAAAGTTTGTAGTACGAACTGGTTTTTCCGTGTGTGTGGGTATATATATATATATATATATATATATATATAATATATGTATGTCCACACATTCCATCCATTTTTCCATATCATTTTGGGATATTTTTCTAAAGAATTAAGATTCTCTGTATCTTAGGTGGACCACACAACTAAAAATAGTGGTGAATGACCATTAAAAGCCTTTTGTGGGGCTACAAAAGTTTTGTATCAAGCTTATAATTTACCTTCATCCAGGCCCGTTTGACCTTATCACGGGTTGGATGGAAAGGAAATGTTATGGTGGGCATTGGTGTGGGCCCTAGTAAGATTTTAATGGTGGACGTTCAATCACCACTGCTTCTGCGGTGTGGTCCACATGAGATTTGGATCTGTTTTACTTTTGGGAACACATCTTAAACTAGGTTGGAGAAGCGGATGAACGGCATGGATGTACATCACATCATCAAGGTGGGTCCCACAGTAAGGGAAGTGTTGTGCTTACCGTGGGCCGACCTTGATGATGTGTTGAATAGCCGCACCGTACATCTGTTTTTTTCAGCCCATTTTAGTTACAAAAATTAAGAAGATCCAAATCTCATGTGCACCACACCACAGTAAACAGTGATGATTGAACGTCTGCCATTAAAAACTTCGGGCCCACTAGAACCAGATCCATAATGTTTATTTTCCATCCAAACCGTTGATAATGTCAAACAGACCTTGTTGAGGACAAAAACACAAAGATCAGCTTGATCCAAAACTTTTTGGGCCCACAAAAACTTTCAAATAGCCATTTCCCATCTTTTCCAACAGTATAGTCCACCAGAGATTTGGATCTACTTAATTTTTGGGATAACACCCTAAAATAAGCTGAAACAGCATATGGACGGTGTGGATATACAACACATTCATCAAAGTAGGCCCCACACGGTTAGGATAACACCTAATCCACTCCCAATATTACGATGAAAAGAGCCGATAAAACAGTTATGTTGATGGACGATGCCAAATCGAGCTTGACACGCGTACTGATTTCAGAGACTGGAAACCTTTCTGCCGACGATCTGCCAATGCAACTTCACTTGAATCCAAACGCCCATTGAGAAATAGCAACTGTCGGTAATCTTTTATGTTGTTGCTGTCAATCTCGTCTGATCATTCTCGTGGAAGGATCCAAGGGCCAAGGCTATCTTTGGAATGGCTGCTGTAGAATAAGCTTATCTACAATCTATATGTGGGGCCCATTATGATTTATTTCCCAAATCCACCCCGTCCATAAGGTGTACCCATTCAATTCCAAAATACCATTTAAAAATTATGCAGATCGAACATCTAGGTGGGTCACAACACAGGGGAGAGTTGGGATGGACATGCCCACCACTGAAAAGTTCTTGAATTTTTGTGGGACCCACTTTGTTTTTTTTATACTTCATCCATTACATTCATAAGATCCAATGCATGAAGATGAATGAGAAGCCCAAAAATCAGACTGTTCCCAAAACTAGTGGGCCATGCAACGTGGTTTTAGAGGTTTAGGCATGATTTTACATGGTGTGGCCGATATAAGGGTTATATCATAGTGATTATTGGGACTTAAACATAAAATGAGGGGGCCCACATGAAGGACAGAGTGGATATGATCCACATATCACGATGGGTCCCAAACGCAACGTTATTCTAAAAACGTTGCAAGGATCCGGCCTCCATAACCATATCATCTTCTTAGTGGAAAATGATACTTTGAGATGACAAACGTGGGGATGCATGTTTTTCAGTGTGCCCCACTGTGTCGGGTGGCTTGCTAACCCCACACGAGTTTATAAGAGACCCTATCTACACCTGCCATCACACGTGCCAATGTGTCATACGTGTGTGGGATACCGAGCCGTCCATCAGGTGGTTCCAACCTGGTAAATGGCACTGCCCACAGTCTTGCCAGTCTTCTCATCAAGTGTGAGAAAAAAAGGATAAGTTAATACAATTTTGGCCGGGTTTTTAGCCGTCCAATTGTTTCTAGTCTCAAGTGATTTGTGGATGGAACTGATTTCTAATCAAAGGTATGCCTGGATGGTGGGGCCCATCTAATGGACATGGATGGGTTGGATTTCTCACACGTTTGCTGTTTTGGCACATGTGTGGCAGTAGATGGTCTCACTTGTTGACGCGTGTGAGGTTAGCAAAGCTACCTGTCATAACTTCACCACCTCTCTTTCAAGCTCCAGCATGAAATCATTGCAAGTCTATTCGCTGTGCCGCCCGTGACAGATTGCTGGTTCCAACCGTTCATCAGGAAGGCCCCACCGTGTGGGCCCTCTGTGCGAAACTGATTTTCCATGTTAAAGTACCGTCTGAATGCAGAACTCGGATTCCATAGTGACTCCTCCAGTACCGACATCCATACTGATTGGTACTGGTTGAAGCTCTGTGGGCCCCACCATGATATATGTGTTTTATCCAAGCCGTCCATCCATTTTTCCAGTTCATTCTAGGGCATCATGCAAAACATGAAGCAGATCTAAAGCACAAGTGGCCACACCACAGGAAATGGTGGGGATTGAATGCCTACCTTTGAAAACTTCTTGTGGGCCAGAGAAGTTTTGGATCAAGATAATTTTATCTTTCCCTTCATCCAGGTTTATGTGACTTCATGCACAGGTTGGATGACAAATAAACACCTTAGTGCGCTAGCTCTAGAAAAGTTTCAAATCTTCCTGTGGTGTGGTCCACTTAAGCTTTAGATCTGCCTCATTTTTGAGTTAATACAACATGAATAGATGGCGTGGATTAAAATATTAAAAAAAAAAAAAAAAAAAAAAACATTATGGTAGGGCTCATTGAGCTTTTCCAATACCAAGGGGTCACAACAAAAAGCAATGTCGTTTATGCTTATGACGTTAGTCTAAAATCTAAAACTGATGCTAGTAGTAAACTGTGAGGCCTGCCATTGAACACTTCCAAGACTCACTATGATTTTTATGCATCATCTAACATGTTCATCAGGTAAGTCCCACCGGATGAATGATAAACGCAAATATCAGCTTGATCCAAAAATTTAGTCACGGGCCTCACAAATCAGGAAGGCTCCACCATAGTCTTGGGGCCAAAAATGATGTTGGTAGACTTGCTTGGTCAGCCATGTAGGTACATTTAATACATGCCGCGCTTCAACAAAGCTTGGTGCGGTCCATTATAATGCTTGTGGCATTTCTTCATTGCATATATATGCTCGTGTTAAGAGGTACTTGGTCCAAAATTTAAAATTTAATACCATACTAAAGCTGTACACGAACTGAGTTAACTCAGGTAACGCATTCGACTCGTTTGGGAAAAGCTCGACTCGACTTAGTTTTGAATTTAGTTCAAGCAAGTTGAATAGTTTTTTCAGTTCAAAGAAAATTTCGAGTCGAGTGTGAACTACGCTAAGCTTGACTCAACTCGAACTTGACTCGTTTCGAATTGAATTGGATCAGGTTCACTTAATATAAATATTTTGTAAATATTTATATTTAAATAAATTATAAATTATATATATTATATACATTAATAACCTTAAAATTTAAACTCAAATTTCGCTTGTAGGCTTGAACTTGAACTTGACTTGAAAGATTGAGATCAAGCACGACTCAAACTTGGCTCAAGCTAACTCGAGCTGCTAAGCAAATCGAGTTGGGTTGGCTAGTTAGGCTTGAGGACTGAGCCGGGCTGAATTCGAGAGCTTACTAGCCAAGCTAAGCTGAGCTGAGCCAAGCTCGACTCGGCTCAACCCGTGTACAACGTGCGATAAGAAATAATAGAGAGAAATGATATAACCATTGAAACCTTTTTTAGGATTCATCATGCTGTTTACGTACCATCCAATCCTTTCAGAAGGTTTTAATGGTTGCCATTTTTATACCCATTATTGTTTTTATTTTTTATTTTTTTTGCCACTTTACATTTAAATATGCCTATTTTTGGATCACGTCCTAACATGAAGTGACGCAATTGTTAAATGGAGTGGATGTCGTAGACATCATGGGAGGCCCTAGATTAATGGTCCAGATTCAATTTGCTTGTGTGGCCCACCACATATACGAATTGGGCTGCTTTTCTACCTACAGAATCCAGACATCGGGGCTGACCTGATGAGTAATGGTTTTTCACATATTGGGTTTTATGTAAGTCCATGGGTTCTAGAAAGAATTTTTTTAAAAAAGTCTCAAACTGATGATCTTGACCATTGATTTTTGTCCCTAAATGTGGACCAATGAAAAGAAATTCCCAACAAAAACATCAAATGCACAAACCGTTGATCAACATCATCCTTACCCCACAACCATTGGACATTGAAAGCATGGACGGTTCCAATTATCCTGCCATCCCACGAAGCGATGCATGCCGATAACCCTTATTATCGTGCGGTTGTACTCCTCCACACGTGTGGGTAGACTAACCCCACATGGGTATTTTTCGGCACATGGGTGGGCCTTCCTGAGATGGTCAGCTTGGAGGGTGGTTGTTGCATTTGGCAGTATCATATCTACATATGGGGCCCACCATCATACACCCACTTTTAGCTGAAAACACCCCCCTTTTTTTTGTAGTGGTTGGAAGAATAATAGCAGCACGTTTACAGAAGAAAGGTACAAATTTAGAAAAGATAATAGAGTATTAATTAACGAGGCAGAATCTCTTACAGCGTTTTTACAGTAATTTTATCGTACAACTCTTGCAAGTGGGGCCCATCTGATGTTTTCATGGCATCCAATCTTTACAGAAGGGTGGCCCACCATAAGATTGGGATGCCTTCCAAATGGACGGCTTGCCTTGAAGCTGATTGCATGCGTTGACGTGGCAAAGTTTTGTAGGCCCATATTTACGTATTTGTTATATCTACACCGTCCATTCATTTCGTGAGATCATTTTAGTGCATAAGCCCAAAAATAGTACAGATCTAATCCTTAATTGGACCACTCCGAAGAAAGCAATGAGAACAATAAAATCCATTGTTGAAACCTTAATGAGCCAACCATGATATTTATTTACTATCGAACCTGTTCATGAGGTCACACTACACACTTCATGTGGAAGTAATAGAAGCGATTTGTTTATGTTCTCATACGTAAGAATAAAAAAGTCATGTCAATGCCAGCCGTCCAACCAAATCTTGTTGTGGTAAGAGTCATATGCATATAATTTATACGCAAGGATAGAAGGCGGTTTGGCTGGTGTCGTGCGAAGACGGGATGCGGATTTCGTCCAACCCCTTCCGTCTCCAGCTGGGAACCGTCAGGAGGTTTGTGTGGCCACCGTGATGTATGGGTCTTATCCACACCGTTCATCCATTTTTTCGTATTATTTTACTTATATATAATAAAAAAGTAAATACAAGGCTCAAGTGAACTATAAAATGAGGATTAAAATCTTACTGTTGAAAATTTCTTGTGGATCATAGAAGTTTTGGATGGAACTGATATTTGTTTTTTTATCTTCATCCATGTCTCTTTAACTTTATTAATAGTTTGGATGGAAAATAAACATCACAGTGGGCCTTAAAAAATTTTCAACGGTGAGAATTATTATCACCGCTGCTTCTTGTGGTGTGGTCCACTTGAGACTGGGATCTACCTCATTTTTTAAATTTTGCCCTAAAATGATATAAAAAAATTGGATGGACGGTGTGGATAAAATCCAAATATTACGGTGGCCACAAAAATCTCCAGCCCATTCCCAGATGGAGACGGCGGGGGTAGGACGCAATCCGCGTCCCCGAAGACGCGCGCTGACGCTCGTCGATGTCGAGTTGTACAATGGTCATGGCCCCCAAAATGTCGTATTTATTATATCCACACCGTTCATCCATTTGAAGAGACCATTTTAGAGGATTATTTCAAAAATGATTTATATCCAAAAGCTCAAGTGGACCACACTACATAACACCCGAACAATGATTCTCACCGTTAAAACATTTGTAGGGCCTACCATAACGTTTACTTTTCATCCTATCTGTTCATAAGACATAAGGTCACACAGACCTGGACGAAGAATAAAAACAAATATTATATTGATTCAAAACTTTCTGTGATCCCAAAAGGGTTTCAATGGTAGACGTTCAATCCCCCGCTGCTTTTTGTAGTGTGGTCCACTTGATCTTGGGATCTGTCTTATTTTGCAGATCACGCATCATGACTAGCTTGCCAAATTGAATGGACGGTTTGGATTTAACACATACCCTGTAATGAGACCCACAACTTGGGACGCAGATTTCTGCTAAAGGAGTTCCTGCGCCACCGTCCATCCTTTGTTTGGTCTCAATCTCGGACACGCAACAAAAAAAAAAGAGGTGGATCCAAAACTCAAGTAGTCCGGACGAGAGGGAAAACCGGGGAAAGAGTTTTCTACCACTAAACCTTCCTGGGATCTACCTTGGTATTTATATGCCATCCAAACCGTTTATAAGGTCATTCCCTCTCGGACCAAGGATAACTCCAAAAACTTCGTCATAAACAAAACTTTGTGGCCATACGAATGTTTCAAAAGGTGGTCGTTGAATCTATACTGTTTCCTATCGTATGGCGCACTTGAGTTTTGGATCAACTTCATTTTTGGTGGCATGTCTTAAAATGATTTCCCACAACAGATGGATTGTGTAGATTTCTCACAAACATCACTGTGGGCCTCACCTAGCATCCCAACACAAGAACTTCCCGAGGATTCACAGGGTGGGGCAACCTTTCTTAACTGGTTTAAGTCATTCATAGCATTTGTACTAAGATATGGCAAAATTAGATTGACGGCATAGAATAAGCCACATGTCATTTTAAGATATTTTTTGGGCACGTGATAGAAATACAAGAGGATTAGTCATATCTTTCAAGGGCTTCGGCATTGACATAATCTCTTGTTAAGTAGGAGAAACCGTTAAGGCTTAGAGGTGTACATGAACCAAGCTAGCTTGGTTATCTCGCTCTACTTGACTCGAAAAGGTTTGATTCGACTCAGTTCGAAGCTGAATTCGAGCCGAGTCAAGCTGATTTTTTTAGCTCGAAAATGAGTTTGAGCAAAGTTCGAGCTAGCCCCAGTTCGACTCGACTTGGATCGAACCCAACTCGAATCGAACTCGGATCGAACCAATTCGGTGATTCGGTTACTTTGGTATTGATGTAGCTCACCAAGTGTTTGATGAAATGACCCAAGTGTGGCTGGTGGCAAGGAAGGTATTTATATGAAACCAATACCCTTTTTTTTCTTGATTTTTATGTTGCTTAGAAGGTGTTTGATAAAATACCTGTAAAACCATTGTTGATGTCTTAAATACAGTGAGATTTTGAAGGTGCAGTCTAGGTGTTCGTGAAAATGTTGCACAGGCGAACTCGGCTCGATCTTGGCTCGAACCTGGTTCGAACTAGCCCGAGATGCTAACCAAACTGAGCCAAGCTGGCTAGTCAGGCTTGAGGACCGAGCCGAGTCGAGTTCGAGCTGAGGTCAACTAGTGGCCAAGCCGAGTCGAGCTAAAGCCAGCTTGACTCGATGTACCCCCCTATTGAGGCTACATCAGAGTTGAAGTACATTCTCGGTATTCAACAAAAGTAAAACACGATTGATAAAAGATAATCGCTCTTTTACAGCTAATTACACATGAATGCGCTACCACGTGGACAAGCGGTTATCCTTATGCTTTATCAAAGAAGATTATAAATAGCGAAGAAAATAATTCACGATCAAATCCAAAAATCCAATTAACTATCAACCAACGCAATGCTATTTATCTTAACTTAGCTTATCATTCTTACCACTCATCAGCCATAAGATGTTTAGTTTCTATGAGTTGTTTAGTCTGTCTCTGCACAGGCGCCGGATTGACTTTACTTGTAGCCAGTAATTATAATTCCCTCCATTTGTGCCTGCGTTCCAAATATGAAGGAATATCTTAGTTTTAGGAATTGTTCACCTCTGCTCGTTTGTTGGGTCGATCGAATTTAACCTTGCTCATCAGTATGCTACTCCATAAAGCACACTGTTCCTCTCAGTCAAGTAGGTAATCCTGTTGTAGTGGTAAGTATCGCCCATTTCCGTACTCATCTTCCATTTATTTTTCATTTATTCAAATATACAATTGTTGCACCTTCGAAAGTTCTTAATTTTAAAGGGAAAAAAGAACCCATCGGAGGAAGAACCCTAACCTCTGTAAGTCGCTTGATAGCATACTTGATAGTTGGCTGAATAGATAATCGTTTGAACCTCGACCGAGCATCACTCTATCTCGACGCCAGGGGTCAGTGGTCAGGATTTGAATTTGTCACGCCCCGAACTCGGAGACCGGGCTCACAAAATTCCCGATCGCCGAATCCGGCGCCGACAGCCTCCGTAGTACCCCATTCTCGGCTCCCGGCACCCATATACCAGGTTCCGATCCTGGGATACTATAAGGAGGATTTTCAATATCAATTTGATTCGTAATGAGCATAACCACACCATAACCCACGAACAATACCACAAGAACACCATCACAAAATCCACTATGAATAAAACTTGAGTACAGTGCGTATAAAGGGAAATACAAGATAGTACAAGTAACAAAAACTCCAAAAGCTCGGTGGCACGCTCCAACTGCGGCGAAGCTACGGCTGTGTCCTGGCGTCACCTGCACGATCAATCGTGCATAAACTTATAGAAAGCTTAGAGTGTGGTGTAAGTGTGTGCGCAATATGAGCGTGCTCAAAATGCAATGCCGGAGTAATGCAGAATCATGCTGATGAGTACGTAAATGCAAACCAGTCGTACCAAGGCTATATAGTACAAGGTGTGAATGCTATCGGCCATACCAAGCCATGCGATGCATGGTAAGTCAAGCATGCCAATCCTCATACCAATGCAACTCCTCACAAGAGCATCAAATCAGTACGGTTCTCAGTCTGGATAATCACCAGGGTTCAGTACACTCCAAATGGCACTGTCTCTCTCCAAGCAGCACAGTCCCAGTGAGCGTAAGAAACCTCACTATCCGCCTGACCAATAGTCAGCCAATACCTATCCGACACGTCGATAGCGAAACTCATTTCCGAGCTGGTCAAACTCAGCCTAGTAATGCCCCTGCTCTCGGGCGAGTAAGGCCACACCCCTTTCCAACCGACCACGACACAGTGGGAGACGCGGCCTCATGGTATTCGGCCCTCGTGCGCTCATATATCCACTCGGTCTCGACGTTGGAGTCATCCTCAGGTACCATCGGGTTCAGGGACTCTCACCCAGGGACATCTATGGCGCCCCAATTGCTTAGAACAAGATTTTTCCGGTACCCAACCAGCCACCCACGATATATCTGTGGAGGCTATGGCCCTGATGTCGCTAGGGCATATCACAATCACACAGATGCAAATGCATGAACCATACTACCAATCATGCAACCATCCTGCGTGAAGTACGCGCTCATGTAGGGCAACTCCGCCTATCAGGGAGCCCGTAAACAGTCTGCCCGAAGACATATGCTATGATCAAACACTCCTCATCTCGAGCATACATATGATGCGTATGATCATGAATCATGGGTTGTGTTAAACATGTTATAAAGCAATAAACTATCCTCTCAATGAAGATGGGCCTATATGGCCTACATGAAATAGATACGGGCCTATTAGTGGCCTTAGGGAGAGTTATAATGTGGACATCGAACCAGCATTACTCGTACAATGTGGACGTCAAACCAACATTGTCCCCAAGGCTCGGCTCACCTCAAATACCATTAAATAAATCCTGGTGGAATCACACATTGCAATATGCCTTAGGTACATCCCATTGGGCTTTAAATACATCAAATGGGCCGTATCTCATAGGCCTTATATTCATCAGGTGGACTACCTCAATAAGCTCACCAATGGGCCTTAGGTACATTGCAATGGGCCATCACCCATGGGCCTACATCATCACAATGGGCCTCACAACATGGCCTTATATAACCCAAGTGGGCCTCAACAACGGGCCACAAATACATCAAATGGGCCTCATAACGTGGGCCTAAATATATCAAGGTAGGCCTCAACAACGAGCCTATGAACACAACAAGATGGCCTACATCCATTGGGCCAATGTACACCAAAGTGGGCCTCAATGAGGGGGGGGGGGGCACAATTACATCATTGGGCCTAAGCACACTAGCCCATATGCATCTAAGTGGGCCTCAATAACGGGCTTACCAAAATGTTTATTTTCCTACCCAATCCGTTTATATGGTCATATGGACCAAGGCCCACCATGAAATTTATATGCCATCAAACCTGTTTATAAGGTCACACGTGACCTGGGCCCACGGCCAGGGAGCCCACCAAATATTTTATTTGCCAACTGACCTGTTCAGTGGGTCACGCGGCCAGGGCCCACCGTAATGTTTATTTGCCAACAACCTGTTGATATGGTCAGTAGACCAGGAGCCCATCATGATGTGGTCCACAAATCCAGCCCACCATTATGTGTGTCCCCCCATATTGACCGTCCAGACCAAGTTTCACCCCGTTCCAAATCTCAGGTAGGCCCCACCAAGTGATTTTATATGTTTAGGCACATCTTCACATGATTTAAGATGGTATGGCCCACCTGAGTTCCGTATACGGCTGATTTTTGGTGGCCCATGGCCAGGGGGGAGGCCCACCCAATGCACGGTGCCGATGAAAGAAACGCATCACGTGGGGCCCACGGCTGGAGCCGTGGGGCCTGGCTCGTCCGCCCGCCAAGCGCAGGCGCTGCCTGCGTCGGCAGCAGCAGCAGCAGCGCTGCTGCGTAAAATTTTGTTATTTATTATTATTATTATTATTTTTTATTTTGGGGCTCACTGAGATGTGATTCACAATCCAACCCATCCATTATGTGTGTTTCATCAGTCTGGCCGTCCAAACCGAGTTCCAGCTGCATCCAAGCTCCAGATGGGTCCCACCAAGTACTTTTATATGTTTTGGCATGTCTTTACATAGTTTTAGATGGTATGGCCCACCTGGTGATCAGATCACCTTAAAATTTTGGCTCAACGCCTAAAATGAGATGGAGAATATATTGGACGGCGTGGATCACATACATACATCAAAGTGGGGCCTGCATGAGCAGCCCACTAAAAAAGTAACTTTTTCTCGTTTTTTTTTTTTTTTTTTGGGTGTTAGCCATGCTGGTACGCCTACGTCCAGCGTCTCTGACGCGGACGGTCTGGATAAACACTGCCTCATGTTGGGGGTCCCACACGTGAGTGGCCCACGTTCATCAAGGTAGGTCCCGCATATTGGGTGCCCACTAAGCATATAATATTAATAAAATATGATATAATCATATAACTAATAGGTAGTGGATTTCTCCAAAAAATGATTGGACCACCCCATTTGATGGATAGAGTAGATTTAACATAATGGTGGGCCCACTTCATTCTAAGGAAGAGAAAAGGAGAGAAAAGAGAGAGACATAGAGGGAGATCGATGGAGTAGAGGGACCCCGCACTAGGGCCCCTCTCTAATCACAAATACATACCCAAGATGGATCCATTATTCGTGGGTCCCTTAAATGGAATCAAACGGTGGATACCCACCCTCTTGCACTCCTCCTTGCCTCCTTGCACTCAATGCTCCTTTGCTTGACTTTTAATGGTGGATGATTGCTTTTGATGGTTTTGGTTAGAGATGAGAGGGGTGGGGTGTAACATCCCGGATTTTTGCCAACCTGGGATTAGACGTCCTTAGGCATTGGGTCGATCCTAAGACTTACCAACTTGTCAAAACTAAACCCCACAGTCTAAAATCGCTTCTGAACCCATTTCCTTCACAAATCCCACCCTTCTCTACCTTGTGCTTTCAATTTTCAAAGCACTTTCGCCCTAGACACTATCTTAAACTAGCTAAGTAGTAAAACTTGGATCACTTTATCTACAAACTGCAAAGGCCTAAGTACCATCTCAACCAGAAAACAATTAGGATTAAATCCTTTAGAAATTTAACAAAGTTAACTAAGTGCAAAACTCGATTAGCCATGAAATCCGTTGGGATCGCTTTAAAACGATCTGCAAGACCCAAAACTTGCAAAATCAGTGACTCTAGGTTTCCCTAAAGTTTAGAACCAAACTCATTTCCCGTCTGCTCTCGGGAATGAAACGAAACTTCGTATTAAGTCTAGACCGCACATCGGGAGTCCGATTAACACGAAGCTAAGGAACTAGGACCGCCTCACTGGGCTTGGCAATCATCTCAAAAATCAGATGATTCCGATGTCCCACGGCCATTTATTTCGATCCGGAGCGAGGGAGTGTGAAAAACACTATTCCCTTTGAAATTAAAATATCTGGAATAGTGATCTGGCACCTTTCGCTTGCGCATCAGTATTAAGCAACCAGACCGTCAGAATCAGACCAAATTACACCCTCGGATCAGGAAAAATTTCAGGAACATTTACATGTACTTGGAATTTCGGATCGTGGCCCACTGACCGTTGAACTGAAAGTGGCCCGCCACGTGCGATCTGGGAATCCGATCGAGTCGAAAACGTAATCCCTCATAGATCCATGTGTGGTGAGCTTAAGTCTGACGTTTGGCTCAAGGAGGGCCACCAGAACCTCTCTTTTGAGCTGGAAAAGTGACGAAATACCTATATTAGCAGTAACCTTTGAACAGGAGTCTATTTCGGTGAGTTTTGAGGCTATATAAGGACCTTAAACCCTCTCTCATGGCAGCCATACGAATTTGGATTTGAGAGAGGGAAAAGAGAGAGAAAGTGAGGGAGAAGTGGGAGAATCTCCCTGCCGTCGTTCCCTGCCACCACACGGGCTGCACCATCCCTTTCTCATCGCTTTCCCGGCGATTCCAGCCCCGTTTCTAGGTAAGAAACCCTAACCCTAATCTGATTTGGGCTTGGGTGGTTGTAGGTTATGAGATAGCTAACCTATTTCGTTCTCTAGGTTGCCAAACTGCCGAATACGGAAGCTTAGCAAACCTATCAACTCCGTTACGATTCTACGACAAAAGGTGAGGACTTTAAGTGTATAAGTTACATTTTTCAACGCTTTCAATGTCAGATAATGATAGATTCATGATCTACTAATGTACATGTAAATGCACATGTACAAAGTGCTTTCCGTTTCCTGTTTCGATTAACGTTGTAGAATATGGAATTTCACATACTCTAGATATACGTAGAAATACCGTATACGTATTTTTTTTGGAGAAGTGTTTGACATGTTTATTTAATGTATGATTATACTACATATGGATAAAATACTAGTTTGGCGAAAGGAATCGCCGTAATACATGTTCACTTGTAAATGCTACGTATGTTGAAATTGCGTATTCTAGAAATACTGTATACGTATAAATTTTGGAGATGTATGTATCATGATTATTTGCTGTAGTAATATATTATACATGGATAAAATACTCGCTTGACTAAAGGATAACCCTAATACATGTTTTGCTAACATGCACCATGTATGTTGTAATAGTGTATTCTAAGTGTTTGTGAAAATGACTGAATGAGTATGAAATTCTCATTCGTGCTTGCCATGACTAATTGTCATGGATTCATGATGGTTGTATTGGCGATACCCCCTTGGCAAAAGGATTTGCCCTAAATCACGCCACGGCCAATATACACTATATACGCTAAAATGTGTGGCCCAAGTGTTTGTGGAAATGGCTGAATGAATATGGAACTTGGATTCCTGCTTGCCATGACTATCCGTCGTGGGTGTACGCGTGTTATGATTGGGGCAACTCCCTAGTGAAAGGATTTGGCCTAATGCCTATGTGATCGACATATGTCATGTATGTTGAGGTATGTTTGTTTAAGTGTTTCATGAAATGTCTGAATGTGTAGTAGTTAGCAAATTGTAATATATAAGGGTGTTGAGATATGATTCTCAACCTCTTTCACTATGTGTATGATCTCCTTTGATAGTTGTGTGATTAGGATTTGAACATGTACAAACTCATGCTTGTGTTGTGATTCATAACATGCTCAACTGTTTTATGATTTTAACTATAATGCATATGTTTAAATTATATTTATGATGTATGATCCGTCATGGGTGATGGGGGAGCGGAGCAACGAGTGCGTGCAACAGCCCTGGCAGCCCTAAACGGATAATACCAGACTGATTGTATGATTTGAATCCTGATCCCTTACTGCTTTATATCTCTGTAATTGATTGTGTTTGGGGCTATGATTATAGTCCAGGCAATCGGTAACGAGATTGAACTCGTGGCTGAGATTCATTTGCCACGTGGGATGTGTTCGACGAACTCGAGTCGTCCGTTGCCTGTCGGCAGTGGCTAGGCCACACGAAGTTGTTTATGCACTTCATGTCGTGCAGCTCAACGGGCGATCGCGCTAGTCGAGCTCATCAAGTAACCCGATCTGCCTTATGCATGTTCACCCTGTTTGGTCGCTACTGCTTGAACCTAGGGTACCAAACTTACCAGTGGCGATCCCCGTTTAACCATGGTACCTAGATCCGCTAAGTCGCATGAGCCGGGCATGGTGGTATGGGACACCGTGGTCGAGCTGTCGGCCTACGCTGGGGCCATGTGCCTCCCCGTAGTGACCATTGTGCAATCAACTCGTGAGCCGAATATGGTGGTATGGGACACTGTATTCGAGCTGTCGATACTTCGGCGAGAGCCGAGTACGGTGAGATCTGTGCTCGTGCTGACGGGCGACGAGTCCTCCGTGGTATCATCGAGTACACTCCAAGGGTCTGTGATTGGCCACGAGTCTTTCACAGCAACTAGAGTGTGAGTTGAGCCGAGTACGGTGAGACCTGTACTTGAGCTGACGGCTAGTGATTGAGCCGAGTACGGTGAGACCTGTACTCGAGCTAACGGCCAGCAATTGAGCCGCATACGGTGAGATCTGTATCCGAGCTGACGGGTGACGAGCCCTTTGCGATGCCTTCACTAAGCTTCTCAAACTATAATATCGTATGAGAATAACTAGGATTGACGACCCTAGAATGGATCATGTTTGGGAATGATACAAAGGAGGTACCTTAGTTTCCCAATACTGCTGTTTGAAATGGACTAATAAAAACTTGGTAATCATGAGCATCATCGCACCGCATGTGCTTTGTAGATGTGGCGCACTGAGGGAGTAAGCATTCGCGAACGTAAGATGATGTCGCTTGAGGGTGGTTTGGCAAGGGCATACAGCATCATGTCATTTCATTTTCGCACTTAACAAGAGTAGTTAGAAATGTTTGATTTGTACTGCTTTATCATTACTGCTTGATTGAATTGATAACATGTTAACCTATGCTTTACTGTTCCACTGAGTTGATCACTCACTCCCACGTTACGGGACGGTGTTCCGAACACCCACCAGATTTGTTGAGTTTCAGGTGATGGCGATGCTTATGAAGCAGAGCCGGACTTCTATGATGTGGAGGAGGAGTTCTCCTATCTGTATCTCTCTGGCAGGTCAATGAAGACCTGATATTGTATTGACGGGGCTACATGGGATAGGAGGCATTACGCTTCCTCACATTTGGTACATTTTAGAACTGCACTTGTATTTATTTAACCTGGTAATGTTATCACACTCTGGAGACTCATCATAAGTTTTATATTTTATCTATCTATCACAGTCTTCCGCTCGCAAACTTAACTGTCTCTGGAGTATGATATGTTGTTTTGGCTTAATCTCACTCATGTTCAATGCACGAATACAGTCAACATTCAATCATCATTCATTTTGTTGCATAAGTGATGTTCTGGAACTCGGGTGTTGAGTTTATGCTCGACCCCCGATTTTCAGGGCGTTACATGGGGAAAGTGGGCCACACTAGTTGCTCTTGGAATGCTTGGGAATGCTTGGGACGTGTGAGAGAGAGGGAATGAGAGAATGAGAGAGGGAAAGAAATAAATTAAAGGAAGAAGGGATGGAGGGAATGGTGTTGTAATTAATGATGTATGGTTAGGTTTGAAAATGTGAAAAAAGAGGAATGGTGAGGGGAGGGAGAGTTTGACTGGTGGGAAAAGGGAGAGAGGCCACTTGTACTTGTTGTTGGGTGAGGTGGCATGGAGGTAAGGTGGTGTACTTGACTTGATTGATTGGACATCTCGTAGAGATTCCCTCGAGATTCGCAACGTGCGGCGTTTCTTCGAACCGAACGCTGACTGACATCTTCCCACCTAGGTATCGGTTCGGTGCGCGAGTCGCGGCGTTGGAACCGCGGCGACGGCGCGATCGCTAGGATATAAGTTTCGGATCGAGCCGACTTTGGAATGCAGGACTTGGCTTAGGATCGTGCGCAACGTCAGAAATGGGTCGAGGGTTGCCGGAATTCGACCGGTAGAATTGCGGAAGCCGACCGAATGGTACGGTTTAGGTTACGGGTCTTACAGAATTGGACCTAATCGGTTCTGACACTCCTGCAAACCTCACAATGTCCCGTGTGGCCGAATTCGATACCAACACCTTCCTATCACGCCCGGCGGGACAAATATGTAGTTGTTGATTGAATATTATAACAATATGAGTAGGTGTTCTACTCAAAATAGTGGTAATATTAATGATTAAGAACTTAAATCAGGCCCATGAAGCATTCCAAATGTTGTCCGATCTAGAAGTTTTAAATCCTCCCCTCAGAGGTACGATCATCATTAGAAAACAACTCCGTAAAATAGTTAGATGAAATTTTTGGTATTATTAATGTTAGCCTATAGCAACTAACATAATAAGGGAGAGTGCAAGCTGAGCAAACAAGGGCTCAGGTGTCACGCCCCAAAATTCGGGTACCTAAATAAAGTATTCAGGACCCGAATCCCAAGGTGTGAATTATGATATGATGACATTTATTACATTCTAGCTGATTCAACCAATATTCAACATAATCTAAAAGGAAATACAACTGAATATTTATTAAACTCAACTCTTTGATAGTTGTTCATTTCTACATCGAAATTTAAATATAAACTAAACCTAATTAACAAAAGAAAACTGAATTGAATTAAAACTAAATAAAATTTCTAGAAAATAACATTAATAGTAGAGGCCCGCCTGCTCGTAGTATTCCAGCTCTTCACCTGTACATTTTATTTTAGTAGGATGAGCATAACAACCCAGTAGGGTCATTTCTTACCCAAATTCAATATGTTCAGATAATATTACTTTTATAACAATGAAGGAAAAATAAAATACCGATAATGAAATTTGACAATAGAATTGTAAAAAATGCGATGCATGTGATATTTCCATGAATACTTGTAACATTTAAATTATTTCTTACAACACCGTACCCAAGTGGATGGTCATGTTGCATTAACGCCCACGCACTGGTACCTCATGGTGAGGGACCCATTTACACATTAGCTGGTCAGACTACTGCTCCAGTTGTACCTCTGACGTATGTCCACGCACACAAATGTACTCATACGCCGTACACAAAAGAGACTCCAATGGATCCAGTGGGTTCTGGGGTCTTTCATCCAAGGGACACAATTGCCCTACTTGCTGACTTTAGGGTCTCTCACCCAAGGGACACGATTGCCCTACTTGCTAATTTATAAACATTTTTTTTAACAATTAAATAATCTATAGATAAACATAAATAACATGAACAATTTTAATATCACAAAATAAATTATTAATAATTTAATAAATCCAATTTCTACACTATAATGCAAGTTCTGAACAAGGTGCATAAATTTGTTAAAATATCAGGTTCTATATGAGCTCCACCCTTGAGCAATAAATCTCACATTGAGTGGCTAGGGCCTACCAAAATTCATGGTTACTTTCACATTCTCAGCTCAATTTCTAGTGGTCCAATATCAAAAGTTGGTTCAGTAATTTGGACGGTCTGATTGTCATACAAGCATTTCATGATGGACGGTTAAGGAGTCACCACCATATTAAAAATGGCAATAAACTATCATAATAGTGTTATTTAACAAAGAGGTAGAGTGTGGTAATAAATTCATACAACAAACCGAGTAAATGGTACAACTCAAGGTAATAATTTAAAAATGCAGGTATATGGTGAATCTATACACTACAGAACCTGAGAGGTTATGACCCTTTACACAATCCAGAGCCTTTGGTTCATTTATAAAATTCATACAGCAACTCCAATGCCCCACCATTCAATTCTTCATGAAAAATGGGAAAGCTACTCGCGCAAGTAAAATTTGAATCCTACTTGCAAGTAGGATTTGAATCCTACTTGTGTGTCACGTGCCACACGAGCCACGTGTGTGAAATCTATTCCGTTCATCTGAGAGGTCATATTTTCTATGTTCACTTTTCTGAAAATTTGACAGTTAAAATAATTAGGTGGACCATACTTGTAAGTTGAATAAGAACATTGTTACCCTTCATTCATTCATGGTGCCTAAGAAAAATAGACAGACTGTGCTCTTTTTATTTATTATTATTATATATATATAAATATATATTTTCTATTTGGGCACGTCAAAGATGTGGATTTCATAGTAGATTTCTCAGACTTACACACGTGTGCTATGTTCCACATGTAGAGACGAGTAAGATTATAGTCATACTGGTATATCTCGTACTAACAGAGTCCCATTATAATAAGAAGATCTCTAGTACAACCGATTTGAAACATTACGGTCCATCAATTAAATAACTTCTAACCTTTAATATATGTGAAAAATCTAACCCATTCACTAGGTTTATTAAACAATTAGGATCACTTACAAAAAAATGCACTTACATTCACTCCTTAAATGGATAATACTATTTATCAACAGTTATAACTTATTTTCTATTTTTGAGGATATCCTGATTAGTATATAGGAATAATTTTTCATATAAGTGATCTTCATGTTGTTTTAAATGTATTGGAAGGGTTGGATTTTGTATAAACTTAGTATGTCATAAATCTATTGGTGGGTGGATTGTAAGTTATGGTCCAGTTTGATGGAATTGAAACCTTCTCCATTAAAGTAGTTTCTCACGGTGCATCCTCTGACTTCTCATGAGGAGTTATTTGATACTCTGGCAGAGTATGACCATTGACACGCAGACACTCTGAAATTGTAATTGTGGCATATGATAACACAAATACTTTTATAAATTAAATTATAACTTTAGATAAATTGTTTATTTTTTTAAAAAAAAACTTATATTAAATATCAGAAATATAGAAATTCCTAAATAAATAGAATTCTATACATAATAAAAAAATATATATATTATTCTTATAAAAATGTTGGATTAAATAAACATAATTAAATAGCTGAAAGTAATAAATTTCAGGATAAGATCACCTACCTTAAAAAAAATCTTATGACTGGCCCCGCTTTAATCTCTCTCTTGATCTACAGAGCTCTCTCTCTCTCTATATTTTTTTTTGATTAATTCCTTCGATTCTTTATCTCTCTCTCTCTCTCTTTTTTTTTTTTTTTTTTTTTTTTTTTTTTTTATTTATAAATGGATGCGTAATGAAAATGGAGGTATGGATTATGGGACGGTTTCGTTTAGTGGGAGGTTTCGGCGCCCATTACCGTACGAAAAGGAAGGAGAATGGGAATGTGGTTTAGTCGGCGTGCGAAAGATATAATTTAATTTATTTTTATTTCTTTAGATTTGGTGGGTCCCACTAGTAATAGTATAATCTACTCCGTCCATCATCTTGGCCTGGCCAAAAGAAGACGTAAGGCCAAAAATGAGGCTGATCCAAAACTCAGGTGGGCCACACAGAAGTGGACGGTGGGGTTACTTCCCCTAAAAAAAATGGGTTGTTACATCAGGTCGAAACTTTCAATAAGCTTTTGACATTTCTCAATGACAAGTTTCCTGATTACCATCATTATAACGTGGAGTTATCCTAGTTCGGAAATGTTCATCCGGAACTGCCGATTATCCCTCCACGCAATGTTCTATCAGATCCAAGTCTGATGGGACAAAATATGCAACCTCGAGTAGGCATTAAAAGAAATGGATATAATGGCCAACCCAACAGTTAGAACAAAAATGATACGAATCTCGACATGGCCTTAGAGGCACAATTCATGCCGAACAATGAAACGCTTAGGGAGTAGGCTCCTATGGGGCAACCTACCTAAGGTATGCAATCTCCTCAGATGGTTAACCTAAGTCCCTAAGACCCAAGGGTGACAACTTTGCCCCCACCGATAGGCCAATATGAGCTAGTTAACCTAATAAATGAAGTAATCGACCAATGTCATGGTTGTTATACTAATCGGCCTGTTTATTATAAGCCATACTCAAATTGGGTTAACCGGCTTCCTGAGGTGGCAAGAGGATGTAAGATCCTAGAGTTTACACTTTTTTCTAAGAATACAGGCCAATTTACTATTGAGCACATTGGCCAGTTCACTGTTCAATGTGGGAACTTCTCAACCAATAAATATGTGAAGCTAAAATGGTTCGCGAATTCATTGACCAATACTGCATTTTTATGGTATATTAACTTGCCGTCGAATTTAGTCAAAAGTTGACAAGATATGGAGGAAATGTTTCATGCACAGTTCTTCTGAATTGAACTTGAGTTTTTTTTTTTTTTTTTAGCCGATTTATTGTGCTTAAGACAATTGCCCAACGAATTGGCAGATAGATATATAATCTGATTCAAGAAAGCAAAGAACAAAGTTAGATATTTCTCCCAAAAGTACAATTTGTTAAACTAGCTATGGCAGATTTAGACATTGAACTTTGAAAGAAATTTGAAGAATGGACTTCGAAGATTTAATTGATATATCTGATACAGTAACTAGATACGAATGACTTCTACGTAAAGAAAACTAAAGGGAGTATTCGATGGTTGACACTTTTTGTCACTATCCAAATTATGAGTTCACATTGGCCGAAATAAATTTCAATAAACCTTTTGTCTGTATAGCCTTGACAAAGATCAATGATGAATCCTCTTCTTAAAGTGCTAATACTACCAAGGAAATTGCATAATAGAACATATGATTCTCTTTTAACATTACAAATACTGATGAGATTTTTTACAATGACCTCGATAAATTTTAACCAATTCATTCATGCATACACGTAGCAAACCAAACCATACACACCATATACCCTTCACACGGCGCATACATGTGACACACATGCGAAAAAGAGAATAAATAAATAAATATAAATACAAAAAAAAAAAAGTGTGGGAGGTCCAACAACCCACATTGTTTTAATTATTTTATTTATTTATTGAGATTATATTAAAGAAACATAGATAATGTTAGAGTTCCACACACTCCACCCATATGGACCGTTTAAATCTCATTGTACTCACCTTTATCAACTAGCCAATATATCATCACATCAATCTAAACCGTCCAAAAAGTTCAGTTCATAACCTACTTCCCGATAGACGGTCTAACAAATCAAAACCATCCAGTGGCGAACCATATCATTTGAACTATTGAATTAGAATTTACCATGTGAGCTACCCATCTAAAAATCTAAAATTCATTATCCGAACCATCTAAGCATACATCTAATGAACAATATTATAACTACAGATCTCGCTTATATACAAATTATTTTAGTTAGAAATAGAGGCATTAGCGTAAGCCTAAGCATAAAAAGTGCTTACGTGGGTTGAAAATTTTTAAATATAGTATTGAAATTAACATTTAAGTTAGAAGTTTTAAAATTCTTTTTTTTTTTTCTCTTCATGCTTGAAAAACAACAGTAAATTTAGCTTTAAAAAACTCATTTATAGTTAGAATTAGGACTTGTATTTTCCTTCACATATGAAGCATGTACATGAAAATTTATGGCATAGGACATATAAAAAAAGGGTTTAGACATGAGCTTATGGCATGAAGCAGAAGTATATGTCTAGTAGAGTTTGAGTATGAGTTCATCCTTAAAATTATAAAATAATAGTCAGTGTGTGCATGGTGCATAGGTATGAGTCAGTCAAGACTCGATTTTAGACATTGTACACATTGAGTGTATACATCGGGTTGTACTGCATATAAAGTTTGGTTCAACACTTCAAATCAAGTAGGTGATCTTAACTTGAAGTTTAAAATTTTCAGCTTATTGGTATGTCATCTTATTCCAAAATTTAGTAATAATATTGCTTAAATTAGTTATTGATGTGATTGATCTTTTTTTAAAAAAAAAATTAAATTTATTTAATTATTTAGTTTAATTATTGAAATATTGAAACATACATTGAAATAATAGTTTAGTTAAATTGATTTGGTTTATAGTAAAATTCTAATTTAATATTCAAATTATATATATATAAAATGAATCTTATTTAAGTTAGAATATAACATAGCTCAATTAATAAATTATTAAAAGTATAATTTGATTTAAATATTAAATTAAATCTAATTTTAATTTTAAACTTTTAGAAATTAATAATTTAAATAAAATTTGTTATTAAACTAATCGAATTCATCAGCTTTAAAAATTATTTAATAAATTTATTGGATTATAATTTAATTGATTTAAATGAATTTCATTTAAAGTTAAATTTAAATGTGAATTAATTCCTTAATTGTAAAAATACTTGGTTTATATAAATTTATTAAATTTTGGTTTATATCAGAATATATATATATATATATATATATATATATATATATATATAATATATATATATATATATATATATTTGATTTAATTAAAGTTAGAATTTAATATAAAATTTTCTTATACACTATCAAAAAAATTTCTAAATTTAATAATAGTAAATTAAAAATATTTTATTTAAGAATTTTAATTATTAAAGTTTCAACGAAATTATATATAGAATTATTAATTAGAAATAAAAATTTGTATTATTAATATGTTGAGAATTCAATCAAGTAATTATTGATTATTATAATAAATTGGGAATATTATTTTAAGAGTAACAAAAGCACGAGAATAAATCCATGATAACTTTATATTTATATTTAGAATTTTCGATTGTAAAGTAATGATTAATCTTACATGCATGTCTAGCATTCATTGAGCATTGCTATTGATATATTAAGTGTAATGTAAACAAGTAGGGTGATCGTGTCCCTTGAGTGGAAGACCATAAAGCCAGCAAATAAAGCGATTGTATCCCTTGGGTGGAAGACCCTAAAGCCAGCAAGTAGGGCAATTGTGCCTCTTGGATAAAAGACTCTAAAGCCAGCAAGTAGGGCAATTATGTCCCTTGGGTGAAAGACCCTACAACCCATTGGATCCTTTGGAGTTTCTTTTGTGTACGGCGTATGAGTACAATTATATGTACGGACATACGTCAGGTACAACTAGAGCAATAGTCTGACCAGCTAATGTATAAATGAGTCCCTTACCATGAAGTACCAGTGTGTGGGCGTTAATGCAATGTGACTATCCACTTGGGCACGGTGTTTTAAGAGATGACAAAAATTATTTATGAGAATTCATTGAAAGTATCACGTGCATAACATATTTACAATTCTAGCGCTTAAATTCATGTTCTTTTATTATATGTATTCTATTTTTCTCTATTGTTTATAAAAAATTGATATAATCTGAACATTTTAAATTTTGAGTAAGAAATGACCCTACTGGGCTATTATGATCACCCTATTATAAAAAAAAAATAAAAAATGCACAGGTGCAGAGCTGGAATATTACGAGCATGCGCGCCTCTACCATTAGTTTTTCTTTTTCTGGAAAAATAGATTAATTTTGAATTTCAATTCAGTTTTCGTTATTTAAGTTTAGTTTGAATTTTAAATTTTGATGTAGAAAAGAATTATCAAGATAGTTGAATTTAGTAAACATCATATTATTTCAACAGTATTTTCCTTTTAAATGATTCTGAATATCTATTAAATTTGATGGAATTATGTGGATTATAATGAATATCAATATATTAAAACTCACGAACTTGGGATTCGGGTCCCGAATACCCTACTCGGATATCCGAATTTCGGGGTGTGATAATTTGGTATTGGATCCCAGGTTTAAGATCAAATTGAGGACCTAGGGGAGATTTTATTATAGAAACCTTAACTTAGGATGTATTCCCATACCGGTATCCTAAAAATAAAACAATTGAAAAAACTTAACATGTCATGTCTCGCTTAGATGTTAGTATCCTAAAGCTTATTTGTTTAAATAATCATAAGTCATGGCAGAATTCAACTTAAATGATGGAGCCTCACTAGGGACACCTACTCTCAATGTTACTGAAAATGGACCACTTATTGGCGGGATTCTCAGGGCTATAGGAAAACTTACGACCCTTGTAGGACATCAGGTCAGGCAAAACTAAGCGCAAATTAGAACCATCTGGCACATGTTACCTATAAAGGTAGGGGTCGGAGCCTTATTAGAACGATTCAAAAGGCATAAGTCGTCTGTATTTAAGGGCGAGCCTGATTTAAGTGAAGAAAAATGGTGGAAGAAGCAAATTGAAAAGATCTTTATGGCTATGAAGTGCGACGAATACCAGAAAGCGGAGTTAGTCATTTACATGTTAGAGGGGGAGGCAGATCACCGGTGGGATTCAATCGTTAAAGTGAATCCAAGAGTTGAAGTATGGACCTGGAGTTCATTCTGTAAGGAATTCGATGAAAAATACTTTTATCTTTATATACAAAACTAGAATACTGAAGAATTCATGAGTTTGGAGTAAGGGAATATGACAGTGCGTCAGTACGATGCCAAGTTCATGGAGCTGTCACAATTTACAATTTTTCTGGTGTCTAATGAAACCTGTAAAGCACAGAATTTCAAGAGTAGTTTAAAAGCATCTATTCAAAGTAAATTAGACCCCTTAAGATTACAAACGGTCTAAGGGTCCACTATGATGTATGGATTTCATCCACAACGTATATATACTTTTCCATGTCATTTTAAACTATGAGCCAAAAAATGAGGAAAATCGAAGGTTTAAGTGGGCTAGACCACACCTAGATCCATAGCTCAAGTGGTAAGACTGAGTGAAAGATACCTCATTTCAACAATGAGGTCTTGGCATCGATTTCCTAGTGGGGGGTGGCTACCAGTGAAGTGTGATCTGACAGTGGGTGTACTAACAAGCTTTAAAAATAAAAGGGGAGGGGTCTAACCATGTCTATCATTGGATAATATTTATTTTCCATCTAACCTATTAATAATTTCGCGGGGAAATGGACGAAGAGAAAACACAAATATCAGCCTGATCAAAAACTTCTGTATCGCTTGGTTTTCAGTGGTAATCATTTAATCCTCATTTTGAGGTCCACCTGAGTCTTAAATCTGCCTCATTTCAGATCATAATCTAAAATGACATGGAAAAATGGATGGACGGTGTGGATAAAACCATATATCAAGGTGGCCCCTCATAGCCTGTCCCGAGTTCGAGACAGGCGGGGGAGTACCCAATCCGCGTCCCATACAGACACCGTGGTGGCCCCTCGATAATGCTATAATAATATTATTCAACGGAGTGGAGATCCGGCATCTCACGTGGCTAGAATCTATCCGAGGAGTTTTCCATACGCTAGATTAGTATGATAATCCATACTATTGCCGACAGCCAGTGTGTAACTGACGTTCAGCTGTATAAAACTAAATCAGCCAATATTTGAGACAAACCATGTCTTTTCTATCCAAAAAATAAGTGGGATCCACAATCTAGACGGTTTAGATTGATAAATATTTGTTCCAAGTGCACAGAATTTCAATGAATGTTTATGGATTACCATCGTCTACCAATGCACCAAACGCTTTTTATTTTCAATTTCTCGGACGCGGATTTCTTCCTGCGCTCGGAACCAAGGTGGGGCCCACTGTGATGCTTGTGAGAAATCCACCACGTCCAACCATTTTGTGAGATTATTTTAGTAGTTAAAGAAAAACATAAGCCGGATCCAATACTCAAGTGGGCCGGAAAAGTGAGGATTGAACGTCCACAGTTGAAATATTCGTGGGGCCAAAGAAGTTTTGAATCTGGCGAATATCCGTGTTTTCAGTTCATCCCAGAAGGAATGGCGTTATGAGCGGTATGGATGGTATGTAAACATCACTGTAGACCCTATAGATGTTTCAACGGTAGGAATTTGCCTACCTACCTTTTCCTTTGGTGCGGCCCACTTAAGTGTTGGATCATCCTCAATTTTTTTATAAGGTCGTAAAATGAGATGAAAAAACAGATGGACGGGGTGGATTTCTAACAAGAATCACGGTGGGGCCTCACTTAGGTTTCCAGCGAAGACGCTTTAGAATGAAATCCACGTCGCAATTTCACCGAGAGTCGCGGACCAGGAATCGCGGAGGAAATAAGTCGCGGGGAGTAATTGATACTCCGGCAGTTATGACGATTGATACACGGGCACTCAGAATTTGTACACGTGGAGGAAAATTAAATAAAATGAAACCACCTAAATTGTGTAACCCAGTGTTTCTGATCAGATTGGTTGAAAATCCTAGCCTCTGATTCGTGGATACTTATTTGTTAGAAAAGGGGTATTTGATATATTTCATTTTGAACCGTCCAATCAATGTCCACCGATCTGATATTCAGATAATCAAATAATATTAAATTTTTTTTCATTATACATCTAAACTTGTACAGATAATTTGAATAGTTTATTTTGATTTACTTGAATGCCACGTAAGTATGAGTATCTTCCATCGTACTCTGCCGAGTATCAATTTTTTTTTTCTCATAAGGCGCGCTGGTCTAACCGCCGTCTTTCACTGAACCGGTAACGGTTTTATCTTAAAGGGGTAGTTTCGTCAAACTCATTTATACTGGCAAAGATTTCCCTGACATTTCTGAAAATGACCAAACTGCCCTCCTCACTGGAAGTATGCATGAAGTCAAAGTTAAAAGCTTCCGACCATCGTGTTCTTGGAAAGTTCCTGTTTTAAAGTCCTACACGTTGAAAGCGTGTATGAGATCTAGACCGCTCATCAGTTAGATGAGTTGTAAGCCAGAATTGTACCAGTTTTCCAATCCCAACCAATCCATCAGAGGATTTGCAGCTGTTGTATATGGACCGATGGTGATGGTTGAGCATCTTAACCGTCAATTTCTAATCGTGAGAGGTCCTTAATTAGACGGTTGGGATCACCCTATCAGTGGAGTATTTGGGCTATGGTGTTGATCACGTACTTGTGTTTAGATGTGCATGTAGCCATCCCATCTCAAATGGAGAGGTTTTCACGCGTTGAGGGCCACCATCCAACGGCTGCATGTGTAGGGACCGCCACATGACCACCAATTGTTGTGTGGGGCCACTTCCTGGATAATCAGAACGAGTTTGGAAGCGCGTGCCATACACGAGCTCTGTGGGGCCCACTGTGATGTATTTGTGGCATCCACTTCGTCCATCAGTTGATCCACTTCATTTCAACCGTACATAACATAAATCAGATCGATTTAAAACTCATGGGGGCCACAATATGTTAGAAATTTAAAATTAGGTGTTGCTGTAACAACCTGATTCTTTTCTTTTCTTTTTTTCTCTTTTTGAATTTCAACGGTAGGAACTAAGCCCTACTTTAGATCATCTTCTTTTTTATGCCCATATCTTAATATGGCTAGGCAAAACTAATGGATAGTATGGATTTGCCACCTTGTATATGTGGGTCGACCATGCTTTAAAATAAAAATAAATTAATAATTAGTATCACATCTCTGTGATGAAAAATTGAAGGCTAATGCGGAAGCTTCGTGGGAAAGCCATCGCGTCACTCTGCATGCAACAAACTTGATTTTTTTTTTTATCTCAATCCCTTCTTCTCGATGTGACAGATGCGCATCATCTTGAGCCCATTAATTCAAACCCTTCTTCACAGTGGACCTCACTGCCTGATCTAAACCGATTATTAGATTCGCATCTCCGCAAAACCTTAGTTGTTAAAAGCTTTTGTTCAAACTCCATCAGCACAACTCACCTGATAACTTGATTTGTCCTGTTTTTGGCCCCATAATCAACACTGACCTGACAAAAAGATGAACGGCTTGAATTTTCATCTTAGATCATGATGGACCCTACTGGAACCTGGATTTAATCCATGTAGGAGACTTCTCCGCAATCTTTTTCTTCCTATTTTCTTTCGAAAACTAACGTCAACCCTTCTTCCTTGCTGTTGTTTCTTATCCAGACCATTAGTCTAACAGAAAATAATAATAATAATAATAATAATCAACGATGTGCGTTGTGCACGCACACCGCCTTAACCACGAAACCATGGGCGAATTTCTCCATTAAAGTTTCAATCCCTCATCTCTCTAAAACTTCCTTAGGTCAAACTCACCATCCCGGAGACATGAAATTGCCACGAAACCATTAATCAAAAAGTTGTCATTATAGGATGTATCATCTTCCCCGGCAAGACCATCACACGTTGCGCTATGTAATGGCTATTTTTGAACACATGTCACTCATCAGGTGGGTGATTTAATCCATACCAAGCTTTACAAGTAAACACCGTAAGCATATATAAGATGATATTTCAGCTTGTAAATTAGTAAACATAAAAATGTCTATATATAATCCTGGTTGTAATGCATCTAAGGAATAACAAATGTACATGTTGACCTTTGATTGTACATGCATGGCATTGTTAATGTTTTTCTGGAACCTTGATAATTACTGTCTTGTTATAAAATCACTGTATATGCTGAATATTGTAGGTACATACACATCACCTCTAGATTTACATCAGAATTTTTTAGTTAAATAAATTGTATATATATGCTGAGTAGTGATGACCCATGCATTGTTAGAATTTTTATTTTTATTTATTTTATTTTTTTGAATCCTCTTATGTTACTGTACCGTTGACCATTGTGTATATTGATTGAATTTAATATGCAAAAGTATTATATAAATATTTATTTGTTCTTGTGTTACATGGATAGTTAGAATCCTGTGCACGATGGATTTGATTTTGATGTGCAAAGTGTTGTATAGATAAGTAATTGGTTGCTTGTATATTAAATGGACTGTTAGAATATGGTACACGTTGAACCTTGGTTGTGTACTTGCCAAGTATTGTTCAAAGGTATATTAGTTCTCTTTTGTTATATATATGGTTAGAGTTGTTGTCATGTGGTTATTGTCCTATAAATGGATTATCATGATATTTCCATCACACTTAATGTTCATGGGAATATTGAATGTGAAAAGTGATATGTTGGATACATTGGAGAATATGTAGATAAATAGGTTTATGTGTGGTCTAACCATCCCTAATATATTAAAATACATCACGGGTTTTCTCCTCGGGGTCGTTTTCAAAAGATCAACACGGGTGTTCTGTTCTACGTAATTATCTAAAATATACACATATGGTTGATCCACCCTAAAAGATCAGCACATGTGCTATGATATGGATAATACCTTAAAAGATACATACATGGGTGCTAAGTCCCGAACTAACTTCTAAAATATATCACATGGTGCTCTATTTAGGGTCGCTCCTTAAAAGATGTTACGGGGTGCTCTGCTCAAGGTTATTTCCTAAAAGATAATCAGAATTAAATATATTTTCAAGTTTAACTGCAGAGGAATGCATTTTTAATTCAATCATTTTCTTAAATTTAGAATATTTTATGAATAATTATTTTCTCTTTAAGTGTTGATTTTTAAAATATTTTTATGAAGTTGTACTATGGTGCTAATGTATAAATTTTGATTAGGATGGAAGTGATCCTATTGAATTGTCGTATTTCAAGCATTAACATTTCAGGTATTGAGTATGAATGCTTTGAAGAAGTAGGCTATTATTGATAATACCAACACAGACTCCGTCTTAGAAATTACTTTTGTTTTAGTTCTACTTTCAACTTAATGTATTCTATATTTCTTTGTATTTAGTTGTCTTAATTAATGAACTAATGATACAATTAAAGTTAAGTTTATTTTATTTAGTTATTTTGCCATGATGATATGAAATTTTTATTTGTGGTTATTTAATGTTAATGATGGCACAATGAATCTTGGTAAATTGAAAATGACAATAGTTATATAAACTTAAATAAAAATGAATTATATATTTCTGACTACGATGCCAAATTTCGAAAGTCACAGTTGCAATCAGCGTGAGCTTTGAAACAGCATTATTATTGATTTCAGATCCTAACATGAGGTTTACCAACTGATAAACAGAGTAGATTTTCCTGTAACACGTTTTTGAGAGGATTCCGATCGACATCGTTTCCAAAACTGTAATTTACACGATAGCCCGTTATTTCTACTTTTGGTAATAACGGTACTAGTCTGATTGCCACATCTACTCTCCATGTGGTGATCTAGACCGTTCATCAAGAATGTTCTCAATCTGTTGTCGATGTAGGGAAAAGATGTCATCAGAAGGGTAAATAAAGCGGAAGTAGACTGCGTCACCAGCGATATCCCTGGTGACCCGACTGGACATGTGCGGCTGTCAAGGACAGAGCCGATCGAGTATGTACTAAATCCAACGACTTTCAAACTTTAATGATTAGGTGCGGCCTAGTCTTCACCCAACACGGTGCTGCCTTGATCTTGGGCCCACATTGATATATGTATTATATATCCAAGCTGTCCATCTGTTTTAACCGCTCATTTTAGGCCGTATCTAAAAAAATAAAACATATTCAAATCCAAGATAGACCACACCATAGGAAACAATGGTGATTGAACGCCTACTATTAAAAACTTCTTAAGGCCCAGCCATACAAACTTGAATGAAGGTATAAAAATAAATAAATAAATAAATAAATTCAACCAAACAGATCTAATTGAAAGTAAAAAAAAAACAAATATCAACCAAAACCTTTTGTGGCCCGGGTGAGGACGGGCCGCACCTAATCTGCTCCCCTTTCAAACGGGCGGCTTCGGTGGATCCCGGATCGACAGAGGTGTGTGGTCTCTGACTGTGCGCCTCACTGTTTTCCTTACATCTAGGCTGTCCATCCGTTTTGAAAGCTCATTTTATATCATGATACGAAAAATGAAGTATTTCCAAATCTAACGTAGACCACACTGTAGGAAGCAGTGGTGATTGAGCGTTAAAAGCTTCCGTGGGCTACAAAAGTTTTGGATCAAACTGATATTTGTGTGGTACCTTCGTTCAGGTCTCTGTGACCTTATCAACCGGTTGGATGGAAAATGAATATTCCGATGGCTTCCAATAAGTTTTTAATGGTGGGTATTCAGTCACCACTTTCGGTGTAGTATTTCACTTATTAAGATGTGGATCTCCTTCATTTTTAGAATCATGCCCTAAAATGGCTTATCAAAACGGAAGGATGGTGTCGATGTAAGGCACATATGTCACGATGGAACCCTGACTGTGAGGCTTTACGGTGATGTATGTTCCTTAAATCTACACTATCTAACCATTTTGACAACTCATCCTAAGGAAAGATCCACAAAATTGAAGCAGATACAAATCTTAGTCAGACCACACCACAAGAAATAGTAGTGGTTGACCTCCCCACCATTACAAACTTCATGGAGCCAACAGAAATATTTAATTACCCTCCAACATATTGATAAGGTCACAAAAATCTAAATGAAGAGACCACAAAATATCATTTTCATCTAAAAGCTAGCCCACAAGAAGCTTTTCGTGGCCAATTACTATGTTTCATATACCATTGTCTATCTTAGATTTAGACGTGCTTCATTTTTTGGAGGGATTTTGCGTTGTATAGACCCAACATACTACTCACCTTTTTTCATTGGATCCGAAAAAAAAAACTTTAAACACTAAAGTATACTACTATATGTACGGATGAACTTAAAAAGATGAAAACACCCCTACTTTTTTTATATTTTTGTCAAATAACAAAAGTCCAAAAGATAAAAACACCCCTGCTTTTTTCATGTTTCCGTCAAATAACAAAAGTCCGTACCCTAAGAGTCGTGTTTGGTGAGATAGGCTCTCGGGTAGCCAAAAAAAAAAAAAAAAGCATCACACGGACTCGTCTACAGTGCTAATTTTTTCTGTTTTTATGGATGATGCCCTAAGAGAAAATTAGGTCTGTGGACCCCACCTTTTAGCCGGCTGGTTTTATGAAAGAAGACAAACCTTCTTTTGCAAGCTGGACCTCCACGTACGGCGAGCGAATTTGAGGACGAAAATACCCCTCGCTTTCGAAGAAGAGCGCTGACGCTCCTCCAGCCAAGAGTTGTACGAACGGCTCAAAAGAGATCAAAGTTACATGGCCCACAAATATGTATTTATTATATCCACAACGTTCATCCATATTTAGAGATCATTTCGGAGCATTATTGAAAAAAAAAAAATCATATCCAAATCAAATGGACCACACCACAAAGAGCAGTGGGAAAACTGATTTTCACCGTTAAAAATTTTGTAGGGCCCACCACTTGATAGTTAAATCTTTCTTATTTTACGTCTCAAGCTTAATATGAGCTCGCCAAATCGATGGACGGTTTGGATATAACACAAACCTCATAATGGGACCCACAAAAGGCGGTGGGATTACAACAGAAAAAAAAAAATTAAATTAAATTAAAAAAAATCTATAGCTACGGATTATAACCGTAGCCATATCCGTAGCCTGTAAAATCGGCGAGGCAAACTAGAAAACGGCGGGGCAAACTACAAAACGGCGGGGCAAAAACGGCGGGGCAAACTAGAAAAACGGCGGGGCAAACTTGAAAATCGGCGGGGCAAACTAGAAAACGGCGAGGCAAGCATGAAAAACGGCTGGGCAAACTAGAAAAACGGTGGGGCAAGCATGAAAAACGGCGGGGCAAACTAGAAAATCGGCGGGGCAAACTAGAAAATTGGCGGGGCAAGCATGAAAAACGGCGGGGCAAGCATGAAAAACAGCGGGGCAAACTAGAAAAACGGCGGGGCAAGCATGAAAAACGGCGGGGCAAACTAGAAAATTGGCGGGGCAAGCATGAAAAACGGCGGGGCAAGCATGAAAAACGGCGGGGCAAACTAGAAAATCGGCGGGGCAAAAAAATTCCATGTAACGTCGATATATCGACAATATATCGATATATCGATATAATATCGACAATATATCGATATATCGGCGGGGCAAGCATGAAAATCGGCGGGGCAAAAAAAATTCCATGTATCGTCGATATATCGACAATATGTCGATATATCGATATAATATCGACAATATGTCGATATATCGATATATCGGCGGGGCAAGCATGAAAATCGGCGGGGCAAAAAAAATTCTATGTATCGTCGATATATCGACATTATGTCGATATATCGATATATCGGCGGGGCAAGCATGAAAATCGGCGGGGCAAAAAAATTCCATGTATCATCGATATATCGACAATATGTCGATATATCGATATATCGGCGGGGCAAGCATGAAAATCAGCGGGGCAAAAAAAATTCCATGTATCGTCGATATATCGACAATATGTCGATATATCGATGCTTGATTTTGTCGATATATCGACATATGGTCGATAATATCGAATTAAGTCCTCATTTGTCCAGCGACTTAACCAAAAAATTCCATGTAACGTCGATATGTCGACAATATGTCGATATATCGATGCTTTATTTTGTCGATATATCGATGCAGTCTGTGTTGGTTTTTTTTTCTTCTTTTTTTATATATGTTGCGTTGTTTTTGTGGGTCCCATTATGATGTCTGTGTTATATCCAAACCGTCCATCTATTTGGCAAGCTCATATTAAGGCTTGAGACAAAAAATAAGATAGATCTAATTATCAAGTGGACCACACTGTAAAATACAGTGGGGAATTGAATGTCTACCATTGAAACCCTTTTAGGGGTTACAGAAGTTTTGGATCATTATGAAATTTGTTTTTCCTCTTCATCCAGATCTTTATGACCCTATGAATGAACTTAGACAGGGAGGATTTCTCACAAACATCACAGTGGCCCCCAAAAAGTTTTTAATGGTTGATGCTCATTCAACACTGTTTCCTGTAATGTGGTACACTTGAGATTTGCATATACCTCATTTTTTGTCTCATACCATAAAATGATGTGGAAAATATATGGACGGCATGGATGAAAAGCATACATCATGGTGGGGCTCATAGACCACCGAACATCCACCGTTGCGTGGTGGCAGGGGAGTACCCAATCTGTTTACGTGAAAGGAGGGTATTTTCGTCCAAAAATTCTATCACCGCACGTGGAGGTCTAACTTGCAAAAGAAGGTTTGTCTTCTTTCGTAAAACCGACTGGTCCACATCCCTAATTTTCTCATGCCCTAAAATGAGGTTTCAATGCAAAACGATCATAGCTAGATATAGTAGCATACATTACAATGAGGTTCACAATGATGTATATGCCTTAAATCCACACTGTCCAACCATTTTAAAAAGCTTATTCTAAGGCACGATACAAAAAGCCAAGCATATCCAAATCTTAGATGGACCATACAACAAGAAATAGTAGTGATTGAATCCCCACCCTTAAAAACCTCCCATTGTATGGTCCGCATAAGATTTGGATCTACTTAATTTTTTGCATCATGCTTAAAATGAGCTTCCAAAACGGTTGTACGGTGTGAATTTAAGGCACATACATCACTGTGAGCCACACAGTCAAGGGTCCCACCCACCCCGTGGATTGGGTCTTATTCACCTATTCCGCTCCCCCCCCCTCCACCACTTGGGATATCCCATCGATAGTACATGCCCCAATCAAATTCCACCACGTCACATAGCTATCCCGGTTGATACAGTCACTAATTCACCATCCAATCCGCTTGAGTTGTTTTCTTGATTAATGGATGGTTAGATCTTGATCGATTGTTTTCCCCACCTCGCCATGGATGGTGGGACACTGATGTGACTATCACATGGCGGGGATAAGGGGCGAATAGATTGATGGAGACTCTGGGAGCGAGCCTTTATACTATTTCTTTTTCGTTGAGCTACGCAAGCAAGACCCGCAGCTGCAGGCTTGCCCTTTCCGCCTCACTCTACAATGATCTAGATCGTTCATTTAAACTACCCCACCACTGATGGTTCAAACAGAAATGAGATTTTTTAAAAAAAGCTCGTTGATTACAGATCTCATCATCCGCTTAAAGTTACCTGGTAACAACGGCCAAAAAAGCATTTTCTAACTCAACTTGAGATATCTGAACGGTGAGTTTCATTCTCATGATAATCCTAGACTGAAGGAGCTTGCAGATGAACGGTTCAGATGATCGTTTAGTAGGGAAGAAGGGGCGAGCAGATTGGGCGAGACTATAACAGTGAAGACGGTTCAAGCGGACGTCCTTTTCATTTTGTCCCGAGGGAGATGGCACGGTCGAGCCACCTCTCCACGAGAGCGGATTGGCTAGTGACCCTGCCACTAAGCCAATGGCTAGTGATCGGTGTCAGTGGGCCCCACCATAATGCATTTGTTGTTGGAAAAATGTGTTGGAAATACCAAAATAAAATAAAATTAATTATTTTCGTCAACGCAGATTGAGACGATTGAATTCGGACCACTGTGGCTTTCAATGTTGCTAGTTGCTCATGGCCGAGCGCATGCAGGCTTGTATTTCGGTGTGTACACACAACCTAAGTATCCCAATCTTCAAAACTTTAAGTAAGAATACTATACCTCTCCGTTCATATCTTCTCCCATCATTTCAAATGTGGGACAAAACAAGCACATCACTTTTTCATTTGAAATTTCTAAAACATTTTAGCCGTAAAACTAAAATCTTGAACTTTTTGAATATTTTATTTTTTTAAAAAAAAAACACAAACTTTAACGTTTATTTCATCTATTTATCCATTTTTCTAGAGCACTTTATGATATGATCCTAAAAATGAGCTATATTCTGAATTTTAACTGGACCACATCATAGGAAACAATGTTGATTGAATGTCCACCATTAAAAACTTTTTGAGGAAGTTGAAGTCTTGGATCAAGGTGATTTTTGTTCTTTAACCTTCATCTAGGTCTACATGAATAAACAGGATAGTAGACCTTAGGAGGATTTTAATGGTGTGTATTCAATCACTACTATTTTCATGTGATGTGGTTGACCTGAGATTTATATTCCTTTTGTTTTTGGGATCAAGTTCTAAAATGATCCCTAAAAAATCGATGGACGACATGGATAAAGCACATACTTCATAGCAGGGCCTTCAAAGCATCGACCACTAGCCACTAAGCTAGTGGCAGCGACTCTAGCCAAACCATGTCCCCTCTCCACAGGACACGTGACAGGATAATGTATCATCGGTCCACCCATATACTGACACAAGATTGAATGAATTAAAATTTAAAAATAAAACCCATGTATAAGGGTGTACATCGAGCCGCCTCAGCTCGACTTGGCTTTGCCATTGGTTGACCTCAGCTCGGCTCAGTCCTCGAGCCTGACTGGCTAGCTCGTCTTGGTTCGGTCAGTAGCTCAGCTGAGTTCAAGCCAAGATCGAGCCAAGTTCGCCATTGAGGCATTTCCACAAACACTTGAGCTGCAACTTCAAAATCTCACTGTTTTACAAACAGAGGCAATAATTTTAAAAGTATTTTATTAAACACCTTCTAAGCAACATAAAAATAAAAATAAAAAAACAAAAAGAAAAGGGGTATTTGTTTAATGTACATACTTTCCTTGCCACCAACCACATTTCGTTGAGTCATTTTATCAAACAGTTGGTGAGCAACATCGATGGCAAAGCAACCGAGTCACTGAGTTGGTTCGATCCGAGTTCGATTTGAGCTGAATTCAAACTGGATTCAATCCGAGTCGAGTCGAGCTGGGGCTGCTCAAACTTGGCTCGAACTCATTTTCGAGCTCAAAAAATCAGCTCAACTCGGCTCGAACCTAGCTTCAAACCGAGTTGAATCGAGTTTTTTCGAGTCGAGTCGAGCGAGCTAACTGAGCTAGCTCGGTTCGTGTACACCCCTACCCATGTACAGTTTATCCCACTATTAGATTGACCGTTGAACGTTTTTATTTCAGCCGACAGGTCAGATGGATAGAATTATCTGATGGATATAATCTTTTCTATTTATAAGCCATTCATGCTAGGGACCTTCATATGGACGGACCCGATTTTCACATAACATTTCCGAGTATGAGAGATTGATGGATCTACCATATTTATGTACTTCCAACTCCGTCGTCTCATCTCCCTTCTTGGTAGAACACACCCAGTGGTATTGCTATAGTATGTATTTGGATATGGGGTCATATTTCATTAATCCAAACCGTTTATATGATGGACCTAACCTTGGATGAGGGTAGAGAAAAATAAATTCTCTTATAAAAGAATATTTCAACCTTCGATGATCTGAAAATTTCCCTTCGAATGTGACGGTCCCCTTAGCATTTGAATAATAAAAGGGTTAAAATAATCCGATCTTAGAATTTTTTTCATTTATCTTCCATCCACGGTGAGCCCCATATTATAAACGGTTTTTACAGCAGAAATGATCAAAATCTAATGGCTCAAGTCTCGCGTATTCCACTGAGTCAGTACGTCGGGAGTAGAAAAACGGTTGGGTGCGTCGAGCTTGGTACCTCCTGGGGTTGCTTTCACAACTTGGAAGAAATTACTTGCAGTGAATGAAATCCACCCCGTCCATCACCTACGTCACTCCTTTGGGAGACATTATTCCAAAATTTTAGGTGACTAAATACTCAGATGGGCCATCCAAAAATACCTAGAACATCTAAATCCACGTGGTATTGCCCACATGATTTTTAAAATACTCTTATTTTTTGTTAATAATCTCATATGAATGAGGCACATCAAATGAATGGGTTTGGATGGCACATAAACACCACGGTTGATTCCACACCAACTAATGGTGTGTGTTCCATCCCAATTTTTCCTGTGGTGTGGAAATTTCGAGTTTTGGATTATCATGATTTTTTTTTCAACAGTTAAAATGAGACATAGTACATTATGGACGTGGTGGATCGCAAGAAATACATAACCACGTGGCTCTCAGTTTGCGAATATAACCTTGATAGGTACCTAGCGCGAGTTACGTTAGCCGGCGGACGAAATTACGGATCTCTCAACATCGTACGGGGGACGGAGTTCCAGCTCAGGAAACTTAGGTGGGGCCCACACTGATTTTTTTAGAAATCCACCCTGTGCATCCGTTTTTCGAGCTCATTTTATGACTTTCAACTAAAATCGAGCCGGATCCAAGACTCAGGTGGGCCACACGAAAGGGAAAACTGGGGAAAGAAATGCCTTCCGTTGAAAACTTCCCAGGCTCCACCTTGATTTTTATATGACATCCTAACCGTTCATAACGTCTTTGCCGCTGCGATGAACCGAAAATACAAAAAATTTAGCCTGATAGGTTTTTCTTTTGGCCATAAGAATGTTTCAAGGTGGACTGATGAGTAGAAAAATACGAAGGCTAATCTTACTCGCGCATGCAAAGGTGGCAGCATGGCCCACATTTGTAAGATCCAGACCGCTAATCTAACATGATCCGATATTTATCGAAGTTATCCATAGAAAAAATGTCGATCCATTGCCACGTGTCCAAACCTGATCTTAAAAAAAAAAATGCTTGCCAACGTGTTTTGCTACCATGCTTGTTAAACGCATGGCCACGTGATGATCGGACCAGATGATCTTTGGGCTATGGGACTAAGAATTTCGGTTATTGATTGATGAATGGTTAGGATCTTCATACCGTGCCGATAAGGATTCTAATCTTGATTGGTGCGAGTATCCTATTCGCATGAGCTTGAGTAGAGGGATTTTTTAGTGGGAGTGACCAAGGCACCGTCGCACCGTCCCTTGGTCAAGCGCACCAGTAATATCGCCGAGATTTTAAAAGTATAGATTATGGCCGGAAATTGATCCAGCGCTATTATCGAGATATTTTGAAAATTTATACAGTATTTATTTTCACGCGATAAAAATCGATAAATTATCGTTTTTCCTAACATTAAAAAAAAAAAAAAAAAAAAAAAAAAAAAAAAAAAGAAGAAGAAGAAGAAGAAGAAGAAGTATACAAGTTATAAATAATTCAATTTATAACGTACGAGAACAGATTCGGTACCTCCACATCTAGCACCGTCGGTTGGAATTTGTAGGTGAAATTACAACCGTTCGAAGTTGCGGGGCATATTTCAACAATCTAGACCGTCGATATGGTTTGCCGCACAGTGGATAGATCATGACTAAGAAATCTACGATATTTAAAGATGGTAACCACTGGCTCGAGCAAATTAGGCTTAGATCTGTGGTTAGGATTTTCATATCTCAGATTTTGCTTGGCATGTTCTGTCCATGGTTGGTCCACCTAAATAATGGTCTAGATTGTGTCCTTTTCAATCCAAACCATTAAAAAACCAGAGCCCCTCTGGATTAGGACAGCTTTAAAAATCACCATATAGAAACCCCATTTGGGACCTTTCATTTCTTGGGGTCCATTTCAGCCATCAAGGCTATTAATGTTTTTGTCTCCATTAGTGCATCTTGAACTGACGATCTTAATCACAAGATCCACTATGGAATGATGATGGCATGAAGATTGCACTTATTTTGTGGCCCACTTCATTATCTCATGGGCTGAACCTATTTCGACATTTTGATAGGGTGGGGCCCAACAAAAGTATACATCGTCATAATTATTCATCCTCTCATGTAACGAATCCCTCTGTTTCTGTTCTAATGATAAAAATCCTTCCAAATGAGTCTCATTGCATACAATAAAGATCTCGATGATTATTACCCCATTGTCTATTCAACTAATAACAAAATTGTTATTTCCACATAGGGATGAAGATTACTTGGTGCGATGTGGTAGGTTTGATTGGGACATATGCTGTTGTTAGATATGAGTCCCATGAAAGCATGTTTTATCAGGGGTATTCTGTAACTAATCTTTTTGGTTGGTTAACTATGACAGCATGTATTTTTGCCACTTAGGATTTCAAAAGTTCTTATAAAGTTTCTTGTTAGAATTATTTTAATCTATCACTTAATGATTTTTAATTCACTATTCTAATAAAAAGGTGGGTATAATCATTAAAAGAATTATACAAATTCAATTGGACACCCTTAAAAACCCATCGAATACGCACAATCACCTAAATTTTAGAGCTAGCATTGAGATCTGATTAAGATCTGATTATCTAAGGCCTTGATCTAGCCACCTATTACTAACTTATCAAAATAGTCATAACTTAATGAAGATCCACTTAAAAGTAAGGTGACTAACGGATTAGATCATGATTATTTCATATATCTAAACCAAGTTGACTTAGTTACTCTAGCCTAAAATCGATGAATAAAGGTCGATTATGATCAAATCACCATTTTTGCTCATTGTAAATGACTTATATCATAAACTTAAGTAATCTAATCTTAGCTAATCACACACGATGAATTTGGTTATTTGTTTATGTAACGTCCTGGATTTTCGTATTTTAGATTTTTTTAAAAAAATTTATATATATATATATCTAATATATATAATATATAATATATATATATATATATATATTATATATTATATATATATATGACTAGCCTAAATTGTCATTTATTGACCCTTGACGTTCAAAGTGAACCTATACGTGGGTGGTACCAGTAAAGAACCACACAAATTCAATTAATCAACCGTAGAAAACCGAAAAATCCGCCCAATTACTTAAGCATCGAGTTTAGCCTTGTGATTTGTTCACATAGGACCCAAATCTAGCCAACCTATAACTAACTAATCAAGATGACCATAACTAAAATAAAGATCTACCCAAAGCCGAGACAACTAGGGGTCGAATCTTAATTAATGAACTAAAGTGACCCAATTATCATTTTAGCCTAAGAACCAACAATTTAGAATGCGTAATTATGACCGAATCACCATTTTCGCTAATTGCGAATAGGCCACACTATAGACTCAGCTAATCCAGACCCTAATTGTTGCACAAAAGAAATTTTCCTACTCAATTCATTCTAGAAATGCTCCGATTATCCAAATAAGCTCTAGACAACTCATTAGTGGGCCACTAAATCTGAGGTTATAGAAAGACATTCGTCTTAGTGGGTATGACGTCCATCACGGGTGGCAAACCAAGAAAGTGCCCAGAACTGCGTAACTTGGGCCAGAGGCCAAGTGCTTGAAATGCATAAATAACTTAGGCTGAAGCCTAAAACTTAAGTGAAATAGATATTCCGCTCTTTTGTGAAGTTGTGGCTTTATGACCGTTAGATCGCAACCAAACTTGATGGATGAGTTAAAGATATTTCCCTGCTTATATCGATATAGTCGCGACCCCGATCAATCACCGATGACCGTCTATCATAGGTGGGGTTCCCACGGTTTATCGAAGCGTCAGATTGCCACCAAATTGTGATGTAACATAGATCCCATGGTGGGACACTTACCCTCTGGTGCGGATGAGTCGTTGAGGCCCTGTAAGTCAGAAAATAGCTCCTCTAGGGCAAGTCTAAGAGAAAGGGGGTCCTAGGACTATTTGGGAAAACTCCCGGTACTATAAAAGGGCCTATTTCTCGCCTCCCTCACTCCCATACGAATTTTCATTTCAAAAAAGGGGAGAGGGAGAATAGAAGAGAAGGGAGAAGGTGTGAGAGAGGGAGTCGATTTAAAGGATCCTCCCTGACACCACTAGTCAGCTACATCACTGTGCAACGCTGCATTACCGGAATCTCCCTGGCAACAATTAGAGGTAATCAACGAACCCTTCTTGAAAATTGACTTTGAGGGTCAAATGCATGAGTTCTTACAAGCTAACCATCTTGGTATAAGACGTCGGTGAGCCAACCCGCGAGACCCTAGCACTAGGAGCAAGCCCGAACCCGACATGTCGCAATTAATGATTTATGTAGTGAATGGATGATCGCATGCTAACCAGTGTGTACTTGTTCGATTGATTGCCTTTCATAAATTTCAATTTTTGTGTAATGTAGCATGAACATCTGATTGCATGCTAGAATATAGTGAAATTATTAAAATTTCATGTTCATGCTTCGTATTATTTTCCTACGTATGCACCTAATTTTGCCTTATCACATGTAATTTGTGATCATTTGGGTAGTATGCCCGCATGCTTGATAAAATGCCCAAATCAAGTAGAATTTTCTTGATTTACTATTTTGTACTATTTCCTGTAATTGTGATTTAATTTATTAAGTATATTGATTAATTGTGGCTATTTAGTTAATCGGGTTGGTTGGTAAACCATAAATTTATGAGGGCAACCCTATTTGGGTTGGCCGCCCAAAAGTAGTCCGATTGATCTGTCCTGAACGCGGATAACCGACAATAGTCGGACTACACGGGATGCTTCCGCCCAATGCTGGTTACGCTAATGTTCGCCGAGTACACTGAACTAGTTTACTAGCTGACCAACCATGTGTGTCCACCATGTATGATCGGTCTACTTGAATCTGAAGCACCCCCATACCCTAGAGAGGCCTACTGATAACCGTTAGTGATAGGATCTCCAAGTCTCAAGAGTCGGGTATAGTGGTATGAGACACTGTGTCTGTGTTGTCGGCCTACACTAGGGTGACGAGCCTTCTCGTAGTGACTAATGAGCAATCAAAGAGACTGAGAGCCTAATATATCAAACTGAAATGATGTCGTGATCGCTCCACAATTGCGTTTGGGTAACGACCCTTACATCATTTGTGGACGCCCTCTACTCGTCAATATGCGGCCTAACCCTATGCGTATGGGCTGTGTCATCCGCGTCCCGAGTGATCAGTTGGGCCAGTGTTAGTCTCACATTGATTGGGGAGTTGTCGTCTGGGTGGTAAACCCTAATATGGATCAATGATCACGGGTATGGGGTCGCTACCATCGCCTTGGGCCTTATGATCGGGTTAAGGCCATTAATTTAGTGGAGGTGTTTCAGCTTCACCAATTTGGCTAGATGACTGGACTTAACTAAATACTCGACTAACATGATCACTTCTCGCATTGCATTAGTATAGGTTGTGGCGACTTAGGAGTTGTGGTCCCATGATGAGGGAGTGTTGGCATTTACGAATGAGGCGTCAGAGTCACTATGAGGGAGTGTTGGATTGCGAGGACATGCATCATCTCATAACAGCATGCACGTCCATTAATAAGAGTATTTAAAACTGAATGTTTAAATTGTTTTATCATTAACTGTGCTTGTGGAATTGATAACTCGTGTAACTTGATGTTAAGGAACCATTGAGTTGATACTCACTCCCACTTTGGGACGGTGTTTTAAAACACCAATCAGACCCTATCATAGATGCAAGTACATGGAGTCCAACACGTTGAAAGAAGCATTTGAGGACTCAGAGGAAGAGCTCTCGTATTTCCAGCTACTGGGCGAGCCATTAAAGGTTGCCTTAGGCCAGCGATGAGATTTTAGAGTTGACACATTTTGTATTTTTGGAACTATAAATTTTTCTCAGTTGTAGTCCCGTACTCTGGATAGACATGTTTTATTTGTTAACTGATTTACTTACGTTAAAATTTATGTTTATTACAAGGTACATCGCATAGTCTATTTTAATTCTATGAACTGCTCAAACGTCAAGTGAAACGAATTGTAGAATCTCGCTTCTGCAAAGCATAAGTGGGACCCGGGATGTCGGGAGTCGAGTATTTACTTGACCCACGAAATCTAGGGCGTTACAGTTTAATTTTAGAAATACCTAAATTAACCAAACAAGCTTTACACCGCTTGTTAGGAGGCCGCTGAACTCGAAATTGTAGTAAATTAAATGTCCGCTGCTTTAAGTTATTGGATCATGATTGTCTAAGTTTTGATTTAGGCGATCACACCTATTTGATCACTTCCTGCCAACAACTCGCCTTGATTGTATGTTCGGATAAATGAATCATGTATTTATTATTTCATTTATTTCTTTGGTTGTGTAACGCCCTGGAAATCGGGGGTCGCACATACACTCGACTCCCGAGTTCCCGGGGTCACTTATAACCGATTTTCATTAATATGCACTTAAATCAAGTTTAAATGCGCAACCTGAAATTTCTTTGAACATGAAGCACAAACACACAAGTCTATTGAAACGAAAAGATCAAATATATACAAGTCCGAAAGAATGCATAATAGTCGCACAAGCGTTACCCAACAAAATCACCAAAGAAAATAGTATGCCAAAAAGAATAGAGCTAAGTCCACTACTTAGCGATCCAACGCCCCCTCTACTGATCCGCAGAAGGCCCGCTCATCAGCTGAAAGTAGGAGAGCTCGTCCTCCTCCTCGAGGCTCGCGTCGACAGGCTCCTCCAAATCAACATCACATGCATCTATGGGCGAGTTTGGTTGGTGTTTTAAAACACCGTCCTAGAGTGGGAGTGAGTGATCAACTAAGTGGGTGCTATTAGTCTTAAGTTGTAACAAACATCCATTATATTATGCATTTAATAAAAAACAATCATTCATAAACACCTAATTAATCTTATTAATGTGTATGCATGATATATGGTATGATGCATGCCCTCGCCACAACACTCCCTCAAGCGACTCCGTCTAACGATTGCGTATGAACAACACTCCCTCAGAGCGACCTCGACTGCCGAGTCGTCACCCTAGCTAATGCGATGCGATGATAATGTTAACCGAGTTTTTAGTTAATTTCATTTATCTAGTAGGTTGGGGAAACTGATACACCCCAAGTATCAATGCCCTAAACTGGTTGCGAGGCCAAGGCCCCCCAACGTGTGAGGTCGAGACCCCGCGATCTTTGATCCCGTCAGATTCTCCATCCCCGACTTCAAGCACATGGGGAGTGCCGAGAAAAAGGGATCGCTCGCGGTCACTACGGGGAGGCGCGTCACCCCATCGTAGGCCGATAGCTCGAACACAGTGTCCCATTCCACCATGCCCGGCTCACGAGGCAGTGGATCGGTTTCAGGTGGTTATCGATGGGCTACAACGGTTGTAGGGTGTGCCAGGCTCCATACATGTGTGAGCAAACAAGGTTAACAAAATAAGGTTGGTCAACCAGTAGACTAGACCGCGTGAGTTTAGGCAAGTACGTGACGGACGACATCGGGTATGAGCGACCCATGTAGTCTGACTACTGTCGCTCACACGCACTCGCCCAAATCCATGGGTTTAGCCTCAAGACGGTCCTACTAACGAGGACACCCTCGCTCCCCTCATATTCCTGACCAACCCAAGGGTTTGGGTGGTGATCCATAACATGTCAACTAATAGGGTTATCAACTAGCATAATCAACACATGTTCTCATACCTCTCAATATATAATTCGAATTCTCCTAGCAAGCGAAGCTAACAATACCCTGAATAAAGGTGCATGTGTGTTGCGTGGGTCAGTGAGGAAGTTAGGCACTTCTTATATCTCGTAAAACCAATATACACAATAATCAATAAACCATACATGCTATAAGGCAACATCATATGAGAAATCAACAAGACATAAGCATGTAATCATCCATTCATAACCCAATCATGTGAGAGGCAAGAACAATATCATATGACAAGACATACAATTCCATACAATTCCAAACAACCCAACAATTCCTACGTTCTCTCTAGATTCTCTAAATGCATCATCCAAGTAATCAAAATCATTAAACTCATAATGAAATTGATGCTAGGCCACCTAAGGGTAATAGTCCGCACCTATGGATCGTTGAGTTCTTGAGAAACGACCTAGGAGTGCTCGGATTTGGGGTCGATTGGCCGGAATCCCTAAAGCAAAGCATTGCATGTTAGAATCTCATGCAAATCCCCTCTCATCACAAGGGTTTTAAGAAAAAAGGTGATGGATCTTACCTAGACGATCAATGGAACGAATGGGCGGCCGCGGAGGAGGGTTTCCTCTTGGAGAAAAGGTAGGGAGTTGTGGGGTTTGATTTCCTTGGGCCCCACCTCCTACAACACACTCCTTTCCTCCCTTCTTCCTCTCTCTTTCTCCTCCTTTCTCCTCTTTCTCTTCTCCATTTTCTCTCTTCTCTTTTTCCTTCTTTAGGGCAAAATCGTATGGGGAGAGGGGGTGCTCAAAGGAGCCCCTTTCATAATGCCAGATTTGGTGTAAATGGCCCCAAGGGCTAGGTTTTTACTATACTAGACCTATGAGAGGTTCTTTCTAAGCTCTAGGGCCCACTATGGGGTATACATATTGATATACACCGTAGGATAGTTAGCCCTAGTGATGATCTACGTATGTATATGATCGGCCCGCCATTTGGATGCGTCGATTGACAGATATGATTAGAAGTTTGTTCAACGGTCACCGATAGTCGATCGGGACCGCGGCTATACGAATATGAGCAGAAAAATATCCTTACTTCACGGGTAAAGTTTGGTCGTAAACCGACGGTCCGAAATCCTCAGCTTTGCATAAAAGTGGACGACCCAATTCACTTAAGTTTTAGTTCATTCCTTCAGAATATTTGCACTTCTCATGCACTTGTACTTTACCTCAAGTTGAGCGGTTCTGGACAACTCACAGGTCCGACTCCCGTGATGGACGTCAAGCCCAATAAGACGGACATTATTCTATAGTTTTAGAATTAGTGGCCCACTAACGAGTGGTCTAGAGCTTGTTTGGAAAATCGGGGCATTTGTGGAATGAATTTTGTAGTGAGATTTCTCGTGGGCAATGATCAGGGTTTGGATTAACTATGTTCATAATGTGGCCTATTTATAACTAGTGAAAGTGGAGATTTGGTCATGATTACTCTAAATCGACGGTTTTAGGCTAAAAGAATAACGGGGTTGATTTAGTCTATTATTCAAGATCCGAGCCTTATCTGACTCGGCCCCAGTTAGATTTTTAATTTAGTCATGATTGTCTTGATTAGTTGGCGATGGGTCGGTTAGATTTGGGTCCTATGTAAGTAAATCATGGGGCTACACCTGATGTTCAAGTGATCGAGCGGATTCGTTGGCTTCCTACGGTTGATTAATCGAACTTGTGCGATTCTTTACTGGTACCCCTCCTGTGTAGATTAACATTGAGTGCTAATGGTCATTAAGTGATATCATAAGTTAATTAATAATAAAAAAAATTTAAGGATTTTTAGAAATCCAAAACTGTGAAAATCCAGGATGTTACAGGTTGTTTGAAATATTGTTAATTATAATGAGACATACATTTAAGTATTAATAAATTTGGTAGTATCCACCTTTATTTTATTTATTAGATGGTCTTTATTCTTTTGATAAATATTAAGCTAAAGTACTGGTAAAGGAATAAGCCTGTAAGTTCGTAGACACAAATCTATTATCATATATAAGGTGAAAAAAAGAAGAAGAAAAGGATTAACCCTTATGTTTTCACAAATCATTTAAATGCATAGTATAACCGGTGGGGACACTAATAGTTAAATCAAACTTAGAATCATAATCACACACGAAATTTGAATATATGCCCTTGTTTACACATATGGCCTTATTTGATTAAATTGGTAACAACACAAAGCTTAAGTCAACCCCACCCCAGGAAATAGTGAGATTCCCACGTAAATACTTTTTTTGTTACTAAATAACCTCAATTTTTTTTTTTCTTTTTCCTTTTCAATGCATACTAATTAAGACATTCGTGCCAATTCACCCGCCCAAGCGCCCAAACCGATAGAGATTGAAATCTCAAGTGGCTCACAGAAATTAGTAGGCCCAACCACCATCGTAACCTTCTGCAGTATGCTAAAGTACTGATCATGATGATATTTTGCTTCTTTCCCTTCATCCCGTCGGGACTCACCTCACCAATGAAGTGGATGTCACTCTAATATAATGGTGGGCCCACCTCGATGTATGAATTGTATATTCACACCGTTCATATATTTTTCCAGCTTATTATAAGCCATGGTCCAAAAAATGAAGCAGATAAAAATTTCGAGGGACCACACCACAGAAACAGTGGTTAATGACCATTGAAAACCTTTTGTTGGCTGCAAAAGTTATATATATATATATATATATATATATATATATATATATATATATATATATTATATTATAATATATATATATTTGTTTTTTTGCTTTCATCCAGAACCGTTTGACAGAGGAAAGCCAACAAGCATTACGGTGGATGCCATGAAGCTTTTAACGGTGGAAGTTCAATGCCCACTGTTTTCCTTGTGTGGCGTATTCGGACGCGGATTGCGTCCTACCCCAGCTTTGATGGCCATCGTGATATATGAGTATTATCTACACCGTCCCTCCATTTTTTCTTATCATTTTAGGATATGAGTCCAAAATTGAGGAGATCCAAGACACATGTGAACTACACAATAGGGATTAAACTTTTACCGTTGAAAACTTCTTGGGGCCCACAGAAGTTTTGGATGGAGCTCAAAATTGTGTTTTCTCTTCATCCCGGTCAATGTAACTTTATGAATAGGTTGGATGGAAAATAAACACTATGACGGACCCTAAAAAAGTTTCAACGGTGAGAATCATTATCATAGCTCCTTCCTGTGGTGCTTGAGCCTTGGATCTGCCTAAATTTTAGACCTGTCTCATAAAATGATATGAAAAATGGATGGACGGTGTGGATAAAACCGATACATCATGGTGGCCACTCAAAGCTCGTGCCCGTTCCCAGCTGGAGACAGGCAGGGTAGGACGCAATCCGGGTTCGGATATTTGGGACCATGTCCTGAAATAAGCTGAAAAACAGGTGGATCCATGGATCCACCGAGGTGGATGAGATCCCTTACTGTGGGGTCCTATGATGCATGTACCTTATATCCAATCGGTCCATCCGTTTTCAAAAATCATTTTAATTCATTATCTCATAAATGACACAGATCTAAAACTCAGGTAGACAGTGGATTACATGTTTGGATGGATTTGCCGATCAGAATATTCCGGGACTAACCCAAATATTTGTTTGGGTTGGCAGATGGGATTTGCCAATCCTGCAGCTGAACGGGTGAGGGGTTTAGGCTGCCAAGCTTTGGAGTTAGGATGGCTGGACCGCTGAGGGGGGGCTCATGTCACACGTCATGATGTGGCACACTTTTATAAGATCAGAACCATTCATCAGGAAAAACCTTGTGGGCTCCACCTTATGAATGGCATGGATCTTGGCATGTGTGAATGCGGTTGCATAAGTATACCGGTATGGTTTTTTGTTCCTGAGATTCATCCCGTACATCAGGTTCGGGGCACCATGTTTGTTCTTTGTTCAAAAAATCAGGCCGATCCAAAACTCGGTGGGTCACGCTATAGGGAAAAGTGTAAAAAATATGCTTAAAACAACTACATTCACGTGGTGTGGCCCATTTAGGTCTTTAGAATAGCCTTAATTTTGGGCATCTCTTAATCCTAGTGAAGCGCTTTAGATTAATAGATGGGATAGCATATAAACACTACAATGGCCCCAAAACAACAAATGGACAGTGATGGACGACCCCTTATACGGACGATCCTACTTGCCGGATTCCCCTTATGCGGATGGGATTTGCCAATTCCGCAGATGAAAACCCCGTTTGGCCAGTTGGAATGGAAGGGATTAGATGGTAGTGGAAGGGGTTGGATGATAAATCCAGGAATGGCTGGGCGTGCCAAACAGTGTAGGTGATCTAATCCAAATCCGATGGATCTTGGACAATCCACTGACAACACCATCATTACCTTTAAATCCCATCCAATTCATCCTAATCGGTTCAAATTAACCTGCTGCGACATGTTTGGTTCCTAGGATTGGAAAGGATCGGAAGCTTTAATCGCCAGATTGGCCGGGCGTGCCAAAGGGACTGGATGTATGAGTCCAGGATATATCAATCCCATGGATCTCAAGACAATCCGTTGACAACACCATCGTTACCGAAAAATTCACGCCATCCACTCTAATACCATTCACTCCCTTCCAATCCACCCGGCCAAACAGGCCCTAAGGGATACAGCGGTTCCGCATAAAACTATATTCAGACGCACACGTGGGATTTAGCTATGGGATCCCGTGATCCCATCCGACCTAATCCAATCAAACCGTACCTCCAAACTGCCCTATACAAGAAACAATGATAATTGGCCATTAAAAACTTCCTGTGTACCCAAAAGTTTTTGATAAAAATGATATTTGTGCGGTCTTTTCATCCAGGTCTTTTTAACCTTATCAAGAAGTTGGATGGAAAATAAATATTTTTTGGCCCCATGAAGGTTTTAATGGTAGGGATTAATCACTACTGTTTCCTGTGTTATGGTCAACCTAAGAATTTGGATCTTCTTCACTTTTTTGAATCATGCACTAAAATGAGCTTTAAAAATGTATGGACGGTGTGGATTTAAGTAATATAGATAAAAGTGGGCCCCCACAGTCAGGATCCACCGACCCGGATCCACGCAAAACGCCCCCCTTGTTAGGCGGGCTCCCTGTCTTGTCCAAACGCAACTCATAAGAAGAGTAATTTGATACTTTCACTGCCCATGACACTTGATACACGGGCACTTAGACATAGATAAATGGAGTGAATAAGCCCAAATTAAACTACTTAAGTTGTTGAACACACCATTTTCAGTTTAATGGATAAAATTAAGATTATTTGAAAAGCCTTAATAAATGATCTTTGGACACTTGTTTTTTGAATTAAGACCGTTGAATTTTAATTTCTAACCGTCCAACAAATGTCCATTAATCTAATTTTTAGACAAGGAAATAAGTGTAAATTTGTGTTCATCGTAAATCTAAATAAGTTCACATAATTTGGACAGTTTATTTTGAAAATATTTATAGCCACGTAACCAATATCTAACTGCCTGTGTATCATCCATCACTTTCTACTGGAGTATCAAATTATTTCTCAACTCATGAACTCCCCCAATTTCCCAGTTCTGAAAAGCAGCAGAGACGCGTTTTCGTCATTTCACTCCAAACAGAACCCAAGCTTCCCATTTTACCCTTCCCGAGCCACATAAAAGCCTTCAATTCGTCTTCTTCTTCCGAGAAAATAAATCCAATCTTCTCCTCTCTCCTCCTCTTACTCTCCGACTGGAGTAAGGCAAAAAGACATGGAGCTTGTCGCTTATTCCAAAACTAATACTGACAAAAATCAAAATCCCCCCATTCTCCCCTGGCGAGACATGTTCCGATCCGCCTCCATCCGGCGCCCTTCCGACGCCCCTGCCACTCCGTCCGACGCGGCCCCCACTCCATCTCCACCGTCCGAACCCGACAAAACCCCATCCCCAGACTCCTCGAGCCACATCCACACCGTCGAACCCCACGCCCGCCTCGCCCTCTACATCGCCATGGCTCACGCCGGCCTCCTCTTCACAGCTTTCCTCTTCTACGGCCTTTTCAAGCTCTTGGAAGAATACCTCCGTCCGATCCAGTGGGCCATCTTATGCTCTATCCCCCTCCGCGGCATCCAGACCGCCCTCGTCAGCTTCTGGTCCGAACCCCTGAAATCCGGCCTCCCTGAGACTCTGTTTGCGGTTCCCGACGCGATCCTCCGATCGTCTGCAGCTACTTTCTCCGACATCCGCTCTGCCTGCTTCCGCCTTGCACTCCGCCGCAACAGCGGCGACAAGCCCGGACCCGAGCCGAGCCGGGCCCGCCCCGGGTTCACCCGTCTCGTCCGCTGGCTCGTCTCGTTCTGGGTCTTCGTCCTGGCCTACGAGAAGTTCGGCCTTGGGTCAATCGCCCTCTCTGGGTTTGGGATCGCATCTGCCTACGGTGATGTGAATTCGACCATCTCGGCCGTCCGGTCGTTCCACCTCAACAGCCTCTCTCGTCGTCGTCGTAGTAGATTCAGTGGGTTTCTGACGAGTAGGATCCTCAAGCAATTGAAGACGATCGTGGCCGTAGGATTGATCCTGGGGATGATTGTGGGGTTCTTGTTCGGCGGCTTCTTCTTCACTTACAAGATTGGGGTTGAGGGGAAGGACGCTGTAATTTCTCTGAAAGAGCATGTACAGAAGAGTAATTACGCCGAGAGGATGGGCATCAAGCAGTGGATGGACGACAACGACGTGCCGGAGATGATAGACCAATACACTGGGAAATTCTATGAGACGGCGTTGGAGCAGATCGATAGCCTGGCTAAGCAGTACAATCTGACAGAATTTGTGGACGGGATCAAGCAATTCATCTTTAAACCGTCTGTCGACTCGTCGGCCCAGCCTTCAACGGCTCTGATGGCTTCGCCGCACCCATACATGGAAAAACTCCAGAGTCTGAAGACCCGTGTTGGCAATCGGGAGTGGGGGCGGATATACACGGAGTTGGATGCGATCTTCAGGGAGTTCCTGATCACTAGAGAGGATTTGGTCCAGCGGGCGAAGGGATATGCTGTCCAAGGGATCGACGTCTCGAGGCGGGTGCTTGCGAGTGGGAAGTCTGTCATTGGTGGGAGTGCGAGCTTCCTCTTCTCTGTCGGTGTCTCGATCATCTCTGGTGCGGCAGGCCTCCTGAACTTCGTCTCACAATTGATGGTCTTCTTCTGGTTGTTGTACTACCTCATCACGTCAGAGGCCGGCGGGGTGACAGAGCAGGTGGTGGGCATGCTCCCGATCTCAAAATCGACAAGAATCCGGTGGGTTGAGGTCCTCGATCATGCAATCAGCAGTGTCCTTCTGGCTACAGCCAAGATTGCAATCTTCCAGGGATGCCTTACATGGCTGCTGTTCAGATTCTTCGGGATACATTTCGTGTACACAGCGACTGTCCTTGCTTTCATCAGTCCCCTGTTTCCAATGGTGCCCACGTGGCTGTCATCGATCCCCGCGGCCGTGCAGTTGATGATGGAAGGGCAGTATGTTTGGGCCGCCATCCTGTCGGTTGTTCATCTCATGCTAATGGATTATGGGACATCAGTCATTCAGGAGGAGATACCAGGCCACAGAGGTTATCTCACGGGCCTCAGCATCATCGGCGGGATGGCTTTGTTCTCGTCTGCATTGGAGGTTATTTACGTCTCCCATTCTCTTTTATTTTCTTCTTCTTCATTTTTTAATGTGCTTGAATCACTTTCGGGTGTGTTTGGATGCTCAATTGAAATGCATTGCAATAACCTGAATTGGAAAGCAAGTCCAAATTGAAGTTTGGTTGTGGTCTTGGATTAAAATGGCTCCATGCCCACTTGGTATTTCTTCTTATCGGTTTGTTTTATCTGGATTCAGTTAACTTGTGAATCCAAACACAACCTCATTTGAACTGCAAACAGTCACTGATGTTTTTGTTGTATCCACAATGAGGAAGCAACCTTGAATTGCAGTTTTCTAAGTCCAACTTGAAGTGATGTTGTTGCAATTTGGAACTTAGACTAGGGTGTAGATGGCTTGTGTTGGGTCGGGTTGAGGGGAGTTCCAAAGCTGACCAAATTAATGATCAGGTCTAGATTTCAGCTCTGGACACAGTGGTTTGGGTCTGGTCCAAGTCCGAATAGGTTGGGTTTTGGTCGGGTTTGGGTTGGATCCTTAGCTAAGAGAATCCAGGCTCGACTCATTTATCCATGGGTAGGGTCTCAGTCGCAGTGGTCTAAGAAGCACCTGTCTACCTATTTTCTTTAGATAGCTTTTTACATTTTAGTCAGCTGACCAAGTTAACCATTGGGTCTAGATTTCAGCTGGGTGACTCTGGTTTGCATCTGGTCCAAGTCCAAATAAAGTTGGGTTTATGTCAGGTGTGGGTTGGGTCTAGGCTAAGAGAATCTAAAACCGACCGGTTTATCCGTGCGTAGGGTCTAAGTTATTTCCCCCCTTCTAACTTCTAGTTTCCTACTTGACTTAGATTCCTTGTCAAGCATCTATATCCATATTTTCTTTAGGTAGGTTTTTACATTTTAGTCAGTTGACCGAGTTGAGAATTGGGTTTAGATTTCAACCCCGGAAACCGTGATTTAGGTTTGGTACAAGTCCAAATAAGTTTGGTTTTTGTTGGGTCTACGCCAAGCATGGTATTAAAAAATGGTTATGTAACAGCTGTAATGTAACGGTAATGGTGCGACCCATTACACCATATGGAGTTGTAACGCTGTTCGAAAAAAAAAAAAGGCCCATAGTGGACTTTTAATGGCTGTTACAGGTCCATAATGGGCTGATACATTTCCATCCTTTCAAAAAAAAAATTTTGACCGTTAGAGGCCAGTAATGTAATAATGGCTGTAAGGCTGGCCGTTATGTCAACTGTTTCCATTTATTGAATACCTTGATGGCTAGGCTAAGAGAATCGAGACCCAACCTTTCGTCCATGGCCATTGTGCAGGGCGCTTGATTCAGGGTCGTAGTGTCCAGGCCCGGGTAACTGTTTACGAAAAACACATCTCCACAAAGACTCCTTGTCAAGCACCGTCTATGTAATCTCTCTGGATTGGTTTTTACATTTTAGTTAGCTGACCGAGTTGATGATTGGGTCTAGATTTCAGCCCCGGGCACTCTGGTTTGGGTCTGTTCCAAGTCCAAATAGGTTGGGTTTAGGCTAAGAGAATCCTGACCCGTCTATCCATGGGTAGGGTCTAAGTTGCATTAGTCTAATTTCTAATTTCCTACTTGAGATGGACTCTTTGCAAAGCACCTGTCCATGGGTAGGCGCTCTCTGCTTCTGCAGTCTTTTCTTTGTTTTTTTCCTTTCCTTTTAATATAAGTTGCAGTTATCCTTCAAAAAAAAAAAGCACCTGTCTATGTATTTTCTTTAGAAAGTTTTTACACTTTACTCAGCTGACTGAGTTAATGATCGGTTCTAGGTTTCCCCCCCAGACACTGGTTTGGGTCTTGTTGAAGTTCAAAATAAGTTGGGTTTAGGTCAGGTCTAGGTTGGTTCTAGGCTAAGAGAATCCACACCCAGCCCATTTACCCATGTGTAGAGTGAAGGTGTGTTGGATGTTGGTCTAATTTCTAATTTCCTACTAGACTTGGACTCCTTGTCCAGCCCCTGTCTACAGATTTTTTATTTTTAGATAGATTTTACATTTTAGTCAGTTGGCAGAGTGAATGACCGGGCCTAGATTTCAACCCCAGACACTCTGATTCGTGTCTGGTGGTCCAGTCCAAATAAGTTGGTTTCGGTCAGGTTTTTACAATTTAGTCACCTGACCATGTTAAAGATGGGGGCTGGATTTCAGCCCCAGTCACTCTGATCTGTGTCTGGTCTAAATCCAAGTCTGCTGGGTTTTGGTCAGCTCTGGTTTGGGTCTAGGCTAAGAGAATCCAAATCTGACCCATTTATATATGTATAGTCTCTAAGTTGTGTGGGCCTATTTTCTAATTTCCTCCTTGGACTCCTTGTCAAGCACCCATCCATGTATTTTCTTTATTTAGGTTTTTACATTTTAGTCACCTAACCGAGTTAGCGATCGGTTCTAGATTTTCAGCCCTGGACACTCGTTAGGGTCTGTTCCAAGTTCAAATATATTTCGGTTTAGGTTGGGTCTAGGTTTCATCTAGGCTAAGAGAATCATGTCCCATTTATTCTTGGGTAGGGTCTAAATTGTGTTGGTCTTATTACTAAACTTGATCTAGACTCCTTGTCAAGCACCTGTCTATGTATTTTCTATAGATAGGTTTTTTCATTTTAGTCATCTGACCGAGTCAATGACCGGGTCTTGATTTCAGCCCTAGAGACTGGCTTGGGTATGGTCCAAGTGCAAATAAGTTGGGTTTAGGCCAGGTCTGGGTTGGGTCTAGGCTAAGAGAACTCTGACCTGTTTATCCATGGGAAGGGTTTAAATTGTGTTGGTCATATTTCTAGTTTCCTACCTGGTTCGGCGGGTCTACTCCTAAAAGCTTGGTGTGGTGTCAGATTAGGCAAGCAGAGGACGCTGTTATGGAGAATGGCTCTTCTGGCTGTTTGGTGGTCTGTTTGGGAGAAAGAAACGGGAGATGTTTCAGGGATATCTCCAACTTTGTGGAGTCTAAAGTTTGTAGTACAAAACGTCTTATGGTAGAATGGGCTTTAAATGTAGACTATCTTAAGGGTGATGATTTTCTTTTTCTGGGAGTCTAGTTGGTCCGCTTTTTAAGCGGCCACGTTCTCCTTGTTTGTTTTTTTTTTTTTTTTCTTAATACAAATCTTGTGATCTTTCCAATATATATATATATATATATATATATATATATATATATATATATATATATATATATATATATATATATATATATATCTTGTCCTACTTGACTTAAGACTCCTTGTCAAGTACCTGGCTATGTATTTTCTTGGATAGGTTTTTTACATTTTAGTCACCTGACCGAGTTACTGACCAGGTCTAGATTTCAGCCCGGGACACCATGGTTTGGGTCTGGTGCAACTCCAAACAAGTTGGTTTTGGGTCTTGTGTGGGTTGTGTCTAGGCTAAAAAGAATCCAGACTTGACCCATTTATCCAGGGTGGGGTCTTGACTTGTGTGGGTCTATTTTCTAGTTTCCTAATTGACTTAAGACTCCTTGTCAAGTACCCGTCACCTATTTTCTTTAGATAGGTTTTCATGGTTTAGTCATCTGATCAAGTTTACAATCGGGTCTAGATTCCAGCCCTGGACACTCTGGTCTGAGTCTGGTTCAAGTCTGTATAAATTGGGTTTAGGTCAGGTCAAGGTCAGCTATTGGCTAAGAGAATCCAGAACCAATCCATTTATCCATGTGTAGGGTCTAAGTTGCATTGGTTTAATTTCTTGTTTTCTACTTTAGACTCCTCGTCAAGCACCCATCTACATGCTTTCTTTAGATAGGTCTTTACATTTTAGTCAGCTGCTTTAATTGCCTTAGTTGAAAGATTTTAAGGGACATTCTTTTTAAACATCCGGGCTGCTTATGAGTTTGGTCTTTTTGGGTGGTCTGCATTTGACCCATTTAAAAGCCAGGTATGATGTGGATCAAATCGGGTCAACTTTCAGAGGCTGAAACCCGACCCATTTGATAATCGGGATTGACCCATGCGGCTTAAATGGTTCCTCCTCCGACACTTCTCATGTCACCCTGCAAATTCAAGCAGGTGGTTGTAGATGTGAAGGAATTTTCTCTCAGCATTCTTTAGACTTTAGGTGCTTCTTTTCACGGTTGGATTAACCTTTTTTCTTCTTCTTCTTTCTTTTTTTTCTTTTTTTTTTACATGCACACACACTCACGCCATGGTGGGATTTCACCACTTATGGGTACTCGAACCCTCAACCAAGTGTTGAAACTCCTAAGAGTCTACCACCGGAGTAAGAGTATTAACCTGAAGAGTGTCTCAATATTTAATAATTAAATTAAATTGTATTTAGATTAGAGAAATGCTGCACTGATCTCAGTGCACTATAAGTTATAGTGCTCCTAGCTCCAATGGGCCGCCTAGACACTTCAATCAATTGATCGGACTGTTCATTAGATCCAATGCATATTTCATGGGCTACCATGGAAACATCACACTGATCTAACAAATATTAGCCATTGTTTGATCAATGGCCTTAAACATGGATCGTTAATATCATTGACACAAAAATAGGTTCAATCAACAATATGATCCATCTATTTGTTAGGGACCATCATAGATTCCATCCATGGCTTGGAAAAAGGATGGCTACAGAAAATAAGGCCAAATTAAGGATGGATTAGATCATCCAATCAGTGTGCATTTTGCCTGGTAGTCTATATATTGCTTTGAGAGCACTTGGAGCGCTTCTCTGATCTAAACACTACTTGATTTAATTATTAAAAATTGAGTCGACTCGAGTGGTATTGATGTGTTTACCTCCCTCGCGAAGTTGGGTGTTCGACTTGAGTCTTG
>JAJHSJ010000011.1:7451578-7690924 GCA_021015155.1 Magnolia officinalis
CCAACCTAAGTTCTTTAACCAGAACCCAACCCCAAATAAAAACCAACCCAAACTGACCTAACTCTACTCGAATTTGGTCAACCTGAACCCAACCCAAATTTCAACTTGGGTTGAAGTTTTCCAACCCTAATGACCCTAACAACCCAACCCAACTCAACCCGAAGTTTGGGGTGGGGTCAATCGGGTTCGGGTTGAGCTGAGCCCGATCGAGTTGCAGCCCTACCCAACCCTATGACTGAAGAGTCATTAACAATATTTATGAAGTGGTCCACCAAAAATCTAGAGAGAGAGATTGCATACCTTGAGAAATATGGGAAGGGGTTTATCCTTCCATGTATTGGGACACTCCTCAATATCTATCTCTACATTTCTATTCCTCACATTGCATGCTTGGGACGTGTACTCTACGTTGTGGCTAAACCCACTGTTCCCTGCCATTTGCATGGTTGGGAGTGTTAATTCCCTCTCCGTCCTTTCTTCCTCTTCTCCAATTTCCATGTCTTTTGGTATGAAAAACTCAAAATTTGGGGGCAAAATGTCAAATTTTGGCACTCAAATGTCCTCTCAAATGAAGGGAATTCAAGCATTATAAGGGGAAGAGAATTTCAACTAAAACACACCAGAAACTTGCCAAATATTCCTATTTTATTTTATTTTTATAAAGAACGGTTTGGTGGGTCACGAGCTTGTTTTGTTAAATTATAATATTTGGGACCGTTTAAAAGCTCAAAAACTGTCGGTTTTTTCAAGTTTTTTTTTTTTTTTTTTTTTTAATATATATTTATCTTTTAATGATAGTATTTAGAATATGAGGTGGTATCACTACAACTTACGGTGCTGCTGGGCTGCTGTGGGGCTCACTTCAACTGTGCATGAGATCCACCATGTTCATTGGACGAGCCATTTGCTGCTAGGCCATTGAACCAAGGATCAACTCGAATGGAAATTCAGGTGGGCCACATCTTAAGGAACCCCTGTTGATTAATGTTTCAAATCTATAAGTCAATAGGTCTGTCAATGACAGGTTCAATGCCATCGAGCAGACTTCGATAGGACTTCTATGCCATCGTACTCAGCTTGATGCCACTGGAAAAATCCAAAATTTATCATGTTAGTTGCTGAACATTTTAAGTATCCTACTCGGTGGCATTGAAGGCATGATCAATTATATGTAAAAATTCAGAAAATTCATGACTTATCATCGCTATAACGTTTTGTTCTTTAATTCGATGACATCGAAGGGGTTTGATGCCTTTGATAGTCTGTCAATTGCATCATATCGAAGATGCCATCAAACTATCCTCCGAGAGTTACGTAGAGTATAAGGATATGCATATAAGTAGAGCTTTAGAACCTACTATGAAACAAAAGTTTTGTTTCAAACCTACTGTGTAAACTTTGTGTGGTCCATTGTAGATGTACTGTCTTATCCCCATTAATTGTTCATTTATTTTTTCAAGCTTATTTTAGGGCATGAGCCTATATTTGAAGCATATAGAAAGCTTAAGTGGACCACACCACATGAAACAGTGAAAATATTAACGGCCACTGTGAAACCTTTTTAGGATCATACAGACATGGATGAAACAAACAAAAAAAAAAAAGATGAGGCCCACCGTAGAGAGGAAATCGGATTGCCTACTGACTAATTTGTTGGGCCCACTGTGAATAGATGTGATCTATCCACGCTGTCCATCTGTTTTCAAGCGCATTTTAATGGTTGAGACCAAAATTGAATCATCTCCATTGCTCAAGTGAACCATAGAACAGGAAACATTGGGAATAATAATTTCCACCATTGAAACCTTTCTAGGGTCTATAGTAATGTTTATTTGTCATCCAACCTATTCATAAGATCAGGCAGATAAAAGCAATCCACGACATCAAATGGTTGGTTGGACCTATTTTTCGAAAACAATCTCAACCATCCATATTAAAGGTATCACAAAAAAGGATTACAATCCCTAGAAGTTAACTTCTTGGGCATAAAAATCTTGGGTTAGAAGATAACCATCAAGCAAGAAAACATCTTTATTCCTTTCATCCTACTTTTATTACATTTTGGTTTTTATCACCAATTCTAGAAATATATATTCTATATAAACATCAAATCCACACACTAAACTGTGTACACATCGTAACAAGAAAAACACCTCCCTGGTTGATTATTTTCATACAATAGACCACACAGCAATAATGTTCTTGCCACTACATGCTCACAACCTCACTGATTTTCATACACCCAATTATACCTTGAGATCCATCAGTTGACGAAATGTAAGTGCATGAAATGGCTCTAGAGAGAAAGAGGCCCACCAACAGATAGCTCCTGAGCCACATGGTGCATGGTTGGCCGAGAGTCAGGATCCGGCCGAATGCATGCAAGGGCCATGGACACTGCAAATATGACTTTGCGTGCAACCTCCGCCGTCGGATTGGAGAGACGTTGGTCCAACATATCCTTTAGCAGTGTATCATCTCTATTTGGTGATGACAAGGAGGAGATGAGCTGCCTAGGATGCCTTCCAATCATCACTTCAAGTGCCACAACACCAAAGCTATAGACGTCGCATTTCTCAGTCACCCTCATTGTATAGGCAAGCTTTACAAGATAGAAGATTGTTCAATCATATTATTTATTCTTTGCTGATCATCAATAGATAAACTCTTTCTCTACGCAGGAAGTAAAGGAAATTAACAACCAACAAACGTGACCAGAAAAAATGAACAAAAAAGGTGGATTTCTCATAAACATTATAATAGGCCCACCTATATATATATATATATATATATATATATATATATATATATATATATATATATATATATATATATATATATAAAGCAATCCACGACATATCAAATGGTTGATTGGACCTATTTTTCGAAAACAATCTCAACCATCCATATTAAAGGTATCACAGAAAAGGATTACAATCCCTAGGAGTTAACTTCTTGGGCATAAAAACCTTGGGTTAGAAGATAACCATCAAACAAGAAAACATCTTTATTCTTTCATCCTACTTTTATTACATTTTGGTTTTTATCACCAATTCTAGAAATATATATTCTACATAAACATCAAATCCACACACTGAACTGTGTACACATCATAACAAGAAAAACACCTCCGTGGTTGATTATTTTCATACAATAGACACACAGCAATAATGTTCTTGCCACTACATGCCCACAACCTCACTGATTTTCATACACCCAATTATACCTTGAGATCCATCAGTTGACAAAATGTAAGTGCATGAAATGACTCTAGAGAGAAAGAAGGCCCACCAACAGATAGCTCCTGAGCCACATGGTGCATGGTTGGCCGAGAGTCAGGATCCGGCCGAATGCATGCAAGGGCCATGGACACTGCAAATATGACTTCGTGTACAACCTCCGCCGTTGGATTGGAGAGACGTTGGTCCAACATATCCTTTAGCAGTGTATCATCTCTATTTGGTGATGACAAGGAGGAGATGAGCTCCCCAGGATGCCTTCCAATCATCACTTCAAGTGCCACAACACCAAAGCTATAGACGTCACATTTCTCAGTCACCCTCATTGTATATGCAAGCTCTACATGATAGAAGATTGTTCAATCATATTCTTTATTCTTTGCTAATCATCAATAGATAAACTCTTTCTTTACGTAGGAAGTAAAGGAAACAACCAACAAATGTGCTCAAGAGTAAGGTTTTAAGTCTGTACTAGTGAGGTCCATAGTTCCAGGATCCAAACCATTGACATGGTGGGCCCCAATTTGGATGGCTCACGCATTGGCAATTCTCTAATTGGAAATCGTAACCATTTTAGTGGCCAACGGATAGATGATCAAGAAAAAAAAGGTAATTGTGCGCATTCAACAAAAAAAGGCCATAGATTCAATTGCTAGGATTTTCCAATCTAGAAACTTCTTTTGTTGTGTGGGGCATTCATTGTGTGAGACATCACATGGACAGTCTGGATCTTAGAGCTGTGGAACCCTTATACAACAGAGAAAGCCCAAGCTCATGCTATAGGATCTCTTGGTAGAGCATATCACGATGCCACATTTGGGAAGCGGATTGCGTACTGAGTAACTCAGTACCGGTAGCCTACTTAGTAAACTCTGTGGGGTCCAATATTATTTATTTAATCTATCCACTCCGTTCATCCATTGTAAAAGATAATTTTAGGGCTTAAGCCCAAAACAGAAGCATATCAAAATCTCAAGTGGACCACACCACAGTAAACCGTGTGATTGAACATCTACCATTGAAAATTTCTTGGAGGCCACAGAAGTTTTTTTTTTTTTTTAATCAAGTTTGTGTTTTCTCTTCATCCATGTCTTTGTTATATTATGAACAGGTTGGATGACAAATAAAAATCACTGTGGACACTAGGAAGGTTTGGATATACTTCCACGTTGTTTCCTGTGGTATGGTCCACTTGAGCTTTGGATATACTTCGATTTTGTACTTAACCCCTAAATTTAGCTAGAAAAATGGATGGACGGTGTGGATAAACCACATACATTCACAGTGGGCTCAACTAAGTTTGCTCAGTATGATAAAAGCATACCGAGTAACTGAGTACGCAATCCGATTTCCATTTCCTGATGCATCATTCTCAGAAGACATGAGCTTTTTCAATCATTAATTAACTACCCGTTGCTCATCCATCTAAACTTGGTATGAATATAAATCAATTCAGACCATATGGAAACATGACCCATGTTGTAGATAGAGAAGATCCCAGAAATATTAACACTTATGGAAGGATTCTATCCAACCAATTGGTGGCCAACAATGTACAGTTAAAAATGGTCAATGCCAAAAATTTAATAGCTAATAAAATTTGGCAAAAGTTTCTTAAGATTTTCAAATATGAATTTTCTCATATACTAGTTGCCTTAGAATATTGCCCCATTTGACAATAGTGTGGTAACTAATGCACAAATTTTATAGTAAATAATTTCATCAAAAATAGAAAATATTAAGAAAAATAAAGGCTAATTTATGATAAAACTATTCAGTGTTGAGAATATATTAGTGACTAACCAGGAGCGATGTATCCATAAGTGCCTGCAAGCATAGTCCAATTAGACGAATCAGGTATCAGCAATCGTGCAGTGCCAAAATCAGAAACACTAGCCTCAAGTTCTGAATTCAGCAGAACGTTGTTGCTTGATAGGTCTCGATGGACAATTGGAAGGGTGCAATCATGGTGCATGTAAGATAAAGCATGGGCCACACCTTTAATAATCTTCACCCTTAGAGTCCAGTCCAATTGTGTAGCTCCTTCATCATTGCTTAGGATACTTGCCAAGCTTCCCCTTTCCATGTACTCATAGACGAGAAACGAGCATCGAGCATGACAGCAAAAGCCATAAAGCTTCACTATATTGCGATGGCGGATTTCAGTTAATGCTTGTATCTCATTTCTAAACTTCTTTGATCAGATTGATCCCTCCTTCGAGCGGGTGAAGTTTCTTCACAGCTACTACCTGACCACTGGTAGATTTGCTTTGTAAACTTTTCCATACCCTCCAATTCCAATGCAATATTTGTCATCAAAACCTCTGTTGCCTCCACGATGTCTTCGAACACAGCAATCCCATCATAATTCCATATTGAAAATGGATTTCCGCTTCTCCTCTCAAGAACCCCTTTCTTTATATTTCTTCTTTGGTAATAAATGCAAGAAACGCCAATGATTACAAATAAAAGAAACAAGGCCACTGAGACAGGAAGAATAATGAGGATCACAACTCTATGACCTTTCATCGCATCACCACGATTGATTGAAGAGGCATTGCAAAGTCGCAAACCTTGCGCTTCACCACATAAGCCTTTATTATTTATGAATGCCTCTGCAGGAGCCTTCTGAAAGCTTTTGCTGTTGGGAAGAGGACCTTCCAAAGCATTGAATGAAAAATCAATGGATTGCAAGCTGAACATCCCTTCAAAAGAAGGTGGAATGGAGCCTGACAGCATGTTGTGGGAGAGGTTTAACTTTTCCAGCCGAATCAATTTCGTGAGTTGTGGTGATATCTGTCCATTGAGGGAGTTATGACTTAGATCTAGTAAACCCTGTAGGTATACTAGGTTACCGATCTGAAAAGGAATGCTTCCATTTAAAACATTTTCGCTCAATTTCAGATATTGGAGTTTGAAGCAATCACCTAATTGAGGTGGTATTGGACCACTTAGGTGATTCATTGACAAGTCAAGAACCTCCAAATTGGATAGTTTTCCAATCTCTTGAGGTATCTGACCAGAAAGCTGGTTTTCATTTAAAGTTATGAACAAAGAAGTCAGCCTCCCAAAATCCTTTGGAATCTCGCCTACCAGCTGGTTTGAAGAAAGACCAAGCACACGTAGCTGCGTCAACTGCCCTATCTCAGGAGGAATTCTACCGGTGATCATGTTCCCGGATAATTGTAGCTTTGTCAAATTTCGGCATTCTCCCCAATTTGGTGAGAGTTCACCAAACAACATGTTGTCACTGATGTCCATGAATATGAGATGCGGGTATACACCAAAGGCTTCTGATACATTTGCAGCAAGTCGGTTTCCATTAAGTCGCACTCTTGTTAAGCTAGTGCAATTTCTGATGCTTTTTGGGATCTCACCAGTGAAATGGTTGCCAACAGCAGTGAAGGCTTGAAGAGATCCGCCCTGGCATAACTGAGGTAAATAGCCAGAGAGGCTGTTGCCACTCAAGTAGAGTTTAGAAAGATTTGTCATGTTTGTCATTTCTTGAGGCAAGGAACCAGATAATTGACAGTCAATAAGGGACAACTCAGTAAGCTTGGTCAAGTTTCCTAAAGTGGAAGGGATAGAACCTGTTAGAATGTTATAGGACAGATCAAGTTTGTCGAGATTCATTAAATTCCCAAATTGTGGAGGAATTGAACCAGAAATTTGATTGCTGTAGAGGAGCAACTCTGTAAGGTTTCTCAAATTACCCAAAGCAGGAGGGATGGGACCAGTCAGATTGTTACGGTACAATGCTAACTTATTGAGACTCATTAAATTCCCAAGTTCCGGAGGAATAGAACTAGAAATTTGATTTTGAAAGAGGTAGAGGATTGTCAGCTTTGTCAAGTTCCCTAAAGTGGAAGGGATAGAACCTGTTAGAATGTTATTGGACAGATCAAGAATGTTGAGATTCATTAAATTCCCAAATTGTGGAGGAATAGAACCAGAAATTTGATTGCAGTAGAGAAGCAACTCCGTAAGGTTTCTCAAATTACCCAAAGCAGGAGGGATGGGACCAGTCAGACTGTTACGGTACATTGCTAACTTATTGAGACTCATTAAATTCCCGAGTTCTGGAGGAATAGAACCAGAAATTTGATTTTGAATGAGGAAGAGGACTGTCAGCTTTGTCAAGTTCCCTAAAGTGGAAGGGATAGAACCTGTTAGAATGTTATTGGACAGATCAAGTTTGTCGAGATTCATTAAATTCCCAAATTGTGGAGGAATTGAACCAGAAATTTGATTGCTGTAGAGGAAGCAACTCTGTAAGGTTTCTCAAATTACCCAAAGCAGGAGGGATGGGACCAGTCAGATTGTTACAGTACAATGCTAACTTATTGAACTCATTAAATTCCCAGTTCCGGAGGAATAGAACTAGAAATTTGATTTTGAAAGAGGTAGAGGACTGTCAGCTTTGTCAAGTTCCCTAAAGTGGAAGGGATAGAACTGTTAGAATGTTATTGGACAGATCAAGAATGTTCAAATTCATTAAATTCCCAATTGTGGAGGAATTGAACCAGAAATTTGATTGCAGTAGAGAAGCATCCGTAGGTTTCTCAAATTACCCAAAGCAGGAGGATGGGACCAGTCAGACTGTTACGTACTTGCTACTTATTGAGACTCACTAAATTCCCGAGTTCTTGAGGAATAGAACCAGAAATTTGATTTTGAACGAGAAGAGGACTGTCAGCTTTGTCAAGTTCCCTAAAGTGGAAGGATAGAACCTGTTAGAATGTTATTGGACAGATCAGATTATCAAGATTCATTAAATTCCCAAATTGGTGGAGGAATTGAACCAGAAATTTGATTGCGGTAGAGGAGCAAGCCTGTAAGGTTTCTCAAATTACCTAAAGCAGGAGGAATTGGACCAGAAATTTGATTGCGTAGAGGACAACAGTGTAAGGTTTCTCAATTACCCAAAGCAGGAATGTGGACCGGTCAGATTGTTCTTGAACAATGACAACTGAACCAGATCTTTTAGATTCCCAATTTGTGATGGAGCCAGCATTTGATTTTGGTGGCATACAAGAGATTTGACAAGTTAAAGTGGAGGGATAGAAGATGGTTAATGCATAGCTAATTCACAGATTCCCTAATTCTAGGATTGATCCAGGACAGAAGCCAAGAGCCTAAGTGAGAGTGTCGTTCAGCATATCATCATTCCTCATTCTATTCTTGCCTATATCCATCTTATGTAATCACTTCAGACAGATTGATGCTTGACTTATAAAGGCGCAACATATAGCTGTTGGTGTGGTTGCTCGGAGTGTAGATGCCAGCTCTGTGCAAGAGTTGAGCGATGACGCAATATGACTGGGATGGTTCCAGTGAGAGTGTTGCCACCGAGATTGAGATGACGAGGTTAAATGACAACTCAAGCTGTCGAGCTACCTTGCAAGCCTGCACTCAGTAGGCTTATCACTGTTACACTTCCAAGGCTGTTGCATGAGATCCCAGTCCATTTGCATGGAGATAGGGTGTTGGTGCTGGCATTAGTAGCAGGAAGTGACCATTAGTGGAGAGCTTGTGCTGGTGAGAGGCTGGCTTTCCATTTCAGGAGAGCCCTCTGCTTCTGGCAGTCCTGCTGTTGTAGATGATATTGTTGCATGGGAAGAAGAATGAAGGGGTTGGAAAAAGAGGAGAAAAGCTAGGGAGAGAGATTTATATATGGCCATGGCCGTTGTTGCTTATGGTCTGTTACAAATTTATCGATGGATATGGGTATTTATAGGAAAAGGTTGATACAGATGGCTTCGATTGCGCCGCCCATCTTATTTTTACGACTGAAAAAAAAAAAGTAATGACTTGTTGTATACATTATTTTAACGGTTTGGATGACTGTGCAGTTGCACAGAGAATTAATGTCTAACAGAGCATTCTGGTTTTCTGATTTTCTATTTTCACATCAGTGCTGATATATGGTTTATATGCCATCTAATCCATTCATCTGATGTTCCTGTCTGAATGAAAGAATTACCCAAAATTGGCAGTATTCCAAAACTAAGGTGGGCCATACCAACTGAATGTTGATTCAGTCTGACGTTTCGGATTAAATTAAAAGAGCTGTTGATACACCCGAGGACGGCGTGGATTTCATGCACGACTAGGTCGTCTTACCCACGTTTAAAAAAAATTACCCTGGTAAGTACCAACGCCAGGTACGCAAGCGTCTCTATAAGAAATTGGCGACGGGCGGCAACCAGCCGTGCCGTTAAAGCCAGTACGGACAAGTCGACATAGCACGATCTGGTGCCCCGTGGCAGCATGAATGGTTCCCATAATAAAATATACTCACGTTCTCTTCATTCTCAATGCAATTCGTGTTATTTTGATTTTTCCACCTTCCCGTTGCCTTCTTGTCGGTATGAGGGTGACGTGGCACGATCAACACCTTCCACATGTTGACATGTGGTAGCATGTGCCACTCTCCGTGCACATGGTAGTACAGTTGGCGAATCAACACCACGACTCTTGTGAGCCCTTCTGTCGATGCCTCGCGAACTCTCATTTCATCGGCTACCATGTGAACGTACATCACGCAAATTGACAAATATTAACCATTTGATCCATGGCCTTTAATTACGGACGGTCAATATTGCTTACATAGAAAATAAGTCTAACCGTCTATATGAAGAATTACTTTTGTTAGGTAACTGTAACAATCCCACCATGGCTTTTATATAAAACATAAGGTTAAAGAAAAATAAGGCTAAGATTGAAATTTTACATTCTTCATCATCATCACCTAATAATAAAAAAATAATTATAATTTACACACGTCACGATAATAGAATGAAGTCGATCAATTAATAACTCAAATAAATTATCTCTACAATATGTAACTAAGAAATAAAATAAAATAATATGCAACTAATAACAATGATCAAATAAATTGAATAGATAACAAATAATCAAATCAATTTATGTGTTAACGTAAAATTTTCAACAGGGAAGATCACCTACCTGATCTAGTGTATTAGAATTTGATGTATGATTGGTCTTAACGTGTCGACGATCCGACTCTGCTCCAGTTCGACTCAGTTGAACACATTATACACTAAGTGACTTAGTGTGACTCTTTAAAGTTTCTATATAAATTGATCAAGTCATCTGTCATGAAATTACAATTGCTCATGACAATTGTTGGTCATACATAGATTAAACTAATGTTTCTATTTTCCAGACAAAATCTAAGTACTCAACCTAATGACTCATTGAGTTAACTCAGTGAATTGACTCAATGAATCAATAGCATCAACCCTAACTAGAGTACTATTTTGAATCAAATGAGTTAGAAGATAGTCTACCTGTCAAGGATCGCATACAAGATTTGGATTAAACTTGGAATTTGTTGAATGTGAAGAGTCGACGGGTCGACTTAATGAGTCGATTCAGCAGTGATTCTCTCCTATCTTCTTCCTCGTTTCTTCTCTTCTTCTCCTTCTTTTCTTATTCTTCTATTCTTGCCTATTGCGACTTTCCTTCATTTTCTCTTATGTTACTTCCTTTAGATCATGTCCAACAACCTTTCATTTTCAGTGATACTCTAGCCAGGTGAAATGGCTGGTGTGTTTGCTTGGTGCTCTTGGATTGCTATCCTAGATTCATCTCTGTGTGATTCCACAGAACAATCTCCAACAAGTGGTATCAAAGAAATCGTTGGGACACAGATTTGAATTATAAGATTAGCATTAATAGGAAGCACTCGGTATGATATTGAGAAGTACTCAGGGAAAAATAACTTTGAGTAATGGAAGATTAAGATGAGCAGTTCCTTGACCAAGCAAGGTGTGAATGATTCTCTTAAGGAAAGAAAGTCTACTATGACCGATGATGATTGGAATACTCTTGATAAGGAGGCCTTATCCTTGATCCGTTTGTATCTCACGGATGAAGTTCTATACAATGTACTGAGGGAGAAAACTGTAGCTAGTTTATGGGCGAAGTTAGAAGATATTTATGCTAAAAAATCCACTGAGAATTGTCTACACTTGAAGCGACAGTTGTTCACCTTCAGAATGGCAGAGGGTGGAGATGTAAAGGCCCACATCAGTAATTTATAAACTGATTTGCAAATTGCTGGACATGGAGGACGTGATCAAAGATGAAGATCAGACGTGTATATTGTTGAATATTCTATCACCATCATATGAGTCATTCAGGGACTCATTGTGTACCAGAAATAAATTCTTAAGTGTAGACACCGTTATCTCAGCCCTTCAAGGGAAGGTCATGAGAAAGATGAACGGTGGCTTGGAGTAATCTTTTGATGCACTGTTTACAAGGGGATGAGATACTGAGCCACATGTTGTGGGCATCGAGGGATGGTCCCCTAGGTCACCCAATATTGTAAGTACCTGCAGGTCTTTCAGGGAGAGCTCCTATAGAAACAACCCATGTACACTATGCATAACATGGATGCATGAAAATTCAATACAATAAATCACAATCAGTGTAACAATCACATAACTACCATAATCACAACGGAGATGAAACATATTGAGATTACTCACCAGAGATATGGTGATATAGATTATGAGATGTTATCCCAAGTTCAATCAGTTTGCAATAACTTAAATAATCATAATTCAAATTATATTTCTATTAGTGTACGACTGTGTAATCAACCCGCCCATGGTTAGTAATTAGTTTCCTCAAATTTAAAATTCATATAGGAATTGAACCATTGATCTTGTTTTTGTCCTCTACATAGTTTTGGGGTGATTTCTTTTTAATGTGGGGCCCACTTAACCATGGTGTTCTGACCATTTAAGTGTTCTAAGACAATCAAAGATTACTACTAATTTACATCAATTAAAACATTGAAGTTCTAATTGAACAAAACATTCCAGTAGATTGTTGGTTAATCGAGATCGATCGAGATTCAATTGGTCAGACTAAATTCAAATTCTGGTCTTTCGTTATTCGACACGTTGTGCCGCTTTCAATCGGATGCATGTGCCCTACATTGCCTTACATGTAGGCTTTTTATCAGTTTTGTCGGCTAATTTTGTAGCATAATTCTAAAAATGAAGCATATTTAAATCTCATATGGACCACACTACAAGAAACAAATGGTGATTGATCATTAAAAACTTTTTATGAGTTACTAAAATTAGTAATTGACCATTAAAAACTTTTTGTGACTTATTAGAATTTTGGATGAAGCTGATATTTGTGTTGTCCCTTGACTCAGGTGTCCTTGGTCTTATCCATAGGTTGGAATGGCAAACATACATTCGGGTGGGGGTATTCAATCACCACTGGTCCTGTAGTATGGTCCACCTAAGATTTGGATCTTGCTTCATTTTCGGATCGTGCCCAAAATTGTTCTGTCAAAACAGATGGACGGCGTGGATTTAAGGCACATATGACGGTGGGCCCACAGTCAGGGATCCATCGACCTCGGCGGATCTCCTGATGCATCTACCTCTATTGAGTCCTCCGCCCTTGTTCGCCCAACCTCGTCTGCTTGCCTAGACTCTGTAAAAAAAACAAACCTCTTCAAAAATCTGAAAAAGAAGAAGAAGCTGCAGCAGCAATGGAAGAAGCGCATGAAATCCTCTTAAATTCTCTAGAAGGTTCTGGAATCTCTCTCCCCACAGGCGTTTCTTCCATCCAAGACCTCACCCCTGGGGCCCTCGTCTCCATCTGCGCCCAGTCCCTCCGCCTGATCGACGGCTCGTCTTCCTTCCCCACCTCCTTGCCCATCTCCATGGCTGAGAGATTCAAGATCTGTACGGACATCGCCTCCGCTGTCAAAGGCCTCGGCTACAGAGGCGATCTCAGCTTCCACCAGGTCCATGCATTTTCCATTTCTCTCTTTTTCTCAGGAAGTTGTTTTATGATACTCCGCTGCAGTATGGCGTATCGTACTCACCACACATTGATGCATACATATGTCGGTAGCACTCTCGATCCAGACCGTCCAATTTTCCTCCCTCACTGTCAATGACCTTGAAGGTTGCTTTAGTCAGACACTGATAATAGTTGCCAATTTGGTGGCTCTCAAATGGATGGTTATAATGCATTCGAATTTGATTGGATTGTCTCATCATTTCGTATTTATAGAATTGGATCTGCAGCATCCATCTACTCAATTCCTGATCAGAAACGTCCAAGTTGCCAGCCCCACTGTGGATCTGGCCTTGGCTCCAAAAATCACGTCAACCAGAAACCCATAATGGTTCTTGATTTGGTGGCTGTCAAATAGACGGCTAGCAAGCATTTGAATTCTGTGGGGTATATGTTGATTTATTTGGCAGTTAGAATTGTTCGATCACTTCATAATTCGGTTAATTAAATTTGTAGTATCTGTATGCTCAAAAATTGGAGAGAGGAATTCTCCTATCTGAAGGGGAATGACATGCAGAGTTCTTCTTCATCAAGAGCTGGAAAGGATTTTATTTATTTATTTATTTTTTAACACACGCACACACACCCCCACACACTCACACCATGGTGGGATTTCACCACCTATGGATACTCGAACCCTTGACCAAGTGTTGAAACTCCTAAGAGTCTACCACTGGAGCAAGAGTAAGGATCCTGGAAAGGATTTTAAGAGAGGAAGAAATCAAATGGATGTAGCAGTCAAGGGTGGTTTGGCTAAAGGAAGGTGATAAAAATACAAGTTATTTTCATGGCATAGAAAATGGGGGAGAAGCAATCCTATTCACAGTCTAGTGTCAACAATAGGATCCTAGTCTGGCAAGTGGCCTTCCCATTTCTCTTGCTCAATTCCAGTGAATCTAACTACACTGCCACAGGTCCTTAGAATCCTAGGAAATCAGGGATCATCTCACGCACATGTCTCTTGCTGTTTTCTTAGCATGCACAGTACCTTTTTGTGCTTCCATGTCCCGTGTCATGGAGAGTATGCTGGTAGAGGTGTGGTCTCTTACCTTAAGCCAGTGAATTTAATATGTCCATTTGCCATCACAACTTGCAGGCAATGTGAGGCCCATTTGCACTCTCTCTCTCTCTCAATGGATTTCAGCATTTTCTGTCAATAGGTTTTCTAATCCACACGCATGTGTAAGTTAGCCAATCTACACAGCACCACATGTGCCAAATCCAATTGGTGGGAGCTCCCAGCCATCCAACAGGTGGCAGCCACCATGCAGATGTCCTGTCCCAAAAATCAATCTGGTCAACTAATGAGGTGTGCACTGTTAGAAATGCATGGACAGAGCTGAAAAACTTAGTCATGTTCTTGCAGCAATCCATTTGTTTCATAAACCGGGCCAGCCTGACTAATTGATAGGGCTGATCTTCGGGTCAGGGCATCTAAACGGTGGGACACACCTGATTGGCAAAATGTTACTTGTACCCATATGCCATGTTGGATGTTGGCACATGCTATGGCGTGTTGATCGGTGCCTTATGCATGATTAGCAAACTTGTATCAAAAGTCCATCTTTTAAACTTTGAGAGCCCCTTACAACTAGGGTTGCAACGTCAACCCAAACCAAATTGACCCAACCTGAGTTCAGGTCAGGTTGTCAAGGTCCTCAACTTGGGTTTGGGTCGGAAAATGCCAACATGATTGGAATTTGGTTTGGGTTTGGATTTGAGCAAATTCGGGTCGGGTTGGGAATAATCACATGCATTTGGGTTGGGTCAAGTATGGAGGACTTCGGTTTGGGCACCTTGGGTTGGCATTTGGGTCAGGCCAGGTTGTGGGTTGGATCCTCTTGGGGTCGGGTTGGGTGTGCTTGACCCTCAACCCGACCCAACCTGCCCAAGTTGCACCCCTGCTTGCAATCATACAAGTCTTGAATCATCTATCTGCCCCATCAGGCTTTTGCCTCATCATGTACATTGTACACATGTCTCATTCATTCATTTCATTTGCACTGTCTAGTAACAACATGCTAACAGCACATGGAGTAAACTTGCTTTCAGAAACATGGGCTTGCTTCTTTTTTCCAAGAGAATGATTGAGGTGTGCGAGAAAAAAGGATGTAAATATATTGCTAATTGCAGATCCTTCCGTTTCCTTCCACTGACTGGATGTCTCTGGCTAATGATTTTATTGTTGTTCATCTGTTATTGCGTATTTGGTTTCCTTTTCTTCTGATTTCAATTGCCATTCTTCTTATTGCTCCAAAATTATTCTTAGAAGCAGAAATGTGTTGATTCCGGCAGTTCCTGTATCCTTCCGATGATGACTCATATAAGTTGGTGAGATTCTTGGTGGAGAGGCTGTCCCAGACATCAGAAGGAAGAAAAGTTGCTGGAAAAAATGAGATCAATGCTAGATTCCGTGGAAACAAAGTGCTTTTTGATAAAGTTGGTGGTGCATTAAAGGACTGGATTGAAGGCGGTGATCCCCCAAGTGCAGATCAGAGTTATCATACTGTTCCATCGAGGACAAGATCTTTGAGGATAGGGAATCAGGAAACTCAGTCTGGCAAGAAGGATGCACTGGTCATAGCCCGCCAAGGAAAACCAGAGGCTTCAAATGCTGTGGCCGAGGACGTTTTTAAACATGGGTTGCTTGAAGCTCACATTATGCGAGGGCAGATGGATGAATCAGCGATTGCTGAGAAAGAGGGACAGAGGGCTGAGGTGGATGTTAAAGAGCCGTTCAGAGAACCTGGGACATTGACAAGTGATGCAGCTGTAGTTGGAGAAAGCATGGAACAGAGAAATGATAGAACTGTTAGAGAGCTTGAACAGAAAGTGGCTTCTCTCCTGGACCAATCATCAAAGGTGAATTTACGTGAAAGAGGCTATTGTTTGTTATGTTTTGTCCCTTTAAATTCTTGTTGAAACAGAGGAATGTTCACACACAACATTGTACGAGAACTTTTGTATACACCGTTTTTTACCACAAAAAATGTCACTTGTGCACAACGTCATATCTGTTCAAAATGTGGGATGCATCCAATGTTGTCAAAATCGTTATCATATTGTAAATCGTAATAGGGGTTGAATCATATCGAATCACAAATCGATCGTAAATCGTAAGATTTTTCTGATTTACAAAAAAATTAAAATATAAAAAACACATGAAGAGATATAAGTAAATCAGAAAAGATTAAAAACTCATCAATCATCCATTTACCAGCATCATGTACCTAAAAAGTAATACATGTGATATTATCAATTGAGAAAATGTATATGGTATATATATCATGATAATAAATTTTTTATTCTTTTGTACCTTTCTTGTGTAAAATCATGTTAGAAAAAATGGCATTTGATTTCATTGTGAACAAAAAGATATCTTGATTTCTTTGTTTTAGGTTTTCGAATAACAAAATTCCCAAATCTTCTCTCTCTCAAATGAAAAAAAGAGAGGATATTTTTAATAGGGGACAGCCTTTTTCATATTTTACGAGCAGAATGGTACAAATAAAAAGAAAAAATTGAATAATTTTTTTTAAAGAAAATGATTTTTAAAGTTTTTTTGGGCCCATTTATGCAATCCATGATTATCTTACGATTTGTATGATAATCGTACGATTATTTAGGATTTACAATTTGGGTGTACGATTTGAATCGTACACCCATACGAAACAATATAAATAGTACGATTCATATCGTGAATCGTACGATTTTGATAACATTGGATGCATCATAAAGATCACTTTGTGGTGAAAACCAGGATGGTTCTTTTGTCAGGCAGGCTACACAATCGAAATCAATGGAGAGCTGATTGTTCGACTTGATGAGTGGATTGTTCCAATTTTCACTCTAGGCAATCTTCATTGTTTGGCCAATCCTTTTCATGGGATAGATGTTCCACCAAAGTGACACATTAGCGGGGGAAAAAACCGTTGTATGTGAATGTTAACATACAATGTTGCACGCAAACAATTCTCGTTGAAAATACCAGTGAATTATTGTTATGTTTTGGTCTTAAGTGTTTTTCTCCATTGTGAAAATGATTTACCAGTAAAGTAAATATTACATAATACTGACTTTATTAGAAGGTCTGTGAAAATATGATTCGACATGGCCAACTTATTTCGCAATATAAAAATCTGGAAAACTTGTATTTACAGCAACATGTGATGCTGTTTCTATGACTTATTTCTTTCCTAGTATGGTTTCATGATGTAACATTCGAAAAAGATTTTCTGTTTATGGCAACTTTGCGAATTATCTAAATAACTCCAATACTTATTTTTGTCTTTTCATTTACATCTTTATATTGACCTTTTTTTTTATCACGGTGCTAAATATTTAAAGGTAGAGGCTATATATATATATATTTTTCTTTGGGTTGATGCATATCATTGTGATTGATACATGGTAGTGCTCATGTATCTGCACTTCAATATGTATCAAAGGCTTTTTCAGGTACTTATGTTGTCTAGACACTTCAAATGGGTGAGATTTGTCACTATGGAACTAAGGGTTCTTGCATTGAAACCTCTAAATCAAGTCCTAAAACAAAATATTGAAAACTGATTGGACTAAAAACTTGATGTTGCTAACGGAAGAAAATCGGCAACCACACAGAATTATATCAAACCCTAGAACCAAATCATGCCCCAAACACACCAATCCAAGATAGAGATTCTTCTACTACCAACGAAAGGAAAAAAATATGTAAAACCAGTGAATAATCAAGCTTTCACCAATTTTTGATGGCTTAGATCATAGGCCCCACGTGTGCAAATATGCAATTGCACAAAGCCTAGCCAAAGGCTTGTAGAAAAGATAAGAAAATGTCCCAAAAGCTACCATACAATTTTTGTTATTGAGTTCTATATGTAAGGGAACAAAAGAAAAGCCTTAGAACTAATATGGGCCTTACATTAAAGCATAACTAGGGGTTGGATGTTATAATCTCAACCGTATAATTTTATTTTAAAGGAAAAAGACTAAAATTACCTCTATGTACTTTAGTGACACACAAGCAAAGCAAAAATAAACTAAAGTTCGTCAAAAAATAAAGAAAAAATCATAACTTAAAGAAAAATGCCACCAAAAGACACTTTTGTGGACTTGAAAGTGTACCATGGGTACCATAATACATGGTCCATTGATAGGTCTACAGGTTTGGCCCATTATGGAAGATATTTGGGCCCCTTTCCACACTCGAATCCATGCCAAAATTCATCGGCAAGTAAATCAGCCCCATCCATAAATATTATGTCGTCATGTCCTCATCAAGACTCTGGCGAATTGGCTTGAATTATCCAAATCTGCTCGTCAAATTGGTTGAACAGATCAAGCTTGACCAAATTTGATGACTGGACCAATGTGTATGGGTTTGGGCCAGCAGTTGCACTTGAACTTGTCTGGATTTTATAATGCTGATGCTGATATAAAGTGTCACATGATTATCAAGACCTGTCTTTTTAGAATGAAAAAGATGGTCAACAGCTTCTCATTTTGTAGAAATAATGCATCTGTCATGATGGGAACAAATTTTCCTGATGGAGTCTTGGTTCTTTTGATCTTTTGCAGATGAGATTAGAAGCCGAGGACTTGCAAAGGCAGGAAAAGATGCTGATGGAAGAGGTGAGTGCAAGGACTTTGGAAGTTCAGCATCTAGAAGATGATCACATGCTCTTGAAAGGCGCTGTAGAAATGGCATTTGATGACCAACATCCTGATGGGTTCTATGTCGAAGAGCTCAATAAGCGAGTCAACACAAGAAGGGACAATCTTATGGAATTGGAGTTGCAGTGGTAAGAACTTGTGGTTCTTTATGTGAGCTTTGCTATACGTGCATGCGCAATAAAGCTCATGCACACGCCACACATGTGCCAGGATGGCGCGATAGGTCTGAGACCCAATCAATCCATTTGAAAGGAACCACTATATCAACACCCTAGCCCAAAAATCAGGTTGATCCACTGATCAGGTGGGCCACTGTTTGCACAAACAAATGTATGGCTCTGAAAAACTTAACTGAAGGTTTCTAACTCATCCACCCATTTCCAATAATGGGGCCCACATGCAGTGGACCAGATCTATTTTTGGGGAAATTTGTAGAAGGTCAGACCAACCTGATGGATGGATTGAATCTTGTACCCATGTGCCATGTACATGAGCTTTATTGTGCATGCGTGCGCTTAGCAAAAGCTCTCTTTATGTTATCTTTTGTCTTCAAAAATTTTATTTTTGTGGATTTGACTTTGAGGCTTTGCTCGGAGACATGGTGGAGTACAGTTGCAATTGATGTCTTAAAACCTGGACTGGAACTTGATCACTTTCTGTGTGCGATTAGTTCCAACTGCCGGTCCAACTAGTAAGACCCAGCTGGCCCACTTCGGCCTGGAAATCTGTTTCATCTGAAGTCATTAAAAAAAACAGAGAATCAACAACTAATCTGCTGTTAGCTTAGTGGTCGAATGTTTGATTTTCAAGTAGAAGTCATGGGTTCAATATTGTTTTGCAGAATAGCTATCCACCTGATGGGGTTTTATGGTTATGGCCAATTTCGGTGGCTGTTTCCAGTCCAAACGAGTCCAAATGGCAGGTCTGGTCCGTGTTTTAAGGCACTGGTTTCACCTGCTCCAAGAAACCTGAGTGGAGTTGTGAAGTTTGATGAATGCTAGTTTTTCTTCATGTAATATGACTCCTAAAATGGCTTGCACACTTCGAGATTATGGAACTTACAATCAAGTTGTATTTTCGTCTTCCTATTTTATAAAGAATGATAAACCACCCCTGATTGTGGGTGCATTTGGTTGCACCATTTATCATAAAATATCATGAAATTTCTCCAAATTAGACTGATTAAATTTAATCATGAAATATAATGTTATTTGGTGCAACCAGGTGCACCCTTAGCTAAATAAACAAAAGATTTATGATTTCTGTTAGAGGCAAAAATGCAATTGGTTGTTGGTATGACTCTATTTCATTTAGAGAACAAATGAGACCAAGTCAATACCATTTTCTGACTCCAACGAAAGAGCCATTTGGGGAGAAGAATGCTAGTACTAGTGTTTTGTTAGTTTTGGAAACATCTGGGTGTGTTGGATGACAACCCAGCGATTAAATCGTCGTCTAGCCTGCTGCCCTCGCAACACCCAAACAAGATGGGGACGGGAGAATTTCTTAAAATTGATGAATTTCCCTCTCGTTTTCGTTAAATTTTGGAAGAGGGTCTGAGGGGTGCCACTAGATGACAGCTCAGTTGCTTAGCTGTCCTAAGTGGGCTGACATGTTCCCAAACATGATGAAACTAGTTTGGGACCAGTTTTCATTCGTTCCTCTTAACAAATGACACCTAAAAAGATTGTTCCAATTCATACATCTTGTCGTTCTCTTTAGATGCTCCAAATCATCCTCTTCTTCCTCCCTTAACCAGTTCTTTGATTAAAAAAAAATTGCAAAATGCCTTTAGGATTGGCATTTTGGTTCCTTTACCTAGATTTTTTTTAAAAAAAAAATCTTGAAAAGTGAGCAGAGGCCTCTAGAATAGGAAACTAGGTGCCGTTACCTACATTATCCTTTTAAAAAGTGGGCAAAAAAATTAAAATGCCTCGAGGATAGACATTTAGGTGCCCTCATCCAATTTAAACTTGAAAAGTGAGCAAATTTCCTCAAGGATTGACATTTATGTGCCCTTTACCAAAATTTTTTAACATGAAACTGTTCGAAATAATCTTGAAAAACTGAAACTGTTCAAAATGCTTCAAAGATAGGAATTTAGTCACCCTTACGAACATTTTTAACTTTGAAAAGTGGAGAAAGTGCTTTTAGGATTGGCGTTTTGGTGCCCTTACCCTTCATTTTTACTTGGAAAATGGGCAAAATGCCTTGAGGATTGGCATTTTGTTGCTCTTTCCCAGATTTTTAACTTGAAAAGTTGGCAAAATGCCCCAAGGATTGGCTGGTGCCCTTACCCAGCTTTTTAACTTGAAAAGTGGGTGAAATACCTCAAAGACTGGCATTTTGGTGTATTTGCCCATATTTTTACTTGAAAAGTGGGCAATTGCCTCAAGGATAGTTATTCATATACACTTAACTAGATTTTTGACTTGAAACGTAGGTAAAATGCCTCAAGGATAGGTATTTAGGTGCCTTCACCTAGACTTGTAATTGGGAATTGAAAAAATGCCTCGTGGACAGGCATTTGGTGCCTAGTGTTTTATTTATTTATTTATTTATTTTTAAATTACTTGAAAACTGGTTGGATTCTGATGGTTGTATTTTTTTGATGTAATTTTGCGGGACTTTGTTGTTTCTCTTTTGTGTGTAGTATTTTGCGCCTCCTCGGTGCTTTTTTGTTAATAAATTTGCCTTTACCTTTATATATATATATATATATATATATATATATATAATATATATATATATATATATATATATATATATTTATAAGGGTTGGATTTTATATGCTTGTACTTTGATCTTAAACTTGAAAGGTGGCAAAAGGCCTCAAGGATTGATATTCAGGTTCCCTTGTGGGGGGTTTTAACTTGAAACTGTGGCCAAATACCTCACCGATATGCAGTAGGTTGTTGTATCTTTTGATTTAAAAAAGCAAAAAAAAAAAAAAACCGCATTAGGTGCCGTTGTCTAGATTTTTAACCTTAAAAGTAGGCAAAATGATTTATAATAGGCATTTAGGCGCCCTTTGATTGCTAAAAAAATGCATCAAGGATTGGGATTTTATTGTCCTCACATAGAAATTTAACATGAAAAGTGAAAAAAACACCTCAAGTATTGCATTTTAGTTCCCTTGCCCATATTTTTAACTTGAAAAGTGGGTAAAGGCCTCAAGATAGGGATTTAGGCCCTTACCCAGATTTTTATCTTGAAAAGTGGGCAAAAAAGGCTTAAGGATAGACATTATGTGCCAATAAGTTGATTTTTAACTTAAAAAGTGGCAAGTTGCCTCATGGATGGGCATTTAAGTGACATTTCCTAGATTTCTAATTTGGAAAGTGTAGAAAATGCCTCATGGATAAGCATTTAGGTGCCGTTACCTAGACATTTATTCTAGAAAGTGGGAAAAATGCCTGAAGGATAGGCATTTAGGTGCTCTCACCTAGATTTTTAACATGGAAAGTGGGCAAAAGGCCTTAAGGATAGGTGTTTGAGTACCTTTACAAAGATTTTGAACTTTAAAATGAGTAAAATGCCTTAGAAATAGGCATTTACACGCTCTTATTTAGATTGTTAACTTGAAAAGTGGGTAAAATGCCTCCAAGAATGGCATTTTGATGCTTTTACCTGGATTTTTAACTTGAACAGTGTGCAAATTGCCTCAAGAATGGCATTTAGGTGCTCTTACCCTGATTTTCTAACTTGAAAAGTAGGCAAATGCTTCAAGGGTAGGCATTTACGTGCCCTTACCTAGATTTTTAACTTGGAAAGTGGCAAAATGCCTCATGGATAGGCATTTAGGTGCCATTACCTTGATTTTTAAGTTGGAAAATTGGTGAAATTCAAGGATTGCAATTTAGGTGCCCTAATGTGGATTTTTATGCTGGTAAGTGGGCAATATGCTTCAAGGATAGGCATTTAGGTGCTGTTAACTGGATTTTTATTGTAGAAAGTAGGGAAAAATACCTCCAACATAGCATTTAAGTGCTCTTACCTAGATTCGTAACTTGGGAAGTGGGATAAATGCCTTAAGGATAGGTGTTTAGGTCTCTTTATCCAGATTTTTTAAACTAGATATGAACACAAGGATAGGCGTTTAAGCAAGTTATTCCATAATGGTAACGGTGGCTGTAATGGCCGTTACGACCTTTTGTGTTCTTGAAAAAACCGTTTTGGCCCCATCATGGGCCTTTTTTTTTATATGGCTGTTATGTCCATTTTGGCCTTTTAACGTGTAATGCTTACCACCATTACTGTTATGTAACGGCCATTACAATGGTTAACATAACCGTTTTGGCATGCCATGCATTTAAGTACCCTTACATTGATTTTGAACTTGAAAAATGTCCCAGATGTAGGCATTTATGTGCCCTTACCTAGATTGTTAACTTGAAAAGTGGGCAAAATGCTTCGAGGAATGGTATTTTGAAGGTCTGTTCGTGAATTTTGATTGGGAAAGTGGGCAAAATACCTTAATGATTGACAATTTTGTTCATTTTCCTAAACATTAACCTTGAAAAGTATGAAAAAATGTATCAACGATAGGCATTTAGGTGCCTTCTACCTGATTTTTAATTTGTGATTGGGAAAAATGCCTCAGGGGGAATCATTTGGGTGCCCTAAACGTAGATTTTTTTTCCATTTGGAAAATGCCTCAAGGATAACAATTTAGGTGCCCTTATGATGCGGACATCAGTGGTGCACCCTTTAGAGTGTACCAAAAGAGGAGGCGTCGTACAATGATTTTTAAATAAGACTAATTCCTAGCCCCCCAAATAGATGATGCGGACATCAGTGGTGCACCCTTTAGAGTGTACTAGAGGAGGAGGCGTCGCCGACAGAGTACCGGATCGGAGGAGTTGATGTGGATAGACGTTGGGTCCATTGGACCCATTTTCTGACGCGCTACAAGTGCAGGAGCAGCATGACCGCACCCTGACTGTTGATCCATGGGTCGAATTTCACACCTTACTACACGAGTGTTTTAGTTTTGAGTGTTTTTGTTCTTTTTTCTTGTTTTAGGGGCTTTATTACACTTTATTTTTTTCGTCTTTTTATTATTTTTCTTGTTTTCAGGGGCTTTAGCGCACTTTTACTTTTTCTATAGCTTATATATACGTTGTGAGAAACCCTATTTTCATTATTATTAAATGAATAGAAATTCGTCTCTTTTCTTCCTCTTTATTCAAGAGATTAGGGTTTCAGGATTGGCCCTTGGGTGTTGAGGATTCCACCACGATTTCAGGTTTCCTTCTTTCTAGATCTTCGAGGTGTAGGAAAAGGTAAGAATCATCCTCATTTTCTTTTGACGACAAAAGGACCTGTACTTTCTTCATCTCGAACCCTTCATTCTTCACCCATTTCGTTCCTCTCTGGATATCCCCTTTCTAGTTTGAATGGAAAAGAATGATGGTTAGTCAGTGTAATCAGATCCAAACTTGGCTGTGGTACATGCATCTAGGATTAGGTCATCACATGTCCCTGCATCAATAAACCACAACACTGCCATGAGCAGAAGCCTCCACCTGGTTTTCCCAGCCCTACCTACTCCACCGTGTCATGCCCAGAGTTAATTCTCCATAGATCTTGACATCACCCAAGCCGTGTTAAACAAAGTAGGAAAATGTCTCCACACCTTAACAACGAAGGGACAATGAATAAAAAGGTGATTGATTGACTCTCCATCCTGCATACACATTAGACACATGTTAGGAAGAACCATGGCCCTTTTATGCAAGTTATCTATAGTGAGGATCCTCTTTTGACCCAACAACCAAACAAAAGCCATAACACGGGTGGGTCCCATGTACCCTCGCACGGGAGAGATGAGGGACCGGGGTTGGAAACCCCAATCATGCTAAATAATGACTTCATTGAGAATGACTCGTTGGAGCTTTTTGTTCAAACCATCGAGTCCTTGATGAGGACATCCACGTGCATGCCACCCGTCTGAGGGTACGCGAGTAGGAGGAGAGCACTGGTATCCCTATGGCTAGACGACCTGTACATGGGACCCACTAGGCCTGGATCATCATGAGCTACATTTTGAGGAGTATCGAGCCATTGATCTTCATCGATATATCATTTCAACTGTTAGATTGTGATCGGGGATCATCATCACCGTCGGCTCAAGATCGCGATCACCCGTGAAGCCCAATGGACGACATATAGGCTATTTGATGGCATAGATTTTTTTTAAAGATTTATTTGCCAGTTTATTTTATGTTTTGAATCTTTTATGAGTGTTATGTCATTTTATTTATTTATATATTTTTTTATTTTCTAAGAGTAATTTGACAATAATGAGGGTATATTTATAATTTTCTTTTATCTAGATTATAAAAGCCGGGGGGTGCATAGATTTTTTTTTTTTTTAAGATTTATTTGCTAGTTTATTTTATGTTTTGAATCTTTTATGAGTGTTATGTCATTTAATTTAATTTAATTTTTTTCCTAGGAGTGATTTGACAATGAGCGAGGGTTTTTTTTTTTTTTGGTTGGGGGGGGGGGGGGGGGGGGGGGGGGCGGGGGTTCTTAAAAAAACTCTAGTTTTCTCTCGTTCTTGATGTGATTTGAAGGTGATATCCAAGTGATTTGGATAATAGGATTGGTGCGAAGCCATTCCTCTTCGACGGAGATGTGAGGCTTCTTCTATCTTTCATCTTCTCTTTTCCCTTTGCTAAAAAAAAAAAGGTATTCTTCTCAAACTTTCACCTCTTTCCTCTTCCCCTTTGATCTAAAATCATCCAAACCCCTCATTCCCTCTTCCTTACATCACCTACTTAGCCCAACCAAACCCTAATCTTACAATCCCTCAACCCTTGCCAAAACCTCCAACACGTGTGACCTTACGGCCACACGTGTGAGCCTTTCCATGCATGATTTTCTTAAAAAACTCTCTAGTTTTCTCTCATTTTTCATATGATTTGAAGGTGGTATCCAAGTGATTTGGATAGTAGGATTGGTGCGAAGCCATTCCTCTTCAACGGAGGTGCAAGGCTTTCTTTTATCTTTCATCTTCTCTTTTCCCTTTGCTAAAAAAAAGGTATTCTTCTCAAACTTTCACCTCTTTACTCTTCCCCTTTGATCTAAAATCATCCAAACCCCTCATTCTCTCTTCCTTACATCACCTACTTAGCCCAACCAAACCCTAATCTTACAATCCCTCAACCCGCGCCAAAACCTCCCACACATGACCGTACGGCCACACGTGTGAGCTCTCCATGCATGGTTTTCTTCAAAAAATCTCTAGTTTTCTCTCATTCTTCATGTGATTTGAAGGTGGTATCCAAGTGATTTGGATAGTAGGATTGGTGCGAAGCCATTTCTCTTCAACGGAGGTGCAAGGCTTTCTTTTATCTTTCATATTCTCTTTTCCCTTTGCTAAAAAAAAGGTGTTCTTCTCAAACTTTCACCTCTTTCCTCTTCTCCTTTGATCTAAACTCATCCAAACCCCTCTTTCTCTCTTCCTTACATCACCTACATTTGCCCAACCAAACCCTAACCTTGGAACCCCTCAACCTGCGCCAAAACCTCCCACATGTGTGACCTTACGGCCAACGTGAGCCATACTAGCTGGCCGTACAGTCAGCTAAACACCCCAACCCTAACCCTAGCCTAAACCCTAAATCCCCTTAACCCTAGATTCCCAAATTCCCTACAATTCCCAATACCTAACCCTCCAATCCTACATTTCCCTTTAATTAGTACTTGAAAAACCCCAAATCATTTAACTAATCAAACAACTCAAGTCCTAATTGCAGTTTTCCCTAAATTCCATGAACCCTAGGTTAGCCTAAGCCCTAATTGAGTGAACCCTAATTCGTATTAGCTTCCTCTTTGGATTTAGATTAGTTCCTATGCTAATTGGATGTTCCTACATCCATAAGATCCTATCAATTAGTGTTTGAATGGCTATGCATTGCGTAGTTGTTACATATGGGGCTTGATCCTCTCGTAGTTAAGTGTTTGATTCTTAATATACGTGATGAATTAGCGTAACTTATGAATTTTAATTATTTAGGTTAAATCGATGATTGATCTTACTTGATTATTTAGTCACATGCATGTGTTCTGCATCAGTCCTCTTTGTCGACAAAACTGACATTGGAGAGTGTCTTCAAAAGCTCTAAGAAATCTCCCACTTCGCTTTCTAATAGGTTTCTTCGACAAGGAGGATCCCAAACCACCAGTCCCCCTGAAAAGGAGAAACAATTCACCATTGAAATGGAGCGATCAAGGGCTATACGGGTGATGCTAGGAAACTGATCTACAAGCACTTGGTTTCCACACCAAACATCAGCCCAAAAATGGATTCGGTGTCCATTAGCCATCGAGAAGGTGACACCCTGACGGACAACGGATTCAGTAGATGCCATTGCTTTCCAAATGGTAGAGGCTTTGTATTATCAAGATTTTTAACTTGAAAAGTACACAAAAAGCCTCAAGGATAGGCATTTAGGTCGCCTTATCCAGATTTTTTGCTTTAGAAAGGTGGCAAGATACCTCTAGGATTGGTATTTGGTTCTCTTACCCGGAATTTTAGCTTAGAAACTTAGCAAAATGCCTCAAGAATAGGCATTCATGTGACCTTACCCAACATTTTAATGTAACTAGTGTAGTTTGGTGCTGTAAGGAGGTCCAATATGCATAGAGCTATCTTAGCATTGTTTAATAATAACAGTGACTCTTCAATCATACACATGACATAGTTGCATAGCAATCTTGGTTGTCCAAAACACTTACCCAACTATGGATGGAGCATGACACACACACACAAAAGAAATAAAAAATAAAAGAAAAAAAGAAACAAAAATAATACTAATTTTTTGATTTCCCTTTGAATTTGAACCACTCACTATATTACTATTAACCATCGAATTGATAGATACTAAAACTGTATGGTAAGGACTGCTTGATAGGTATGATTTTAGAGATATTCTCCATCCAATTGTGGAACCATGGTTTTGATGGTTTTCATTACTGTACATTAGCACTACGTGTTAAAAGGATGGACCACCACCATTTTGAAAATGGTGCAAAACTAACAAAATAGTCTATCCCTGTGTAGATGGTGTAACCTATGTACACATGAAGCAGGTCACAACATGACAGAAAGTGAATGATCCAAGCCGTCCGTCTCAGATTTCCTATCATACAAATCTACATATGGAATCAACCACATCAGCTTGTTGGATTGTCCTCATGTTGTGAAACAAACCAACGGATGCAGGCAATTTTATCATAATTCTACACACATTGCATGCCTATCCCCTCTATTTCTTCACCATGGCATGCTTAAAGTGCAACCCATTGAATGTACGTTTCGGATCATGCATTGAAAATTGCCTATCACAAATATAGGCTGAGGGCTCATGCATTGAAAATGCTGCACGAGAGTACACTCACAGGACACGAATGGTATTTAACTAAAAGTGTAAACTGCCGCTTTCACAGATTTTTAACTTGAGATGTGACAAAATGCCTCCAGGATGGGAGTTTAGTTGCCCCTACCTAGATTTTTAACCTTGGGAAGTGTGCAAAATGCCTAAAGAGTAGGCATTTAGGTGCCCATACATGCAAAAAGTGGACAAAATACCTCAAGGATAGGTATTTGGGCACCCTTTGATTTTGGACTTCAAAAGTGGAAAAAATGCCTCATTATAATATAAGTTATAACACAATCAGTTGATCATAAGCATGCCTCTTTAAGAATTAGGTTTGATCTACCATGGCAGGGATGCTTTCAAACGACCTTTGGAGGAGAAAAAGATGAGCCTGGAGCAGTCTCTTCATGAACGAAAAATAAAATCGGGTGAAAGGGAAAAGCTCTTACAGCTGGAAAAAGTCGAGCTGGAGTTAAAAGCTACCACATCGGAAATTCTAAAGAGGTAATCATTGATTTCTCTTCACTGCTATTCTGATCTGGGAAAGATTTCCGTTGAAGTCATTGAAGTAAATACCCATATCAGTATGGTGAGCTTTCTTTTTTTAAAATGTGAAAACAGAGTTTTTCTGAGCTTGCACTTGCCTCTTAATATGCACCCCTGCATGTGGCACGTGTAGGACATCTGATCTTGTGGGTTAACTCATCATGCAGACCACATGTTTGTGTCGGAACTGGAATACTGGCTACTTCTGTAGAAAGTGTCCGTTGTTTTGGTAGATGTGCGGCCCACCTAATGACTTGACCAGTTCAACATGGTGCAGGGCCCACCCGATGCATGAGCTTGAATATCGGGGTTGCGGATTGCCTACTGACTCTGTCAGTAGCTAGTTAGCCAGTAGCTACTGGACGGTGCTCTGTGGGCCCCACCATGATGTATGTGTTTTATCCACACTGTCCATCCATTTTTCCAGATCATTTTAGGCATGAGCCCAAAAATTAGGCTGATCCAAATCTCATGTGGACCACACCACAGGAAACAATGGTGATTGGATGCTTGCCATTAAAAACTTCTTGGGGGTCACAAAAGTTTTGGATGAAGGTGATATTTGTGTTTTCCCTTCATTTAGGTATGTGTGACACTGTGACCCAATCAACAGGTTGGATGGCAAATAAACATTACAGTGGGCCCTAAGAAGTTTTTAATGGTGGGCGTTCAATCACTACTGTTTTCTTGTGGTGTGATCCACTTGAGATTTGGATGTATCTCCTTTTTGGGCTCATGCCCCAAAATGATCTGGAAAATTAGATTGATGCCGTGGATAAAACACATGTCATGGTGCTGCCCACAGCATTGTCCAGTAGCCACCTCGCTACTAGCAGTGTTAGTAGGCAACCTGTGTCCGAATATTAGACATAGGCTGCCAGGTGGCACTTGTGGCTGTGTAGAGGTGCCTATGGGCATAGCAAAAGCTCATAAAAATCAAAAGAGTAGGTGGGGCCTTTGCAAACAGAAAATGCTTTATTAATCAAGACGGAGTTTCAGCTTCTCATTTATAACCTAAAACCGACTTTTCTTTTACTTCCCTCTGTTTTTTTATTGGTGTTAGGGAGGAGGAAAATTCTAAGCTTTCGGTGGAGCTCGAGAATCAGCCAAAGGTTGCTTATAGAAAGTCCTATATTCAGCGGATAACTGAGATCACGAAGAACAGCAGGAAACAAGATGCAGACATAGACCGAATACTACAAGAGACTCGGCAGGTTCAGATTGAGAGTAATTCCATCCAAGAACGCCTTCATCGAACTTACATGGTGGTAGATGAAACTGTATTCAGGTATGGATGTTGCGTTGTTCCTGTTCTATCTCTTTGCATTTGGTATTTGAGTTTTTTAAGCTTGTACAAGTGGGGTCCATGGTTCAGCAATCCAGACTTATTGGTTTCTTGGGCCTAACTGTGGATGGACGATGATCCAAAGATCTCTTGCCAATCATAAACCTCTTAACTCGTGTGGCCTCAAAATTCAAATCAATGGTAAATAATAATAACAGTAATGAAATATAATTGTCCACATTCAGCTATCTTTCAAAAGAAAAAAAGAAGTCCACATTCAAATGGAAAGAAAAAGGCTTAAGCCTGGTGGTTACGATCTTTGAACTTGAGAGACTTTGGGGGCATGGTCCATCTAATGGTGGGGGCCTAACCGATCAATGGTTTGAATCACTTGAACCATGAGCCACACTGAATACACTGCACGTACTTGGGTCAAGGATCACCAAATATACATGTGTGGCCCACCTGATTATTCAACCATCTAGATTTTGGGCCAGGTCACGTGGCACCTGATATTTGGACTCTCTTGACTCTTGGGCGGGCATCTACATGGTGTGACACACCTTTTGCAAGGCTTTTAGTGGTGTATGATTGGTTTTACATTGTCTAATACCTATCATACCTAGTTGCAGGTTCAAACCCATAGCTCAGGTGGTAGACAATCTGCATTTCCACAGGGCTTGGGTTCGAGGCCAACTTACATTTTTTTAAAAAAAAAAGGAAAAAAAAAAAAGAAGAAGAAAAAGAAGTCTGACACGACTCAGTATTGCCAGAGTTGTATCAATTTTGGTGGCGACTGGTCCATTTTGGACCACCTATACATTAAAATCTGATGATTTAAGCTTGTTGGACTGATACTTTGTAAAGAACTGGGACTGAGTTGAATGAGTCGGACTGATACGCACCGAGTCAGGACAACTTGGACCCTGTCCAAGACAGATACGGACCGAGTCAGATGGGATTCACTTTTTCTGATTTTTAAAATATTGTTTGTGTTGTCAAGGCAACTTATTCTGTATCGGACAAATTGAACTGGTATCAATGACAGTCTCATTTGGACACAAGATGAGTCGTGCTCCAAGGCAACTTATTCTGTATCGGACAAATTGAACTGGTATCAATGACAGTCTCATTGGACACAAGATGAGTCGTGCTCCAAGGTTTGAGTTTTAAAACCTTTGGTGTATATGGGCATGGAGAGGGTGCGCCATGCTGAATATAACAAACCTCCAATAAGAGTTGTTAGCGCATTGTGGTGCGGACTCCTCTGTGGGGCCCAGGTGGGTTTACTAGGGATGACCGTGGGACATCGCTATACCCACCTGATTAATGGCCTGAAAAAAATGGATGGTAGGACTAGAAATGGTTTCAATGGTCCATTTTTGCAGGCCCTTGGGATGATTTTATGGCCATTTGCTATCAATCATTGGTGGTCTCTTCTGGACCCCCAAGGAAATTTCAGCATAATACAGTAATAGGCCTAAAAGACTCAGTGACCTGTACTGACTCGTTCAGCACTGAGCTGAGTCGTGACTTGCCTGAGTCGGGGTCACATGCATTCTCAGTGCTCCTCACCCTGATGATGTGCCGAGGTATACTAGGTGTTGCCCGTGGTTCAAGTGATCCAGATCATTGATCTGTCAGGCCCCATGGTAGATAGGGAGTGCCTGCAAAATCTCCCAGGTTGACAGATGCTCAACCAAATGGCCGGGCCTGACCTTGCTCATAAAAAAAGAATGTACTTGTACAATCAACCAACACATATCCAGGCCTGGCATCAGGTAGGCCTTATAACTAGCTGCCATTTCCTCCCAAAAATCGAGATGTCCAATAATTAGTTGTACACAGTACATGGTGGGGCCCATGGTTTAAGTGATCGAGATCATTGGACACTTAAGCCCACAACAGATGTACGATGTGCTCAAGTTCTCACAGATTCAACGGGCCCTAACCAAATGGACGGCCCTTCGTGATGGAATTTGGACTGGCAGGGCTACGCCTGTGCCATTTGAGACATTGGTATTGCTTGGCCCATCCCATCACCAACACTGCACTAGTTAATTCTTATAGGTTGTTGTTTATGCTACAATTCGTGCAGGGATGCGAAAAATGACCCGGTGAGGCGGCAGGCTTATAGGCTTCTAACCACCATCCACGACAGCTTTGAACAGATGTCGAACAAGATCCTTGCCACCGACAGAGCTCGAAGGGAAGCGGCTGAGCAGGAAGCAAAGCTCTCAGCCATGGCCTCACGCAGTTTCGACACAGACAAACTCCAAGTGGACCTCGATGCAATCAGGAAGGAAAATGATCTCTTAGAACAACAGCTCCTGCACAACTGATTTGTAAATTCTCTTGTCTATATTCTTTTTTCTCAAATATTTTGAAATGAATTTGTTAGAATAGCCTGTTTTAATGACAATTGGATGTGCCCGTGATTGAAGAGTGCCAGATTGGAATGTGTATGAGATTTCAGGCCGTTCATTTGGTGGGCCCATCATCTACATGATGTGGACCGAAAAAGGCAAATGGCCAAAGGCTAGGATTTGCTAGCTCGGAGATTGGCACAATCTTTCTACAGGAGTGCTTAACTACAGACGGTCTGGATCATTAAAACATTGGCCTTGCCGTACAAACTGAAAAATCCATGTATGCTTTGCATATCCTCTAGTTGGGGGATCATACAATTCCTAGTAACTGTGTGAGATCTGGGCCATTCATCAGGTGGGGCCCACTTCAGAAATATGCTGACCCAAAAAAAAAAAAAAAAAAACTGCTGACTAACCACTTGGGCTGTCGTGTGATGAAAGTGAATATAGACCATTGAGCTGTTTTTTGTTTTGTTTTGTTCTTTTTTTTTTTTGTCCCTATGTTTCAAACGTCCGGGGTGAACTCGATGAATGAACGGATCTGATTCATGGTTGAGGGTATGTCCATGTGAGGGCCTCACATGATGAACGGTCTGGATATGGTACATATTTGTCAATCTGGCTCATCTTCGGCCTAATTATCAGTTCAATCCAGCCACTAAGAATTGATATTTTAAGCTGGTTTTTACTGAAAATTCCTTCAGGATTTAGATGTTTCCAAATGGTGCCTCACATTCCCAAATGATGCTTACTGCTCTTTATTTTTTTCTTTATAAAGCGGAGAATATAGAATCATGGGGTCCACATGATGTGTTCGACATCCAACACGTCCAACAGATGCACACCAACATGATTATTGGACTAATAAAAAATATGATGGATCCATAAGACGGACTAATTTATAATAAATAATATGCTTCACTTAAAATATAAAAATTCAAGTGTAGCCCAACTGATGATTTGATTAACTTGAGTTTTTATTCATGTTATCACCGTAGTGGAGTGCATAAGTTGGATTGGTTGGATGTTACACATATACCATGTGGGCCCACACGTTTTTTAAAAGAAAAAAAAATTAAATGAGACTAATTTTGTAATTTCATCCATCAAAAAACACATCCATGTAATATGCACTCGTCCATATAATTGGATCTGCTTAATTTTTGGGATAATACCCTAAAATGATCTGGAAAAATGGATGGACGGTGTGGATGTAGAATACATACATCAAGGTAGGCTCCAAGAGAAGAGCCGCACCGTCTTGGGTGAGTCCAGGGTCTCAACTAATCCGCTCCCAACAAACATGCATGCACGAGAAAAAGCCGCACCACCTAACGCAAGGCATGCCATGCATGGGATGAGCTCATGCACCTAACGCAAGGCATGTCACACGCCAGCTCATCCTCCCTCCTTCTTTCTCTATTTATTGGAAGCGGATGAGGTGAGACCCAAATCCACCGAGGTGGTGGAACCCCTGACTATGGGTCTCACAGTGATGTATGCGCGTTAAATCCACACCGTCCAACCGTTTTGAAGGCTCGTTTTAGGGCATGATCCAAAAAATGAAGCATATTCAAATCTTATGTGGACCATACCACAGAAACAGTAGTGATTGAATACCCACCATTAAAAACTTCATGGGGGCAACTAGAATGTTTAAGCGTGTTGGTAATGTCACAAAGATATAAATGAAGAGGCTACACAAATATTAACTTGATCTAAAACTTTTGTGGTCCTCAGGAAGCTTTTACTGGTTGATTACCACTGTTTCCTGTATTATAGTCCACTTGATATTTGAATCTGCTTCCTTTTTTGGATCATATCCTAGAATAAACTTTCAATACGAATGGACGGCGTGAATTTAGTCACGTACATCACAGTAGGCCCCACAGTTATGGGTCCCACCAACCAACCTATCTGGTGTCTTACGTAATCCGCTCTCCTATTGATTCACTCCCTTCTCGTACCATGCATGGTAGACCATAAGAGAGAAATAGAGCCTTTTCAGTTCAAAGAGAAATGCGGAGAGAGAGTGCTTTTTAAATTGTTACAGAATCCAAATAGAGAGAAAGGCTTGTTTATATCCAAATTTCAAGTGGACCAGGCCACAGGAAGCAGTTGGAATTGAATACCTACCGTTGAAAACTTTTGTATGAGACTGATATTTATATTTTCCATTCATGCATGTCTTTATAACCTTACGAAAAGGTTGGATGGCAAGTAGACATCTCTATAGGCCCTCACAGGTTTCAACGGTGGACGTCATTAGCCCCACTCGTATGCAATCCGTGTCCAAAAAGCAATGGAAGCGCGCGAGCATTATACCTGCATAAAGAGCTTTGCTAACTCCACAAGTGTGTTAAGCCATGCATATCCACAGTAGCACACGTGCAAATATAAAATACGTGAGATCTGAGCTTTCCATAAGTTTGAAACAATGCTTTGGTCTTATACCTAAAAATTCCGACAATTTGCCTGTTCACGTGGCCACAATGTACAAAATCAATTGAAAATTAAATTTCTCCATTCATTTCTTTTTATATGTCTTGGCTCACCTGAGTTAATGACATGATTCGATTTGCATAGCACGTACTCTTTTTTTTTATGTGTTTTCTTCTCTTTTTTTTTTTCAAAAAATAAATATATAATGAAATGTAAAGAAATCAAAACGTATATATATATATATATATATATATATATATATATATATATATATATATATATATATATATATATATATATATATATGCTTAGCTGCGCACCCGACTCGTGCAAGCTTATTTGAGAACTCGTGATTCCAAAATCTGAACGGTCCACATGAAGTAGAACTCATCATACATGATGTGACTCCAAAATCTGAACGGTCCACATGAATCAGCACCTCATGAAACCCCTCGAGCCCAATTTTAACTTTGATCCAAAACTTTGGTGGGCCATGAAAAATGAAAATAGTTTCCTCCCTTGATTTGCATTTCTCTTTTCTATGGCTCGCAAGAATATTAGATCAAGGTGAAATTTTGTCGCCTACGGTTTCATGGGATTCCGCATCACACGGACCGTTCGGACTAGACACCTATGACACATGTGCAAAGGTGCGCACGTCGGTAGGTGCGCAAGTGAGCATGACTATATGTGTGTGTGTGTGTGTGTGTTGGGGGGGGGGGGGGGGGGGGGACAAAATAGGAGTGCTTGGGACCAGAGGGGCCAAACAAAAACAAGCAGGCATCAATATTTTGGCGAACTCGTATTAAGGCTTGAGACGAGGAAAATAAGACAGATCTAGCTATCAAGTGGACCACACTGTTAAGGCTGTGGAGGATTGAACGTCTACCATTGAAACCCTTTAGGGGTCACAGAAGTTTTGGATCATTATGAAACTTGTTTTTCCTCTTCATCCTGGTCCTTGTGACCTTATGAATAGATTGGATGAAAAATAAATGTTACGGTGGGCCCTACAATGTCTTCTGGCCTATTTAAATTGAGGGATAAATCAATTACTGAAGGAGGGGTGGCCTTCAGGTAGTTGGGAATTTGGGTGATTTCGAAAGTGAGTTGGGAATGTCTCCCATGACTAAGCATGGTCTCTTGCTCACCAGTTTAAATAATGTTTTGGTATGTGTGCATGTATTTTAGAGGGTGGCGAGCTTGCTGACAATTTTTTAACACAATAGTTACAGAGTGGCCTACTACTTTCCACTAGTTGATTCACCTTCCTTGTCTTTTTCCTCTCTTTTTCTTGTTTTTTTTTTATTCTCTCTTTTTCTTTTTGTTAATTACAATAAAAATAAAGGACAAAATGCAGCTCAAAAGAAGATAAAGGAGACTAGTGTACATTGGAATATTAAAATATAAAAACAGGAGAGCAAATGGACCTGTCTTAACTGGAATATGAAATGTGAGTATAAAAGTAAATGAACCAGTATACATTGTAATATCAAATGTATGTATAGGAAAGTTAATGGACCAAAATATGCTGAATGTTACCGGGTTAATGAGTTAGCGAGCAAATAAAGAGACTAGTGGTTATCAGAAAGTTAGTGGACAAATATTATATTGGAGTCCTAAAAAATAAAAATAAAAATCTCATGTTTCGAGTTAGGCCTTGGCCACTTGCTAGCATTCTCAACGGAGTTGTCAATTTTGTGAGTACGGGAAAGCGCGTAACCAACTTCCTTTCACACTAGATCATTTGTTTAGGCGAAATGGGTATGACGTTAATTTAGATATTGAATATACTTAGATTTGAGTCGTTACTATTCAAATGAAACTTTAGAATCTATGGTTAGCTATGAATTGTAGAATCAACCGTGAATTGGGAAATCACCGTATTTTGTTTCCCACGTAATTCTAGTAGTTAATTTGCACTGCAGATTCTACGTAAAGATCTCGGTTACAAAAAAGGAAGGAGTTAAGTATCATTTTATGCCTACACAATGTGTGGTCTCTGCTTTATGAGATCTTATGGCTTTTGGGAGATTCAACGAATTACATTAGGCATGCTTCGTTAAATAATAATTTTTATTTATTATTATTTATTTTTAAAAAGACCTAAGGTAGACAAGATAAAATGTTAAAAAATGCAACAAAAGATAGAGAAGTAGAGAAATAGTGCATGTGTGTGATTGTTGCATATTTCCTTAGGATGTGCGAAATAATGTATATATTGATTTGAGATGTGATAAGGAAAATGGAAAATGTTCTTTTCTAACAAAAGGAATGGTCGGATGTCTCCGATTCTAATCATACTCTTTAATTCCATTAACTTCTTTTATTTGAATTATTCACACATTTTGGTTGGGCAAAGTTGTGGTGTAGTCCGGCCTTTTTCAAACTTGGTGAAAGTTAGAGTAGGTTTTGGTACGTGTGACTGGCACCTGGGGGTAGTGTGTTGACTTTGGATTGCCTACACCCTAGCCGGCCGAATCCCTCTCAAAAGCCCTCAATCTCAATTCCTCTATCAACCACAGTTCGGGTCACTGCTATGATTTAAACGGGTTGTGACCCCACCAATCTGATTCATTGATCATATTCAATCCTATTTAGTTGTCCATTGGAATTTTTAAGGCCTTTTGTGCCAGCCAAGCGTGCCCTGATTGGAATGATGCATCTTTAAGTTATGGGAGGATCATAGCGATTTGGTCAGAATTTGATTAGTTGGCTACTTAATTTCCCGATCCGGTCCGTTGACTATTCCCAAGACCTGCCTGAAACACATCCTGTAACTCGCATAGTTTCTCGACGAGCATTGAGTTCTACGGATGCATTTTTATTAAAGCTTGACTAAAGTTAAAGAGTAGTTTTAATCTCATTTGGGGATGGGGTGTCTACAATTCAATCCATGCAAAAAACGTTCCCCACCAAGATGATTGGAGATTTAAAAAATCATGCCTTTACGTTTCGCACCAAAATGATAGGAGATTCCAAAAATCACACCTCTCCAAAACTCAAATGGGCCATACCACAAGCTTTATGGGTTTTAGGCATGATTTTACATGGTTGGGCCTACCTAAGTTTTGGATCCTCGAGGATTTTGGGCTCTAAGGAAGACATGATGGGGATTGAATGGACGGATTGGATGCCATGCACCCATCACGTTGGCCCATGCACCAATCGACGTTATAGAGGAACCGGCCACATTGGTTTGGTCATTATACCTAAATCTGCCTTGGGCCGGTAGGCTATCAATGGGCTAGCAGGCTTTCGAGCTTGATCCACCTTGGGCCCGGCTTGGGCTTAAATTCAGGCCCATTTCTCAATGAGGCTTGATTTGGACCGTGTACTATAGCCAGGCCCTCATCAGGCCCGCAGCTCATTTAGGGTTTGAAGGGCAATTTTGTAATATGTACAATAAGTAAAAATCCTGATTTACTTGGATTACTGTCACCGCAAACGTGTATAGAATCTGAACCGTTAATCCGGTAGGACGTACCTTGAATGGGCCATGCCTCAAAATTCACACTGATTGATCAATATTAGTCGAGGACTGGACTTTCTATGAAAGAGATTTGTTGTAGAAAGGACTTTGTTTGGCTTCTTTATAGAAATGCTCCTGTACCTTGGATACTTATATAATCCAATAGATTGATCTATACTGTTGATTAGGTAAAACAGACAATCCATGAGCCACCATGAAAAAATCACAGAAATCTGACAAAAATTAACCGTTTGAGAATGGAATAAATTATGGACGGTCAAGATCATTTATATAAAAATAGACGTAAGCAAACATATGATCAGTCTATTTGTTAGGGACATTCATGGATTGCTTATGAATGTAAAGAATCATTGGTTTTAGGCAATTATAACCATACCATCCATGGCTTGGAAAAAGGACGGTTAGAGAAAATAAGGACTAATTAAGATGGATTTGATCACCCGATAATTGATATTTTTGCATGGTAGCCCATTAAACATGTTTTGAATTCAATGGACAGCTCAGATCAATTGATTGGATTGTCCAAAGTGAAATGATGCAACTAGGAGCACTATATCGGCATTTCTGGCCTTTTAATTATCAGCTATTTCCCTTCCGGAAAAGTCCTCCAATTGAGCAGTTAGGATTGTCGGATCCATGTCGATTTTGGAGTATGGCCCACCTAATGTAAACCCTCGTTGATGATCGGTATGGATTACGTATCCATTTGCCACATGTACAAGAAGTCGTAATGAGAATAATAGGACAAACGCCATCCTATAAGCCCATCGTTTTCGGATTTGGATTAAGTAGTCACCCCTCTAGTACTGACGTAGGTGGTGTAAAATCTCTCTTAGATCGGTCACGGCATCATTCCAATTTGATGTACTAAGCTTGTAGCCTTTTTTATTGATCATTATTCCCGGCTCATGAGTTTTGTGAATCGTATAACTAATGGTTATAAGTAGACTCATTCAATGGGAATATAATTATCATAGATTCTATTTATCATTGTTATACATTGTAAACACATATGGTCAATCGACTATTGGGCTATTTCGGTTGACTTAGAGAATTCCGGCGCAACCAATATTGGGTGCAAGTATCCCATATAGTCCAACTACTATCGGTTGTCCGTGTTCGACTCAGGGTCAATCGAATAAGTCTAGGGTGACCGACCTAACTCGGGCCACCTCTTTAGTTCGGGCGTTTAGCCAACCGACCCAACATCGTAGCAATCGTAAGTATTGTTATGGATTAAGCACTACATCACATAATTATAACATAGGTTTTATTACATAACTACTTAGGCATTTCATTAAACATGTGAGCATCAATAGAAGCAACACACTGACTTAGGCATTTTACCAAACATGTAAGTATCAATGAAACAACACATCTACTTAAGCATTTTATCAAACATGCGGGCATCAACAAAATAACACATTCAATTGAGTATTTAATCAAATATATGAGCATCCATAAAACAACATATTCAATCACCTAGACATTTTATCAAACGTGTGAGCATCTACATCCAACCAATAACATATATTATAGAAAAATTGTGTGTTAACATATTAGCATGCACAAATTCATCTACAAGCATCTAATAATTAACTAAGACTCTCCAGGATCGATAAACGATAACCTAAAGATAATGATCCACACATTTGCAATGATTCGCCCGACTTAAAGCTCTCATAAGATTAGGGATTTGAGAAAAATGATTCATATACCAATGTTGAAGCAATTAGGTAAGATTTATGCAATTTAATCTAGAAAAACATACGTTAGGAAATAGGATTCATTTCTTACCTCTCGATCGCGAGTGGAATGGATCCGATGGAGGAGAACGGTCAAGGCTAAGGCTTGATCGAAAGGAACTCATCAAGAAAACTTCAAGATCTCTTTCTCTTCTCTTTCTTTAGGGTAAATTTGTACGTTGAAAGGGGGTGTGAAATGAAATAGCATTTATAGTGCTAGATGTTGCACAAATGACCCTAATAACACTTTATTCATTATACTAACCATGGAGGGGGTTGTTTCCAACTAATAGGATCCACTGGGAGGTGTACAGGTCAATCTAATCCATAGGATAAGTGCCTTAATATACGATCTATATTTGGACACAAACATATGATGATTAGACGTGTCAATTAACCGGGAAGGCCTTAACTTAGATCGACGGTCACCGATAATCAATCGAGTTCGCGACTATACGGATACGTGTGGAGAAATATCTTTAGTCGGTACCCTGAATTTGGCCATGAATCGACAGTCCGAAAATTATAACTTCACGAAAGAACAATGAACTAGTTTTACTTAAATTTCAGGTTTTCACATAAGACGAACGTATTTTTATAGCCTCGAGTTTAGTGGCCCACTAACGAGCAAAATGGAGCTCGTTCAGATAATCATGACATTCTTGGAATGAATTGGGTAGCGAGATATCTTGTGCACAATGATTAGAGTTTGGATTAACTAACTTCATAGTGTGGCTTATTTGCAACTAGCAAAAATGACGATAAAATTATAATCACCATAAGATATTGATTCTTTAGCTAAAAGGATAAGTGAGTCAGTTTGGTTTGTTAATTAAGATCTGACCCTCTAATTGTCTTGACTTTTTTAGGTCTTTATTTAATTGTGTTTATCTTGATTAGTTAGTGATAGGTCAGCTAGATTTGAGTTTATATGAACAAATCACGAGGCTAGACTTAATGTTTAAGTGGTCGGGGCTGATTCGTTGGCTTTCTGTGGTTGATTAATCGAATTTATGCGGTTCTTTACTGGTATCACCCATGTATAGTGTAACGCTCGTAATTTTTGTTAATAAAATTTTAATTTTAATTTTGAATAGGAAAGAGATCCACCGATCTCATCATCTTTCATTTTATCTCTCTTTATTCAAAACTTTCTTCATATCTCGTAGTCTCCCAATGAACCCTCTTTCTTAAAAATATAACATAAGAGATCGAGAGTCCTATCAAAACTAAAAGAACCAAAGAAAAACTCGTAGAAAAAAAAACATGAAAGGGAAAGTAGGAAGAAAGATTTTTGGAATTCATTTATTTAGGTTAATATTTTATTTATATAATAGTTAATTTGGCATGATATACACATTGGATGGATTGAATCAATCGAACATCCATTGTGTAGGTTTAATTCATTCATATGAAAAGGTATGCACATGACTTTAAGACTAATGTGTAGAACATGTGATTTAAGGTATGCACATGACTTTAAGGCTAATGTGTAGAATGTGAGATTTTTTCCATGATGGACAATGATCAGTGTGATCTGTGCTGTTCATGGGTGTTATAAGACTTAATTATGTAATATTTTTAAGGATCAGACCAATTCGACACCTCAATGGACCATACTGATTATAGATCTACTAATTTTCTTCATTAATCTAATGAAATTGAATAAATACTGGAAGAGTAATTATCTGTCCAAGATACAACTTGGTACAGAGAATTATATGACATAATTTGAAATGTGTGATTATATCATCACCATTCATTAGTTCTTTAAAATTAAAATAAATTAAAATCTTAAATTTTAGACCGATCGGACCATTGGATGGGTAACATCGATCTGAAAAAATGATAGATAATGAATCTTACGTTTTATTCATTATGTGTAATTGTAAGATTAAAGAAAATTCTAATTTATGTGATTTTAGGAAGTCCTAATTCAATTCAAACCGTTGGTTCATGGAATCATCTTCACCGCATCAAGGTGAGTGATCCCGATGTGTTTCACATCCATCAAGTTAAAATAGATGTATTGTTTGATATGTTGTATAATTACCCTTATTTAATTATCATGTACTCTTAATTGATTAAATGATTGTGTGATTCTGTATTAATATAATAATAATGATATGATTTGATTAATGTGTTAGACTATATTGATTCAAATGTGATAATCGAAACAATCTATGCAATACATGATTCATGATTACTTGGTGCATCTATCAATTGCATGCACAACACATGTTGAATTCCTGGAGACCTCCCTGGATGGTATTCTAGTAGAATCGTTACTAGAGGCCTACTATACTAGTGGAAGCCTACTCAAGGAGTAGATGCGGGCTTTGCCTATGCCTACTAAATGGTAGAAGCCTGCCAAGGGGCAGATGTAGGTTGACGAGTTTCCAACTCAAGCAAGTGGACGGATTCCCACTTGATGCATTGATGCATTGCATTTGCATTTAAAAAAATATATAAATTATATTGTGTATGATTATTAGCATTTTATTATAATTTGATATAAAGAATCATGTCAGGAATTCTCACTAGGCCTGACCAACTTACCTTTTATTGATGTAAAACTGTACAGATGAGCAATTAACTGATGAGTTGGCGTAGGAATAAGAAGTTGTGGTTGAACTGGTGCACGATACACGTGAGACGTAGCCGTTCCTATCAGAAGAGGAACTGACCGCATTTGGACCATTTCTAATTATTTTATTAGAATTTTATATGTTAGGATAATCTGATTAGTTGTAAGATTTTAAGCATTTGATTGATTTTATTTAATTGGATTGTTATAGGTTTGTATCAAGTATTCATTGGTAAGCTGTATTAACTGATGGGCAAATTTATGTTGATTGAATGTTTATAAATGTTAAGAATGGACAAATGTTGATAATTAAATCATTATGTGAATGATTGTGTATGTACCTAGTTGGAATCTAGAAACGAATATTAATTTTGCATATAAATAATTGTATAATGGAATGGAATTAGTACACTTAATTTGTGTACGAATTACGACTCGAAACTCGAGTATGACGGTGCACATTCTGTATTCGAATTTTGGGGCCTGACATATAGGCTCACCTCGAGTGTCAAGAGTCATTAAGTGACAATGTAGGCTAGTTATATAAAAACATTTTTAAAGGATTTTTGAAAATTCAAAATAGTGAAAATTCAAGACGTTACAATTACGATGGCCACTCAAAGCTCTAGCCTGTTCCAAACTAGAGACGGCTGGGTAGAGGCGTCCTTTTTAGGGATGCGGATTAGCTACTGACTCGGTGAGTAGTTGACTCGCTACTAAAGTGACGTCACCAAGTTCGGTAGGTCCCACCATGATGTATGTGTTGTATACACATCGTGCATCCATTTGGAGAGATCATTTTAGGGCATGAGCCGTAGAATAAAGCAAATCCAAAGCTGTAGTGGACCCCACCACAAAAACAGTGGAGAGTGTGATGCCCACCGTTGAAACTTTCTTAAGGTCCACCGTGATGTTTATTTGAGATCCAACCTGATCATAAGTTAAAACATACATTAAATGGAAAATACAAATATCAGCATAATCAAAAACCTTTGCGACCCTTATGAGTTTTTAATAGTGAGCGTCACTCTCTCCACTATTTTCTGTGGTGGGCCTACTCGAGATTTGAATCTGACTCATTCTTTAGCTCATGCCCCTAAAATGGACTCTCCATATGAATGGACGGTGTGCATATAAAACATACATTATGGTGGGACCCACCGAACTTGGTGACGTCACCTCAGTAGTGAGTCTCGCTACTCAGTTTGTCATCGGTGCCCCCTTCTTAGGCCCTAAAACTAAAATGAGCCGAAAAAAAAAGTAGATGGAACATACATCACGGTGGGTCCCACATAACTTTTCCAGCACCAACGTAGGTAATGGAGGAGTCACTACCGAATCCGAGTCGACGGTTTTCACGTTTTGGTTTTGGTTGTCCTTGCTGACAGCCCGAGTTGTATCTCTCTCTCCCCAATCTATGTCGTAGGTGAACAATGGTTCAATAATCGGGACCGTCCAAACTGGCGGGCCACCACAGATAGGCCATAGTAAAATAAAGGAATTGATGGAAAAAAAATCTTATAAATACGGCAAAAAAAAAAGAAAAAGCAAGTCTTTTCTCCAGTTCAACTGTCCGTTTGTAGTCGACTCAATATCTAAGGGCTTCCAATGAGATTTTTACACAATGGTCATGTGTATGCTGGAGATAGGGCAGATTATAATATTTGTGGACAAGTGTTTTGCCATGATAATTTAAATAAAATTCTGGTTGAACTGGTGCACGATACACGTGAGACATAGCCGTACCTATCAGAAGAGGAATTGACCGCATTTGGACTATTCCTAATTATTTTATTAGAATTTTATATATTAGGATGATCTGATTAGTTGTAAGATTTTAAATATTTGATTGATTTTATTTAATTGAATTGTTCTAGGTCTGTAGCAAGTATTCATTAGTAAGCTGTTTTGACTGATAAACAAATTTATGCTGGTTGAATATTTATGAATGTTGAGAATGGACAAATGTTGATATTAAATCATTATGTGAATGTTGTGAATGGACGTAATTGAAATATAGAAATGAATATTAATTTTGCCTTTAAATAATTGTATAATGAATGAAATTTGTACGCTTTGTGTACGAGTTACGACTCGAAACTCAGGTCTAAGGGTGCACATTCTGTACTTGAATTTCGGAGCGTGACATAGAGGCTCATCTCGAGCGTCAAGAGTCAGTAAGTAGCAATATAGGCTAGTTATATAAATGTTTTTTTAAGAATTTTTGAAAATTGAAAATAGTGAAAATTCAAGACGTTACAATCATGATGACCACTCAAAGCTTTTGCTTGTTCTAAACTAGAGACGGCTGGGTAGAGGCATCCTTTTTAGAACGTAGATTAGCTACTGACTCGTTGAATAGCTGACTCGCTACTAAAGTGATGTCACCAAGTTCGGTGGGTCCCACCATGATGTATGTGTTGTATACACACCGTGCATCCATTTGGAGAGATCATTTTAAGGCATGAGCTGAAGAATAAGGCAAATCCAAAGCTGTAGTGGACACCACAAAAACAATGGAGAGTGTGAGGCCAATAGTTGAAACGCTCCTAAGGTCCACCGTGATGTTTATTTGAGATCCAACCTGTTCATAAGTTAAAACATACATTAAATAAGAGAAAACACAAATATCAACTTGATCGAAAACTTTTGTGGCCCTCATAAGTTTTTAATAGTGAGTGTCACTCTCTCCACTGTTTTCTATGGTGGGTCCACTCGAGATTTGAATCTGATTCGTTCTTTGGCTCATGTCGTAAAATGTTCTCTCCAAATCCAAATGGATGGACGGCGTACATACAAGACATACATCATGGTGGGACCCACCGAACTTGGTGACGTCACTTCAGGAGCGAGTCTCGCTACTCAGCTTAGGAAGCGTATGCCGTCCTACCCGAGCAAGACTCTGTGGGGCCCACTGTGATGTAATTGTTTTATCCACGCCGTTCACCGCTTTTCTCGTGTCATTTTAAAAAGTAAAAATAAAAATGAGGCAGTTCCACAGTTCTACTGGACCACACCAAAGGAAGCTGCACTGATAATGACACCCACCATTGAAACCTTTCCAAGTGCCAACGTGATTTTTTTTTTACCATCCAACCTATTCATAAGGTCATGTAGATGTGGATGAAGTGAAAACATAAATATCAGCTTGATCGGAAACTTCTCCAGCTCCCAAAAGTTTTAATGGTGGAAATTAAATCCCCACTTTGTGGTCCACTGGAGCTGTAGAGCTGCTTCGTTTTTACCAGTGCACTTTAAAATGACCTGATAAAAGAGGTGAACGGCGTGGATAAAACAATTACATCACGGTGGGCCCCACAGATCCCTGCCCGGACGGCGGCGGGATAGGACGCAATCCGCGTCCCTCAGCTTGTCATCGGCGCGCCCTTTTCAGGCCCTAAAATGAGCCGAAAAAAATAAGTGGACGGAACATACATCACGGTGGGTCCCACATCACTTTTCCAGCACCGACATAGGTAATGGAGGAGTCGCTACCGAATCCGAGTCGGCGGTTTTCACGTTTTGGTTTCAACTGTCCTTGCTGACAGCCCGAATCGTATCTCTCGCTCCCATCTACGTCGTAGGTGAATAATGGTTCAATAATCGGGACCGTCCAAACTGGTGGGCCACCACAGATAGGCCATAATAAAATAAAGGAATTGATGGAAAAAAAAAATCTTATAAATACGGCAAAAAAAAACCGTCCGTTTTTAGTCGACTCAATATCTAAGGGCTTCCAATGAGATTTCTACACAATGGTAACGTGTATGCTGGAGATAGGGCAGATTATAATAATTGTGCTTTGCCATGATACGCCGCGATGTATTATTATAGGATACGTCCGGACTTCGACTTTGGATACGCTGTCATGCTTCAATGATCCTAACTCTTTATTCGATGGGCCTTGATGTTATCGGTGGCTGCCTCGAAATCTTCAAGATCGGAAGGTCTTCAAGTTTAGATCGGTGGCCCACAAACGAACGGTTCATATTCAAAGGAAAGAGTTAAATGATCAGTTGGTCCAAATATTCCAATACGGGAGTTTGATTTTTTGGTTATCTAGAATAGACAGTGAGACCCATCATATGAATGGTTTGGATCACGTAAACAAGATTCAGACGTATTGCAGAAAACCTGGGCAGGTGCAATGCTAAAACAGAGGTTTTGTAGGATACATCATACGTCCCGGCGTACCGGGATAGGTACGTTGGAATCTTATACAATGGATATGGAATAAACAACCTACATTAAAATAATACAACCGTTGATTATTTAAAGTTCACGGTGACCGTCCATATTCGAAGGAAAAGAGTCAAACGATCAAAAGGTTAGAGTCTATATTTTTGGTTGTACACCATCCAATTGAGGCCCATCCTATAGACGGTTTGGATCAATCGAGAATAACCCCACGTTCAATGTCTAAAGTCTAGATGTATCCTAAAACAATACGTGAGTATTGGTTCTAGCAACCTCTGCGAGGTATACTCATGCGAGAGTGTAGTTTGTAAACGTACTCACCTACCTGAGGAAATGTACGGACCAAATGGGCTTATTTCATACAATAAAACTACCTGGCAGGACACTACTGACGAGTGGTTTGGATCTCACACATGTGTGAGCCAAACAGCAAGAGAAAAAAAACAACGATCCACATTAAGTGCGCGTGTGACTTACGAGATTATCGATTAAGCTTATTTTTTGAGAGAAAAATCTAAAGCTCGCTGATCAACGGTTTGGATCTCTCGCACGAGTATCACACGGCGACCGGTAGAAGAGCCCGAAAGTATACTCGATCCTAGTGCACTTTCCCCTCGTTGCCGGCTGTGCGAGTGCCAACCCGGCAAACATTCAATCTATCCAAAAGGCGACCCCACCACTCAAATGACTTGTCCAAAAATCTCGACGGTCCAGTCATTAAGTAGGTCAGAATAACGGACGGCTGACAAACTGCGGTTGCTCATCTGTTTTTATGCAGCCACGCGGCAGTGGAACTACTCTGGGCAGTGTAATCCAAAGGTGTGGGCCCAATGCAATGTCTGTGTAAAATCCATTCCGTTCATCAGTTTCGTCAGCCCACATTAGGATTATAACCCAGAAATTATCTAAATCTAATCTCAAGTGGGCCACACCACAAGAGACAGTGGCAATTGAATGCCCGCCACTGAAACCTTCTTGGGCCCACAGAAGGTTCGGATCAGGCTAGTATTTGTGTTTTCCCGTCATCTGTTGGGAATCACCTTATGAACGGTCTGGATGGCATATAAACACCACGCTCATGCCTAGGAAGTTTTCAACCGTAGATGTTCCCATCTCTACTTTTGCATGTGATGTGGGTCCTTGAGTCTTGAATATGCTTCATGTTCTAGGCTTATCCTAACATGATCAGGAGAAACTAATGAACGGACGGGATTTTAGATACACAACTCAGCAGGCTCACAAAGCTTTGGATTACACAAACCCCACGTGAGTTTTGGATCTATCCTGTACTATTGTGAAGTCGGATTGTGTCAGTAGCAGTAAAGTATGTCGGGCCCACATTTAATATATGTAATTTATCCACACCGTCCATCCGCTTCTATACTTCATTTTAAGGGTTTACTAAAAATTGAAGCATATCCAAAGCTCAAGTAGACCACACTATAGGAAACAGTGAGAATAATGATTTCCTTGAAACCTTTTTAGGGCCACAGTGTAGTTTCTTTGTGATCCGACCTGTTCATGAGATCACAAAGACATATATATATATATATATATATATTAGATTGATTCGAAACTTCTGTGACCCCCAAGAATTTTCAACCGTAGATCTTCAGTTCACACTGTTTCGTGTAGTGTTGTCCAATCGAGCTTTGGATATATGCTTATTTTTGTATCTCATGTCTTTAAATTATCTGGTGAAATAGATGGACGGAGTGGATAAATTACATAAATCACGGTGGACCCCACAGAGTGTACGCAATCGGCTTCCTCTATTGTGGTCATTCAAAACCAAAGTACGGAGCGTACTGGTCACGGACATCTCTATAAGCGTACTGAGTAAACTCTGTGGGTCCACCTGTAATTTATGTATTTTATCTACACCGTCCATCCATTTTACCAGATAATTTTAGGGCTTGAATCTAAAAATAAAGTATATCCAAACATTAAGTGGACCACACCACAGGAAACAGTGTGAATTGATCATCTACCATTGAATTTTTTTTTTGGGACACGAAAGTTCTTGAACAAGCTTATATTTGTGCTTTCCATTATCTATGTCTGTGTGATCTTATGAACAGGTTGGATGAGTAATAAACATCAATGTGGACCTTAAAAGGTTTCAACGGTGGAAATCATTATTCCAACTGTTTCATATGATATGGTCCACCTGATCTTTGGGTATACTTAAAATTTGGGCTCAAGATCTAAAATGAGCTGAAAAAACGGATAGACGGTGTGGATAAACCACATACATTAACGGTGGGCCCAACAGAGTTTACTCAGTACGATAAGAGCGTACTGAGTAACTAGTACGCAATCGGATTTCAGTGCCCGGGTCACAGGCAATCCGGTCACTGTGGGCCCACCCAACGAACATATTGGATTTCGACACACGCGTCAGATTGTCACACATGCCACATACACGCGCGGGGATCAGTCCGTGATTTTGTAATTCTCGTTATTATTTTATCAAGCGACAGAGCCAATGCAGAGCCGATTCAAACAACATTGCCGGTTTCTCTCTCTCTCTCTCTCTCTCTTCCTTCCTTTCTAAAACTCAAATATCCATCTCTTTTTTCTTCTCTCATATATACTCCTATCTCTCCTCTCTCTCTCTCTCTCTCTCTCTCTCTCTCTCTCTCTCTCTTTTCTTTTTTTAGCTGATGATTTTGATTTCCATATCTCTCCATTCAAACCCATTTTCTTAAAATGGGATTTTTTGATTTTGGAAGAGACGTAAGAAGATTCATCAAACGAAAAGACAGTGATGCTGGAGAAGCAGGTTTGATTTCAACATAATGGGTATTGTAGTTTCCGTTGTTTTGAATACAATGTGATTTGATTTTTCTTTTATTTCTGTAGTTTTCCTTGTTGGATTGTTGAGTTTCTGCAGTTTCCTTTCTGGGTCCTTTTGTACTGTATTTTTGGAAGCTTATTGTTATGATTTCCTGATATTTTCTATCGATTTGGTTGAGAATGATTCCATGCATTGTTAGAATCTTTTGATGATTTTATGTTCTATTCATTCAATCAAATGGGTGTGAGTTTATACTGGAACTTGGGTCCCTCATTTAGGATTTTTACTCTGAATGGGGTGATTTTCCGGTGATTGGACCGTTGATCTGATGGGCCCCTCTATGAATTGACTGCGGCTGAATATTTCCCGCTTTGGAAAATCCTAGCTGCCCGCTTTGGACCATCTGCTGCAAGATTTCTAAACAGTCTATTTTGCAGCCCCATAGCGAAGGATTAGGGCATTCCCATTGGGATGATTCTTGGGGCATGGTTCATCTGAATGGGGGCACATCAGGTTAACGGTCTGGATTGTTGAAATTTAGGTTCCACATGCAGGGCCATGGTTCATCTATTGTGGGGTCACATCGGTTCAACAGGATTTTTGGGTAATTTTTCATAATTCATGTGAGTATTATTTTCATCAGTTGTATTTTGTTGGATGTTTATATAAGATTTTTTTACACAATTTTCAATCTCCTCATATTTTAAATTCTATTCATTAATTGCTGCTGCTGTTCCTCTGCTTTTGAAGGAGCTGATTGTGATTTTCCGAGGTTTAAGGTTTTTGTATTTTGATTTATGTATGTTTTCGTATTTGCTAGATTCAATCAAATTGGTATTCATAGTTCTATTTCCGTTTCTGTTTAAATGCTTTACATATAATTCATGGAACTGATTACTGTCTAAATCCATGGAATTTGAAGTAGCTGGTTTGTAAGAGCGTTTCTTCTTCATCATCTTTCGGTTCTTTTTCTCATCTTTTGTAGTTTTGGACTACTTTGTTACTTCTTTGGGTATTTGAATAAAGGAATTATATGAGCTGTGAGCTGAAGGTCATATAGATATAAAAGAAAAGGATGGGAAATTTTCTCCTGCAAACTGGTTCTAATGAGAACTCGTGAGAACCCTCCATATGATGTGTATATGCATTCCAGGCCATATAGACCCTTCATCCAGCTTGGACAAAGGATTGGAAAAAAATCAGGTTGTTTCGCAACTCAGTTGGGTCCTGGTGAAAATCACAGGTGGGCATCCCTTCTCACTTTGTTTCCTTTTCTGTTGACTACCTGAGTTTTGGATCAGGCTGATTTCTGGGACCTAGAGGTTTCATGAAGTGATGCATCTGATGGATGGATTGGATGTCCTTAACACATCACTTGGGTTGGGTTCTCAAATGGTTCTCCTGAGAACCAATTTGTAGGAGACCATTTTTCAGAAAAGGATTAAAGACCAGCGAGTTTGGTGGGGTGTGCAGATACAATATTAGCAAAATCTCTGTTTGAAATCAAGGGAGGTGATTGTCCAACATTCTCAGATTTCTCAGTTGGGATGTACAGTGCTTTTTTTTTTTTTGTTTTTTTTTTTTGTTTTTTTGTTTTTTTTTGTTGTTCTGTATATTTCAATTGTGGTTGAGTGCCAAGAGGGTTGCTCGACCCTTTGCTTGCATTGCCTGATGTTCTTGCTTCTTTAATAACTGTTACCTTTCAAGAAAGAAAAAGTTGAAGTAGGGCAGTAAGTTGAGAGGATAAAATGGCGATTTCTCCTGCAAAGCGGGAAGGTGCTTAGAGAGGGACAAGCTTTTTTTAAAAGTTGTTTGGGTGGGAGGTGAATCTCTGGCCTTTGTTTTTTCATCCTTATGAAAATGGAACTTTGCTCAGTATTTTCAAAATTATTGGGGGCAACATGTACATGGGAGCCTACCTTTCAAAATCTGAAAGATAACAAAAATCCTATGTTTTTGAAAGGCTGCTACTCGATACTAAGGAGTGGGACGAGGATTTGGAAGTGGTCAGTGGGTGGCTGCTTCTCTTCTCAATTCTTTTTTCAGCCATATTAGAAAGCAGGGAACAAGGTTTTCTCAATGTGGGGAAGTGGAATACTGCTAAGGGTAGAAGCTTTTGCTTACTACAATCAAAATCTAGATGATGGATAATTTGAAGAAAAAGAACTTTGTGCCCCTGAGCATATGCTTTATGTGTTGGGAAGGTGAGGAATCAATCGACCACCTTTTCCGCCATTGTCCTATGATGAGAGAGGTCTTGATGGTGTTTTCCAGTCCTAGTTATGTTTCTAGTTCGAATGAGGTGGATATCTTATTACTCTGTGAGGGGCTGCCCATTGTTTTGTCATGGAATGTCAATCCTCTAATCATTGAAGGGGGGGTGGGGGGTCATTCGATGTCATCAAATGGGCTTCTTCGAAGTTTTGGGGCTGTGGAGATCGTCTTCTTGTATATCAGAGATAGCCACTGCTGAGTAACGAAGGCGTCGCTCAGTATCAGTTTATTGTTGTCTTTTGCTATGAGGCTAGTTTATAAAATTTGGGAACCCTTAAAAAAAAAATAAAATCCTTCTTGTTAATAGAAATAGATGTTCTTTTGTTTAGGAATATTGTAGATATTTTGTTCTTTTAGATATGATGCTTTCTTTCTTCGAGGTCATCTACTAGTACAAGTTTGAGCATTTCACTCCCTTTTCCATGATTTCCTTTTGGTTTTCTACCTTCTGTTTTCCTTTGTTTCTTTCATCTTTGCCATGTGTCCTTTTCTTTACAAAGAAGGATATATAACAGATTGATTCAGCTATCAAAACACACACACACACACACAATTTTTTTTACACATGCACACACACCCCCACACACTCACGCAGTAGTGGGATTTCACCATCTATGGGTACTCGAACCCTTGACCGGGTGTTGAAACTCCTCAGAGTCTACCACCGGAGCAAGAGTAAGGATCCCATGATAGTGGACACTAGAAATGTGCTTTCCTATTCCCATGATAAAAGAAAATAAATTTATTCAAGTTAACCAACATATATCATTGTCTATCTCCAATAGCCTCAAATGTATCACATGTGCCAGTGTACCAACTACCAAATAACTCATTGTCCATCTCTAATTATGCCTCACATGCGCTGTTGTGCCAAATGTGTTACGATTCATCTTCTCTTACATACCAGATTGTCTTTTCACTTTTTTTTTTTTGGTTCTCCCACCAATTTTTGAAATATGAATGCCAAAGCATTTTGGGATCAGCTAGTGGGTTTGCTGAGTTGTACTGATTCTCTTGAGAGTATTGTAGGATATATATGTGTGTTGAATTGTGGCATTTGTAACTCTTCTATGGCTTCCACGGTGCTATTTTGAGTTTCCTCATCTAAAATAACAGGCCGATCATTGGAAGAACTGCGTGGGTCCCTTTACAATGATCTTCGTGCATCAGAAGGCGCAAAACGGCAACAACAACGCCTTTGTGGCCCAGTCGTGGCTCTGACTTTCAACTTCATAATTGCCGTCGCGATAATCATCACGAACAAATTGGTTTGTCTTTTTCCACTTTTGATCATTCCAAGTATTTCTTTTACCGCATTCAGCAACAAATTGGTCTAGTATTTTGTAGATGATCCTTGAGTTGAGGGTATAGTTGCGGCATCATCAAAACTTAGATTGGACAGGCTGTTGATCTGATGGGCCCTGCCACATATGACCAACTCCTGAAAACTCCTCTTGATTTGAGCAATCCTAACTATTCTATTGTTGATCTTTGAGTAAACAATCAAGAAGAGAATATATGAAGGGTTCACAATCAATGTAAAAGAAAAAGAATCAAAGTTCTGAAAAATACGAGCTTCCATTATGGGTATATTTGGGGCACGACCATGGCTGCTCAGGGTGTTTCATATCAGTAACGGTGGACGTAACAGTCACCACCATTACTGATATAGCCGATTTTTATTTATTTATTTATTGGGTAACGTTTGATTTTTTTTTTTATTGGTTTGAAAAATTCTGAAAAAATATACATAAAATCTAGAAAAATGTAAACATTCCAAATATGGGTTTGGTTTTTATTTTGAACATGTTTATGGTAGTATAATGGTTCGCTCTTTGGTGAGAATATTGTATTGGGTTGTTTAATGGATTTATGAACTTGACAAACTGGGATTGACTTCAAACCTTTTATATTTAATTTTTAACTATATAATATCAATGATAAATTTATTAGAATAAATGTAATACCAACATATCTCAGATTTATAGGTTTTACTATTATTTACAACCTTGGTGTATTACATATCTTGTGACTTGGGTACATTTCATTTTAGCATACAGAGTCTAGAGACTTTTGTGTCCTATTATGTACTACATATACCTAACAACTTGATATCATTTCCCCCAATATATCTAAGAAAAAATTGAAATTAAATTTAGGTGAATAGTGTTGCTGATTTGGGGCTGATTTGGCGGACCACTCGATGCCCCAAATGACGCGCTTGTCCAAACTCAAGGCTCTAAGGACACTGCATACCATCAGCTTTAGGATCATATAATAGAGCTTTGTTGAGCCCGCACACATGTTCAATAAAGCTGGTGTACATGCCATACGTGCCAGTGTTACACAATAGGTCCAAGAATCAGGTTGATCCACTGGTCAGGTGGGCCACAGTAGGCAAAACAAATGTATGGCTCTGAACAATTTGGCTGAGCTTTTCTAAACCATCCATCTGTTTCCAATATTTAGGCCTGCATGCTGATTGGACCAGATTTTATTTTTGGGAAACCATGTAGAAAGTCAGACCAACCTGATGGATGGATCTTGCATGTTTGTGCCATGCTGGTGCATATGTGGCGTTGACACAAGCTTGATTGCATATGCATGTGTGCTCTTAGCAAAGCTCCATATGATATGTAATAGCTCTAAGATTGTGGACTGTCTTATCTCATCCTTTTCAAACTCTCTCTCTCTCTCTCTCTCTCTCTCTCTCTCTCTCTCTCTCTCTCTCTCTCTCTCTCTTCTCTTCTCTCTCTCTCTGAACATTCAAACAACACACTCTCTCTCTCTATCTCTCTTGAACATTCACACTCTCTCTCTCTCTCTCTCTCTCCTCTCTCTCTCTCTCTCTCTCTCTCTCTCTCTGAACATTCAAACATTGTATTTTGGGTCTATAGGTGCTGGGAAAGATTGTTTCGATTTCCCAATTGTCTAACATTGATCCACTATGCGACGGCTTGGTTCTTGCTTGCCATCTTTAATGTGTTTTCGTTGCTTCCGGTCTCTCCTCCTTCGAGATCCACACCATTCTCTTCTTTGTTCGCTTTAGGTGCCGTCATGGCTCTATCGACGGGCTTTGCTAATATCAGCTTAATGTACAACAGGTGTGGTTTCAGTTTTCTTATTCTCGTGGTTATTGTGCCGATTGTCAGTTCTTCATGAAATTAGCTTTACTAGTGCCTGTTGTTTGCTCTCTCTCTCTCTCTCTCTCTCTCTCTCTCTCTCTCTCTCTCTCTCTCTCTCTCTCTCTCTCTCTCTCTCTCTCTCTCTCTCTCTCTCTCGTATCTCTTTAATGTTGTGTGTGTGTGTGAAGTGTGGGGTTTTATCAGATGGCTAAGATCGCTGTGACCCCGACCATTGTTCTGGCAGAGTTCATCCTATTCAGAAGGACAGTTTCCTTACCTAAGGTGGGTATGATAATTTTCTTTTCATTTTCTCTTATAAGAGATTGCTAATTGCACACTTGTATAGCTTGAACCTGCCTTCATGTGCGCAGGCAACATGGTGCACATGTGGAACATCCAAGCCGTTCATCATGTGGCTCTGCTGTGTAGATGCTGTTGCCTAAGAAATCAGGCTGTTCCATTATCTGGTAGGCCAGCGTACGAAACAAATGTACGGCTAAACAAAATTGGGTTAGCACTTCATCAGTTTAGTACATTGCAGCCGTGAATGGACAAGCTTATTTTGTATCTCTCCACCCCTATAGTGGGACCCAGGGATCGGACATTCTATGTACGTGCCACATGGGTACATGTTCAGGCATATATGGAGCTGCACATTACATGCAATATAGACCTGTACGACATGGTTCTAAAAAATGGTTTCAGTGTCCGAATTGCCTGGGGACTGAAACCAATACAACTTGTCCTGACTCACTCCTTTTTGGTTGATTTTAGTCCTGTTTTGGCATGATGACTTGTTTCGTTGTCCGCCAAAACTGCAATGGCTCAGCCGTCTTGGTTTCAGATGATAATTAAAAACCATGTTTATGACTGAAACAATGTGGGTCGATTTTTATGCTTAGAAAACAAGAAATGCTCCAGGGCTCTCAAACTACTGTAAATTATATTGCTCCTAGTTGAATTGGATACTTAAGAGAGTCCAATCCATTGATCTGGACTGTTTATTATGTCCAAATCAACATTTCAAAGGTTATGATGCAAACATAGAGAGTCCAATCCATTGATCTGGACTGTGTATTATGTCATGACACAATTCATAGGCTATGATGCAAATATCACATCCCTCTGAGAGTATTAATATTTGATCAATGGCCTTTAATATGGATGGTCAAGATCATTTACACAAAAATACGTCAAATTAACAATGTGATCCATCTATTTGTTAGTGACCATCATGGATTACCTTATGATTCTAAACATGACTTCTGTTAGGCAATCAGTGCCATCCCATCCATTACTTGGAAAAGGATGTCTACATAAACATAAGGCCTTATCAAGGACTGATTGGATCATCCCATCCGTGAAATTTTGCATTGTAGACTGTGAAATGTGTTCTGACTAAGTGGGCAGATCAGATCAATGGTTGGATTGTCCAAGCGAATTGATGCAACCAGGAGCATTATAACATATAGTGCTCTGAGAGCATTGGAGCATCTCTGAAAAAACAAGCTTATGAATTTGAGTTGTCATTTTTCATTTGCTTATTGGAATGGTGCAGGTTTTGGCCTTGACTGTTGTATCAATGGGCGTGGCGGTGGCAACCGTTACGGATCTACAGTTCCATTTTTTTGGTGCTTGTATTGCATTAGTTTGGATTGTGCCTAGTGCTATAAATAAAATCCTATGGTCTAATCTGCAACAGAAAGGCAACTGGACTGCTCTGGCGTAAGTAATCTTCTTTTTCTTCTTAGTTGGTTTTAAAAAAGAAAGAAAAAGAAATTGAAAACCCATAAATTTCAAAAGAATTCTAGCTCTTAATTCACATACTAAATCAAGCAATATACTTGTAGGTTGATGTGGAAGACCACCCCAGTGACCATCTTATTCTTGTTAGTTTTGATGCAATGGTTGGACCCACCTGGTGTGTTGTCCTTCAACTGGGATGGTAGGAATACATCTGCTATCCTCGCTTCAGCTCTATTAGGTTTTCTCCTTCAATGGTCCGGGGCTTTAGCACTTGGGTGGGTGAAATTTTGATTTGTGGAGGTTTGCTAATCCCATTAGGCAGCCAGCTCATTTACATGGCACCAAATGTCCCAACGTGGCACGCAAGTTAGATATCCAAGCTGCCCATCAGATGGTTCCTACTGTGTAGCTGCCCTGGCCAATAAAATCTGGCCGCTCCATTCATGAAGTGGGCCACAATGTTAGAAACAAATCAATGGCTTAGGAAATTTCATCAATTTTTTAGCCGGCCATTTATTTCATAAACTGTATCCCACCCAGCCTGATTTTTTGGTGCCATGGGGGCCACCTGATGGACGAGTTTGGATCTCACACCCATGTGCAACGTGGACGCATGTGGTGCCTATGTAAATGGACATGTGAGATTTGCAAACCACTTGATTTTGTTACCTATCCTATTTCAATGACTTAGTTTTTCATGCAGAGCAACATCTGCGACTACCCATGTTGTTTTGGGCCAGTTTAAAACCTGCGTTATCATGCTTGGAGGCTATATGATTTTTAAATCAGACCCTGGAGTGGTGAGTATCTGTGGGGCCCTCGTTGCTTTGTGTGGGATGTCTGTCTACACTACCCTTAACTTGCGGGCGGCAAAGGAGACTGACGGTAAGCAGCTTTCTGATCAGAATCCACTTCCACCAAAACCGAAAACCGACGTAAATACAACTGAGAAGCCCGGCGCAAATGACATGGAAGTATTAATGAACGTACAGAAGGATGAGATCACGCACAGCTGTATCGTTTAGATTGCTGGTCTTAAAATATATGATCTCATAGCTGGTGTATCCATTTAGATACAGCTGTGCGTGATCTCATCCTTATGTGCGCTCACTAATAGGAAGAACTTGTTTGAATTGAACTTAGGGAACACAGGAGCATGACTTTCGGTAAACTAACCCAGCGTATTTCTTCTTCTTTTTCTCATTCCTGTATTTTTATTACTTTAGTTATTGAGAGTAGTTAAGCCCACACACATGTAAAATGGAGCCAACCCATGTGCCCAAGTTGGGCACATGTGTGAGATCTAAGCCATCCATCAGATGAGTCCCATCATGTACATGCCTTTGCCCGAAAATTGGGCCTCTTTACTGAATGGGTGAACTGCAGTTTATGAAACAAATGGACAGCTAAAAGTGATAAGTTTATTATTATTATTATTATTTAAGTCGTCCTTTGGTTTATAACATTGTGGCCAATTTGATGATTGGACGGAGTTGATGGGGTCGCGTGTGTAGATGTGCTCCCTTATACACGTGCGTGAGCTTTGCGAGCCTTTTGATTGTTTGTGTAACGTTTTCGACATCTGATAAAGATGCAATTCCTGTATATAGACTAACCTCACAATTTTGAGTAATTATCATTCAATGAAACTAGTTGATTTTGAAGATTATGTCTTCATTTTTATAGATTGGAATTGACTGTCTTGTTGAATTTTGGACATTCTCTCTCCAAGTGCTTTTGGGTGATCTATAGTAGCATTTCAACTAAGACGACAAGTCTCTCTCTCTCTCTCTCTCTCTATCTCTCTCTCTCTCTCTCTCTGAGATCCGTATCAGCATTTCAACAGAGGTACAAATTGTTTGACTCATTGGGATTGTCATTGGGTACCCGGCCTGGTTTTAATGATTTGGGGTCCCATTTATTGGAACCATTAAAATCGTGTTGGGTTCCGGTCTGACAGTGTTGTCATATGTGATTGCATAATCGCATTCCATGGCTCAGATTGCTTATGCCTCGTCCATACACCATTATAGCGCAATGCCATAATCGCATAATCATGGCATACTTTAGTATTAATGACCAACAGTCAAGCTTCTTGTACATTGTAATAAGTTGTAACTTGTACTATATGCATTAACTCATCAAGATTCAAGTTATCAGTACAAGTTCTATAATTGTAGATTTCAATAATTAATTCTTTCTTGGTTATTAAATTTATTGCCTAATAGTCAAAATACAATGAAATAGTTAAATAAACCAAATCCAGTCACTTCAGTCATTATACACCTTTTTCCTTAATTTTTTAGATTTTTCTCTTCTTCTTTTTTTTTTAAAAAAATTTTCAGAAAAAAAAAAAAGAAGCCATTAGCCCGAGCGCTTGTGCAATTATGTGATGACATAAGTGATCAGCTAAGGCTGATGGCTTATGTGATTTGACAACATTGGTATGACCTTTTGGACCCTGTTAAAACCGGGTATAGTTTACGTCAGGTTAGATTGTTGGTTCTAGTTAGTTTTAGTAGGAATGTGTATAAATGTTCACCGGCACACCTCTGCACACGGGTCATGGACAAAAAAATCCAAAATCTGAACAGTACATGTGGCGCGGCAACCCATGAAACTCCCTGGCCTAATTGTTACTTTGATCCAAAACTTTGGTGGGCCATGAAAATTGAAAACAGTTTCCTCCCTTGATTTGCATTTCTCTTTGCTATGGTCCACTAGAATTTTAGATAAGGGTGAAAATATGTGCCGTGGGGTTTCGTGAGATTCTACATCACATGGACAATTCGAATTAGACGCCCATGACACATGTGCAAAGGTGGCACGTGTGTAGCTGATGAGCATGACTCTCTCTCTCTCTCTCTCTCTCTCTCTCTCTCTCTCTCTCTCTCTCTATATATATATATATATATGGGAAAAGGTACTAGCGCTCGACCTCACGATAAGCTCCCATGAGGTTGAGTTGTGTGGGCCCCACCGTGATGCGTGTCGACCATTAACACTGTGCATTTGATGGGTCCCCTTTAAATTATGGGATATCCCAAAAATCAGCCATATACGGAACTCCGGTGGGCCATACCATCTAAAATCATGTGAAGACATGCCAAAAACATATAAAAACACTTGGTGGGGCCCACCTGAAATTTGCATGCATCCGAAACTTGGTCTGAACCCTCATCCAAGTGGGACACACATAATGGATGGGCTGGATTTGCAAACCACATCTCGGTGGGCCCAAAAAATGATTATGAATGTTTTAATGGTGCACGGCCCCTCTCAACTTCTGTATGTGGTGTGGCCCACACAAGTCACGGATTGACTTGATTTTGAGACCTAGGCCCACGATGGAATAGTGCATCTGACTAATGGGGTAGATGTTCGAAACATCACAGTTGGGCCCATATAGCTCGACCTCATGGGACGGTCCATCAACTCTAGCGCATAGTACCTTTTCCATATATATATATATATATATATTATATATATATTATATATGTGTGTTGGTGTGTGTGTGTGTTGTTGTGTGTGTGTGTGAAAAGGTACTATGCGCTCGAGCTCATGATAAGCTCCCGAGGTCAAGCTGTGTGGGACCCATCGTGATGCGTGTCGACCATCAACAACGTGCATTTGATGGGTCCCTTAAAATTATGAGATGTCCCCAAAATCATCTGTATACGGAACTCAGGTGGGCCATACCATCTAAAATCATGTGAAAACATGGTAAAAAAAACATATAAAAGCACTTGGTGGGGCCCACCTGAGTTTTGAATGCTGTTGAAACTTGGTCTGAACCCTCATCCAAGTCGGACACACATAATGGATGGGCTGGATTTGCAAACCACATCTCGGTGGACCTAAAAAATTATTATTATTGTTTTAATGGTGCACGGCCCCTCTCAACTTCTGCATGTGGTGTGGCCCACACAAGTCACGGATTAACTTGATTTTTGAGACCTAGGCCTACAATGGAATGGTGCATCTGACTGATGGGGTAGATGTTTGAAACGCATCACAGTGGAGCTCACACAGCTCGACCTCACGGGACGTTCCCATCAGCTCGAGCGCATAGTACATTTTCCATATATAGGTTCTATGCGGTCGAGCTCATGGGAACTTCCCATGAGGTCGAGCTGTGTGGGCCCCACCATGATGTGTATCGAACATCAACACCGTGCATTTGATGGGTCCCCTTTAAGTTATGGGATATTCCAAAAATCAGCTGTATTCGGAACTCCCATTGCACACTCTTAATTCCCCAATTAAGAATAAGTACCTAACACCTTCAAAACATGCTTTGCATCGCTCTATCTTTAATAAAAGCATGTAGGTGAATCAAATCCTACCACCTCAGGTTACCAATGATGTCCCTAATTACCGTTACAAGGGGTCATGAGAAATGCCTTAGAGCGCTAAGTTATAGTTTCTCTTAGTTGCGCTGGAAACATCACACAAATCTGACAAATATTGGCCATTGATCAATGGCCTTTGACATGGACGGCCAAGATCATTTACACAAAAATAAGTCCAATCAACAATTTCAACCATTTACTTGTTAGTGACCATTATCGATTGCTTGCTATTCTAAAGAAACACTCTTTTATGCAATCTTAACCATCCAATTTCAGTCTTGGAAAAATGATGGCTACATAAAATAAGGCCCAACATTGATTGACTGGATCATCTGGAACGGTGAAATTTTTGTACGATGGCTCATATAAGTGTTCTCGACTTAATGGACAGTTCGGATCGATCGATTGAACTGTGTAGGTGAACTAATCCAACTGGGAGCACTGGAACATTTCTCTATACTATGTACTTTACATACTATGTTTCTTTTTACACACGCTCACACGCACACCACATGTGCACTCAAGCCCATGACCTCAATGTTGAAATGCACTGCAAATCACCGAGCCATTGGTTTGGAACCCTTGTTTCTTCTTACACTTGAATTGAGGATGGATTGGTCTCTGGGCCACAGTCCACGTAAGGTGGGGCATACCTGGTAAACGCCCGGATCATGTGAAGTGGTTGAATGGGTCGGGCTCGGGTCTATCTGTTTTGGCCTGTCATGGGCTAGTTTTTACTTTGTGAGATAGACTTCGACGGGCCAAGGCCTGGCCCTTGACAGCCCTAAAACGTGGTTTTAGGGATTGTTTGAAATGCGTGGTAAATTGGTCATTAATGCTCCCCATGCATGTTTGATTTTTGTGAGTATTTCTATCTCAAAAATTGATTAAAAAAGTTCTGACTTAAATTTGAGGCCCTAACACGGTATATGTCAGATATCCATGTGGTTCACCTGTTTCACGAGAGGTCTATCCAAAGCTCAAGTGGCCCACATCACAAGAAACAGTGGCAGTAAAACTCCTAATGTTGAAATGTTTTTTTTTTTTTTTTTCCTTAGGGCCTAAAAAACTAGGGCTGAAACTCTGGCGGGTTCAACCCGACCAGCGTGTGACCGACCCAACATTGGGTTGGGCTCAGGCAGGATGTATCGGGTTCGGTCTCGGGCTTGGGCTGGGGCTATACAAACACCAACCCGATAAAACTTGGGTTGGGCTCGGGTTGCCCGACCCAACCCGAACCCGATTGGTATGTAAGTTACTTATAAATTATAACTGACAGTGGAAATTCCAGTGCCGTCGAGTCTCATTGGTTCATGTCATTTCCGATGGCTCAAGCTAACAAGATACGCGGATTTCACTCTCCCAAATAAATTGCATGCTACAACATGACTTTTAAAGGAGTAATTGTCCTATATTCTAGCTTGTTTGTGTAAAAAAATGAAGTTATTTACTATAAATAATTACATATATAATTAATAAAATCATTGGTACGAAAAATGAGACGTGTATTAAAAAATAATAGACAAATGTAATAACGAAAATATTAGCATGTATCCACTAGAGCAACCCAACTGAGCCCGCTTGGGTTGGGCTTGGGTTGAGAATTGCCAACCTGAGGTTGGGGTATAGGAACCCTGGGTTGGGATAAGGTTGAGCACTAACCCCACCGAACCCGCCCAACTTTCAGCCCTATAAAAAACTTTATTCTTTGTACAAGGGGAAACACAAATATTGGTTTGATCCAAAACTTATAGGGTCCTCTAAAAGTTTATAACAGCAGGCCTTCAACTCCCACCACCATTTCCTATGATTGTAGTCTATCAATCTACCTCATTTTTTAGTTCATGCTCTAAAATTAGCTAGTAGAATGGATGGATAACATCGATAAGCCATATACATCACGGTTGGCCCACATGAAATTTACATCCCACCCTGGTTTTAGGGTTCAGAAAGCAAAATGTCAATTCTGTCTTGATTGGGTCCTTACTCATGATCCAATGATGAACTCACAAGAGTTTCAACACCAGGTCATGGGTTCCAGTATCAACTGCGGTGTGAATGAGTGTGAAAAACCTTGAGAATGGTGTTGAAACTAGAGAGTCGTAACTTGCCCAGGTTGGGGGGGTGTATCTAGGGCTGTACGCGGGTCAAGCTAGCTCGAAAAGCTCGCTCGACTCGGCTCGACTCAGCTCGGATTGACTCGGCTTGAAAGGCCGACTCAAGGTGAGTCAAGCTTGTTTACTAGAGCTCGAGTTGAGTTCAAGCTAAGTTCGACCATGATGTATTTCAACTCGACTCAACTCGAAGCTCGAGGTCGACTCGGCTCGAGTAGTAATATATTTAATAATATATATTATATATATTATATTAATATTATATATATATATATATATATATATATATATATATATATATATATATATATATATATATATATATATATATATATAAGTTTTTGTTTTTTTTTTTTTTAAAAGAAGTTAAAACTTTAAGTTTTTACTAAAAAATTCTACCCAACCCTAGCCGTCCCCATTCCCTCTTTTCTTTCCCTTACCCTCCCAAGGTAAACTCAACTCGACTCGAACCACTAGCTCGACTCAAACTCGACTCGAAAGCTTTGGCAAACAAGCCAAGCTTCAATGTTGAGCTCGAGGGCGAGCTCGAGCTCAAGTATAGCATGGACGAGTCAAGCTGAGCTTGGCCCGCCTCGACTCAACTCGGCTCGATGTACAGCCCTAGGTGTATCGGCCCGACTCGCCCAACTCGGACGTGACTCATGGTATTGGACTGTATCATGTAATGCTAAACGAGTCGACTCGGACGAATCTTAAACCCATGGTTTAAAATAAGAGCAGAAACGCATTGGATATTGTTTGTGGGAGAAAAGATGGAAAACCCACATCCAGACTAATGCAATTTCTACTTTTCCCCACTGCCCAAACACTTGGCGAGATCAACCATCATCCATTCTGCTATAAATATCCTTTTCAATAGCGATTGGTGTACATCCAAACACACCCTTCAATTTATTTCTCAACCATGGATCAAGGGTAGACAAAAATTATAGAAATCAGATTTTTTTTCAGTAATGTAATAAGCTTATTGAAGTAAGACAATTCATGAATTTTGTTAAAAACAAAACCGAAGGGTATTTTGGTCAACTGAAAATGTAGGCCCTCACCGCCGCTTCAAACGGGCGACACCTCGTCGATGGCAGGCAGCGTCGGGGACCACATGACATCGTTTCGGACCCTCCTCGACCGCCGAGGAACGACCTTCTCTGTCTCCTTGAACATAGACGGTGTTGATTTAGATGCGGGTCCCACATCAGATGATCCCACGCTGCGATGATCAGCCGCCACGTCATGCGAAAGGTGATTTTCAGATGGTGGCCCAGTAGACTTGCTGGAAACTCTATCCTTATGTCGTCGGAAAATGGATCCACTGGAAATTTTATTTTTCAACGGTGTGGATTTGCTCGTGGGTCCCACTGCAGGTGGTCTCCATTCACAACGATCAGGACCGTTGTTGATGGAATGCTTATTTCTAGCTGATGACCCAGTGAATTTTCTGGAAATTCTGACCTTGAATCGCTGAGAAATGGATGCATCTGAGAAAGATCCATCTGATGATGATTGATCAGATACGGCCTTAAATGAACGGTGATTTTTAGCTGATGGCCCATTGGATTTTCTGGAAGATCTGTCCTTATATCGTGGGGAAATGGATACATCTGAGATGGATGTATGATCAGATATGGCCTTGATTGGAATCTCTACTGCTGGCCGTCGGATCCGACGCCGGAGCTTCCGCACCGTACGTTGAGGCACCACATAGAATTTCTCTCCAGGGGTCAGGATCTCTTCTGGCTGGATGAGAGAATCCCACGGCCGTTGGAAGACGGTGGGCCGCGCGAGTAGGAATGACGGGTACTTCTCCATGATCTTGCCTGCAGGGACTGCCATGTAGTAGTACTCGACGATCCCACCCACATGGACGATCTTCACCGCCGGACGCTCCGGCCTGGACGGTGCTGATGAGGATGATTTTGGCGGCACGTGGCGGAAGAAGGATGGTGCGAGTGTACGGACGGGGAGGAGCTTGTGGAGCATTTGGGTGGTAGTTATTTCAGTTGGGAGAGCTTGGCGGGTAAGGAGAGAGAGAGAGAGAGGCGGCCTCTCTTTATGTAGCTTCCAACGTCGATGAAATCGACGGTCTTCATTTGTTTGTCTTGATTCAGGGGCCAATGATTTTATTTTCCGATATTAACCCTTCTCTAATCACGATTAAGGAGAGATAATATCTAAAGGGGGTTTTTAAGGAGGAGTTATAACATAACTAGGCATTTTAGTACGGTACACGTGCTTTGAATTCTAACAATTGGGGACTATTTTTCAGTAATCTAGACCGTTGATATGCTTTTTCCCACCGTATATAGAATATAAATAAGAAATTATATGATGGGGAAATCTTAACCTTTCGATTTGTTTCCTACGGGTAGATGGCTAGGAAGAGAGATTCAGATACAGACTAAATTCTCATTTTTGAGAGGTTCTGTTGGAATTCCCCATCTGTGGTGGGATTTGAGAGATCAATGGTTTGGATTACTGAACCATGGGACTCACACGTACGAATTGAAGACGCGTGTGTACTGAGCATGGATGCGGGGTACGTATATCATGTACATGAGATCCATATCGCAGGCCGTAGGTTTTGTACTAATGTTTCCTGACCGGACGCGGTTTGGGTACTACGCTTGTCCCGAGCTCAGGATAAGCTGGCGTTTTGAGGCGTCACTGTGATGTATGGATTTTATCCACACCGTCCATCCATTTTTTCATATCATTTTAGATTATAAACCCAAAAAATGAGATAGATACAAAGCTCAAGTGGACCACACAATGGTGATTAAATGTTTGTCGTTGAAATCTTCCTGGGGCCACAGAAGTTTTGGATCAAGATGATATTTATTTTTTCCCTTAATCCAGGCCTATATGATCTTATGAATAGGTTGGATGGCAAATAAACATAACGGTGGGCCCTAGGAAGTTTTCAATTATAGCCATCTTAGCACCACTGCTTTCTGTGATGTGGTCCACTACAGCCTTCGATCTGCCTCATTTTTAGGCTCATAATCTATAATGATATGAAAATTTGGATGAACGGTGTGGATTAAATCCATATATCTGGCTCATCATAGACCCAACCCAATCCGTGTCCTTTTATGGAGGAATCTCGTTATGAATAATGTGGGATTGTTATCTAACGAAATTACAGGATGGAAACGTGTTACACGTCAGAATGGCTTTGACCAGACATACGCCAAAACTCGGTGTAAAAACCAATGTCTACCGTCCAATGAGTGGACCAGGCCGTCTAACTTAAGATGTCATGTATGATTTTGACAGAAAGGATCCAAATCCAAATTGATGGGATTTCTTTAAAATCATTGGAGATAACTTCTGTTGCTAACTGCCAGAACAGTGACCACTGATCACACGGTTGGGAACGTGTGATGGTCGATTGATGAGGTTTTTGGGTTTCTGACCATTGATCGGTCTGGATCAAGAGTTCCTAATTCATGTACAGGACTTGCGAAGACCACAAACCTTCATACGCTATTGTCCACCGCATAATCGAAATTAGACGGTGAGAATCAAAGTGGGCCCACTTCCTGGCGGTCTGGTCTGAAATATCCGTAATGATTTAAGGGCATGTTTGGCCGGTTGCATTAGGTGGGATTAGAAGGGATGAAACTAGTTTTAAGGTAATGATGATGTTGACGGGTCAATGGATTAGAGTTCCACGGTATTGCAATACTCGGGGATAAGTTTTGACGGTCTGTTGGAATATTTCGGGATGACTATGGTTATCGTGTTTGGCTAGCAATGGTAAAACCCACGGTATTTATGTTTATGTCACCACATTCTATGGGGTCCACAATGATGTATGTATTAAATCCACACCGTCTATTCATTTTAGGACACGGCAAAAAATGAAGCATATCGGAATCTTAAGTGGACCACACAACATAAACTAGTATGATTTAACATCTACCGTTGAAAACTTCTAGCGGGCCATGGAAGTTTCGAATCAGTCTGTGTGACCTTATGAACATCTTAGATGACAAATAAACATCATGATGGGCTTTAGGAAGGTTTGGGAATCATTATCCTCGCTACTTTATGTGGTGTGGTCCACTTGATCTTTGTATCTATCTCATTTTTGGGTTTATGGCTTAATATGATCTCTCAGAATGGATGGACGGTATGGATATAACACATATGTCATAATGGGCCCCATGAAACTTGGTGACGCCCATACACCACCGTGCAATATACCAATTTCTTTTCTTCTTCAGTCCATGGGAGATTCACTCGGTAGTTGTAAATCCAGCAGGACTGGGAGAATTCAAATTTCTATCTGGTTCGTTTCCGAAGTCTTGAACCAATACCACCAAAGCTAATAACTAATTTTTCTTATTCAATCCCACCTAATCCTCCCTAATACAACTGGCCAAACAGGCCCTAGGGGGTCATTTGGCACTCTAGATTTGAGGGGATTTCAAATCCCTGTTTGTTTGGCACCATAAAGTAATTGGGGGTGGAGGTTTCAAATCCCCTCAAAGAGGTTTTAAATCAACCGTGAGAGCTTGGATTACATCTAAAATTCTTTCAGGAGTTGCATGAGTAACATGTGTGTCACTAGATTATTAATCTATTGGGCATGTAGCCTACTAATGATATCCCAAAATAATTAGATTATCAATTGCATTACTATAATTACTTTAATATAATGATCAATGTGGTCGAAACATTGTCCAAGAAAATCAAGGGTTAAAAATTGTTAGTCACTCAGACATGATCTTGTGCTTGTATTGGAAACTTAAAATTTCATTATTTTTGGGCAAAATATATATTCCAACGAGTTTATTACAACCATTGTATCAAATATTACATATGTTCACTAATTAGAGATACTAAAGTTGATTTAGTAATTAAATTCAAACCCCTAAAAATATATCATACATAGCTAGTTTTGGATTAAAGTTATTTCCTTTCCGGGTGCCAAACACAATCCGAGAATTTCAAATCCATGGGGATCCGAATTCAAGAGGTTTGAAATCCGCGCTCCCAAACAGAACTATCTTCTTGCCCTACTCCAATCCAGAACTTCAAATTCTTCTAATCTGTATCAAACGGATGTAATCGAATGTATGCAACGTGGCCCACCCTCCAATGCCGATGTGGCTAACGCATTTGACTGATTGGACAAGGCGGGTCCCATGCTACCCACATCAGAATTTTCTGATCTGGCCCACCAAATCTTGATTTTCTGAGAAACCAAGATCTAAGAGAGTTGCATCTAGACATATCTTCAAGTTCAAATGAAAGTTTCACAAAAAAAAAAAAAAAAAAAAAAAATCCGGCTGTTTTACGGTTCAGGTGTGCCCCCGTGCAATTCAAGGTTGGGGATTCCCTCCCAGCTTATTCCCTTTGCCGTGGCCCACTTAAGTTTTTGATCAATACTATTTTTTAAATTTTATTTATTTATTATTTATTTATTTTTGAGGCGAAGTGTCTGATGGAGGGTGTACGGTGTGAATGCATGCTTTGTTTATGGGACACGTTTAGGTATTCATGCGTAGGTTGTTTTTCGGTTGCAAGGAAGATTTAAAATGAATTATAAATTTAACTTTAAATGAAGATTTAGATGAAGAGAAAATAATAAATTTAAATGAAGATTTAGATTCGTGCGACCGTAATAACATGTTAGATGGAAAGGAAAAAAAAAAAGTCATGAGCTGATAAATTTTCAATGTTAGGCTTCCAGTCCTAACTATTTCCCATGGCGTGGTCTACTTGACCGTTCCATCTGACTCATTTTCGAGGGCTTGCACTAGAATGATCTGATAAAATTGATGGACGGTTTGGATCTAACACATAGATCCAGAAGTTCCACCTGTTGTGTTCATGGTAGAAAAAGGAAATACCTATATTTCTCTATTATTTATTATTTATTATTTATTTTTCAATGTCATCGTTATTCATCCACACTTAAAATGAAAAATCACATATAAAATTGTGAATGCAGTTTGGATGAAAGTCCTAACATGCGTCATGCCAAGTGGGTCACTGTGGTACATCCAAACTGCATCATGCGTTAGGAAGTTCATCATTCACAAGTTTATATGTGATTTTTCATTTCAAGATTATTGAGTGTGGATGAATAAGGGATGAGTTGAAAAATAAATAATAGAGATACATACTATTTCCTTCTACTACCATGGATAAAACAAGTGGAACTTCTGTATGTATGTGTTAAATCCAAACCGTCCATCGAATATGCCAGATCATTCCAGTGCAAGAACACAAAAAATGAGGCAGATGCAAAGTTTAAGTAGACCACACCACGGGAAACAGTTGGAATTGGAAGCCTAACATTGAAAATTTATCGGTCCCAACATGACTTTTTATATATTATTATTCTTTCTTTCCATCTAACTTGTTCTCACGGTGACACAGACCTGGATGAAGGGAAAACACGGATATAAACTTAATCCGAGACTTCTATGGTCTTGAAAAGTTTTTAACGGTAAGAGTCCAATTCTCACTCTTTCCTGTTATGTTATATTGTCTATTTTATATATTTTTTAATTTGGTTCTTGAAGCATTGGAATGTTGGTTCTTGAAATTTTTGATACTTTAGGTCAATATGATGGATTTATTTTAATCTATTTGCTGATTTTTTGTAAAAATTAAAAAATAAAAGAAATTGCTTCAACATCTTCACCTTGATTCTCGTAAGGAATTAGAATTTCGATTATTGTCTGCATAAAGGTGTTTCTTGTTGCATTAGAAAAATCTCATCCATGCCATGTCATATTACTGAAAGTCTTTTTCTTGTCTCACAAAATTGTTTCATCCAAATGAAAATAATTTCTATTTAGAATTATTGGAGAGCAAAGCTTATTAAGGAGTTTTATGATAAATGCTAGCTAATATGGAAATGGTGGTCATAGGAAATGGCATGTATGCACATGTAAACTGGTTAGCTCTGCGGCATCTTTTTAGTGTTGCTATGCTTAGAAAATAATTAACTCATTAAGTTCTTATATTGATTATTATGTTAACAAAAAAGATTCAAATTTTGATTTTTTAAAAAAATATCCAAATAATAGTTTTTTTTTTTTAATTATTTATTATTTAAACAATCCCATATATTTGTTTTTCTTTCTACACCCCACTGCTGTATCAACTTAACATGATTGCACAGGGTCATTCATCTGTTAGGCTCTATTGTATCCTTGGTACCAAACTTAGGATATTTAGGTCATTGGTTCCAAAATTATGAGACTCTTTACTTTCTCCAATAATAGGTTAAGTTAAAATAAATAAATAAGTGGAAAATAACCTTATTTGATTAATATTTTTAAAAACTCTAAAATTTCAATTCTCAAATACTAATGTTTTTTCAACCTATTTTATCTCCTTTTAACAATTGTGTTTACTAAATTGGATTAAAAGTTTGTTTAGGATTAAAATTTGTTGTTTTTTTTTTTTTTGTTTTTTAATGTATCTGATGGTAGTGGAAATCTACTGGCGTCATTTCAAAACTAATCACCATATTACTTGAACAAAAATATGAGGAAAAACAAAAGCATATATCAACCTAATGAAAAACATTTTAAAAAATTAATAAATGCATGTTGTGTGTGTGTTAAAAAATCAATAAATGGCATGAATAATGCCCTTACACACTTGGCTGGTTTAATGGCCTAATATTCGTAATGTCATCCACACTCTTTACTACTTTTCAGCTGAAAAATAATTCGCATTTAATGAAGTATTTCACCTCATGTGAGAAAGTAATTCACGTTTTGTATAAGTATAATTACATGAAGCTTATACTGTATGTGGAGATAGGATTAAATGCCCTATAAATAAATGAATGTGTTTTGTGATATTTTTTAAATAAATATGGTGTTATGATACTTAATAAAATAAATATGATGCTGTTTTAAAAAAATGTGTCATACAAGAAGTATTTATACTAGGGAGAAGTATGATAAGGATGCATGAGAGAATCTAATCCTATATGCCACTGACCCATATCCTCTTAAATAGCCATGTGATGGATCCCTATGTCACCTGCATCAGTGCCCCACGAATCTTGATTCTATGATAAACCTGAGAAATCAGGATATAAGAGAGCTGCATCCATCTAGTAGGCCATATTCCCGTTAAAATAAAAATAGGTAATTTGTTTGACATGATCAGTTAAAATAGATATTTTGTTTGATATGATCATGGAATGGATACTACCTCACTTGTTACAAGCTCGGGAAAGGCTGGGGCTTTGATGGGCCACTATGATTTATATGTCTTTTATCAACACCATCCAAATATCAGATGACACAAATACTTCTCCGGCTTTTAATCCCATCTGCCATAAATATCATCCAAAACTTCTCTGCCCTTAAAGGTAAGCTTTTAATCCCATCTGCCACATTTTGTGTGGTAAAATGGATAGATGGTCTGGGAAAAACCCCTATATCACAGTGGCCTCTCAGAGCTGTCCCAGGCGTGGGATGTGGGGTAGTACACAAACCGGTCCTGTTGAGAAGGACTAGTTAGTGGAGTGGGGCCTGCTGTGATGTAGGAATAGAATCCACGCCGTTCAGAGTCAGGTCGAATGAAGGGTCAGGCCAGAAATCAGGTGTACCCCTGTGCATTTCAAGGGTGTGCGTTCCCTCTAAGCTTATTTCCTTTGCTGTGGCTAACTTACGTTTTGGATTACTGAGTATTGAGGCTTGGGGTTTCTTTGAGGTGATGCATTTGATGGACAGATTGGACGGTGTGAATACATTACATGGGTCCCACATCAGGTCGTGACACCATCCGTTTGTTTGTTTGTTTTGCACATTTCGTGGAGTGAAACAGCTTTGTTTTTGTAGAGCAGATCATCTAAGCAGTTGGGCCAGACTCAAGGGAAACTTAGATATTGGTCACTTGCAATGCAATAAGACATGCCCAAATGAATAAACAGGGGCCCACTCAAACTACCAGAAACACAAGAAATCAAATCAATGCATACAAATCCATCTCTCTTAAGAGTTACTAAAATACTGTAAAATGGTGGTGGTTCACCCCTAATCCTCAAATCCAACCGCCCAACAAGACAGTTTGCCTGGCACAGGATAAATACAGATAAAGAATGCAGGTTGCCTAACGAGAGAGGAAGAATGGAAGTACATCAGGCCATCTGCATTTAGGGACCATACAATCGAGCCCTCTAGCCAGTACCACCTCAGAGGCTGAGGGTTGAGGCCGACTCTGAGGTTTGAGGCAGTCAGCTGTGAAACCCAAACATATGACAGACTCATCTTGCCACACAACACGGCCCAGGGTGGTAGTGTGTCCAATCCAGACCACCCATCAAATGGCCCTACCATGGATGGCAATTTGTTCAAGATACACGTGAATGCAACAACAGCAATGGGCCGAGAAATGACGAGAAGGTGATTGATCCGATTGCCTGGTGAGTAAGTCTTTGAGACACAGGCCATACAAAACAAGGCCCACTAGATGGACAGTCCCGATTTACACATCACAGTATACACGGGAGATAGCCCTATAGTACTCCAGTTCTTCTATTCCCTTCGCATTGTCTTGCTAGAGACCATATTCAGCTCTTGGTAAAAAAAATAAAAATAAACAAATACATAAATAAAATGTAAATTCAAAAGACAATATTCTAATTAACTTATACCAATTACAACATTGTAAAATGTAAAATACATTTTCTAACTAACAAAATTTACTCTTACAGGCAAGACAGTGGTAAAAGAATCAAAACCCCACTAATGCTTGTATCTTACCTTCAATGTCCTTAAACCCACACACACACACAAAAGGTTTTAAAAATATTTTCACCACCCATAGTAATTTAAATAGCAACAGTCAGAGAGAGAGAGAGAGAGAGAGAGAGAGAGAGAGAACCACATACCCTCCTTGAACTAACTTTTAAATGCTCAAAATATCAGTCACATTTGAAATTTCACCTTTCACCACCCCAAGCTATCTGAGATTACTTCACAAGAGGAAAACCTTCTGATACTCTTGACAAGAGTGTGATGGTTGATACTCAGGCACTAAGAAATCGAAACAAGGCATATGATCAACGCAAGTCAAACCGTCCGAATCATGGGCCATAATTTAGATCAAATCATAAACCAAAAGTTATACTGGTTTAATTTTCTAACTGCGATGGGTGGAAATGGAAAGGAGTCAATGGTCTGAATCAACAAACAAATGTACATTAATCAAGGCTTAGGATATAGCTCAATAGATCGAATTTTTGAGTGATGTCTAATCATAATAGGTCCCAAAATTGTGCAGTTCAATTTGGTTTGATGTATACCACATATATAATTTCTGGGTGCCTGCATATCAACTATCACACTCCACCAGAGTATCAAATAACTCCACTTTTCAGAATTCCCCATGTGTTTGTTTTTGTCCCCCTTTTTTTCCTTTTTCCGGCTACCCTTTTATATACACTCACGGATCAGGCCAACGCCATATTTTCTTGTTGCGATCCAGACCCTCCGTCTCTCTACAATCTTCCGAGATTTGATGTATGTCTCTCTTCTTCTTTTTTTTTTTTTGTGGGGTACCCAAATGAGTTGTTTCAATAATTATTGGCCCAGTTGATCTGCGGGCTCTGCTGCGGCTGCTGATAAACACCGGCAGGTGGTGGCCCCACCATCTCGACAGATCCAGCCATGGTCTGAGGCTGTTGCAGGAGTGGGTGGACTGTTGCCGCTGGCACCGCTTGGGCAGGGTGGTAGATCCCAGCGAACGTGCCGTGGCCTGCTTGAGCAGCAGCAAAGGCCATGTGCTGCCCCTGAGGAAGGTTGTAGAATGAGCTAGGTTGCAGGCCAGGAATATCTCGGCTGGGCGCAGGAATCCAGACAGCAGAACCTTCACTCTGAAAAAGGATCAAAGACGGACATCATAATCTGCGGAATATCAGTTTTCCAGATCAGGTGATGAAGGGGTGAAAATATCAGTGGATTGCAATGGGGATGGCCTCCATGCTAACATGCCTCAAAGACACTAGAAGTGGGCCCATCTTCAGTTATCCAGACCATGGTTCTGTCTGATGGACACACCCTAGATAGACAATGCCCCCATAAAACTTGCTGGGAGAATCCCAACTTCAGATGGTGTCCTAAAATTGGACAGTTAATAAATAAATAGAACAATAGCCGATATTCAACTGAAAAAAGGCTAAAAGAGTGAATAAACAAGATCTTTCAATCTGGGACGTCTTTGGGGCATGGTCCACCAATACACTAGAAACGGGCCCACACTTCAGTGATCCAGACCATAGATCTTTCTGATGGATGCACCCTAGATGGACCATGCTCCATCAAAGTTGATAGGAGAATCCCAACCCTTCAGATGGTGGGGCCTAGAAATGGACAGTTAGAAAATAAAATACAATAATGACCCACATTCAACTGGAAAAGAGCCAAAGTGTTAATGGCCACTATCTTTCAATCTAGGAGATCTTTGGGGCATGATCCATCCATCATGAGGCCCATCCAATCAACATCTGGATTACGGAACCATGGGCCCCAAGGAGAATCCAAGGATATATCACATAATCAGGCCAAGAAATCCACTAATTCCACTAATTGCTTTTCCGTATTACCAAGAAGAGAATAAATAGAAGGAATTATCAGATCCATGCACAAGGATACACAAAGGTGGTATAGTTGGTTTTTCAGTTTGTACTTCGTACAAGCATGCCCCATCGTTTAGTGACCCAGACCGTTGGGCTGCTGAACAGTCATGCCCTAAAACTTTCCCAGATTCGAAGATCCCATCCACCAGTTTTTTGTTCATTTTTCAGATGAACATGGACCTTTTCTGTATATCTCTTCTCAGCCATTCTTTTGCTGGTCATGTATATAAAGGGGTTGTAGATTGCTTGGTGACCCTGCCACCACCGACATCCATGGTGATCCGAGATGGCAGGTGTTGACTGGGCCACATACGGCTGTCAAAAATGAGGCCCGGTCGAGTACGTACTCAACCTAACAACTTTCAAACACGCTGTGTTGGACCCATCTCTAACAGAGGCACGAGGCCCAATAAAATCTCCATGTAGGGCCACTATGGATGTCAATGGTAGCAGGGTCAACATGCAATCCGTGTTCATTTAAAGGATAGTAATCATCCTATCAAGCAGATTTTCAGGGTGTTTGTCCACCCACGGTGGGACCCAACAGACCAATTGTCTGGATCACTGAACATGCGCCCCAACAGGCTAATGATCTGGATCACTGAACCATGCACCCCATTTAAAGGATAGTATCCATCCTATCAAGCAGTCATATCAAGCAGATTTTCAGGGTGTTGTCCACCCTCGGCAACAACCAACAGGCCAATGGTCTGATCACTGAACCATGCTCCCCATTCTACAAGATAGAAACCTTGATATCATGTCTTCGTATCATTCCTCCAATCTCTAATAAAAACCAGAAGGAACATACCTGCTGCCCGGAGATATAGACATTATTTTCCTTGTACTGAGGTGCCGCAGCAAGATCCTCGTTGCCAGTTGAGTTTCCTGCAGTCACAGCAGGGCTGGCGCTATAACCAGCTGGGCCAGAGCTGTATGGACCATACCCAGTTGGCATTCCGATGTGGGCCGAGTTGCTGGTGTTTGTGCCTGGCTTGTATTGGGAAAGTGAGTATTTGATGGCAGCGGCTGCTCCAGCTGCTGCTGCTGTCGGAGGTGGGTATATGCCACCGGTCAGAGACTGCTGCGGGAACGCAGTATTGCCTAAAAAATGATGGATGGCAGTGGGAGGAACGTAGTATGGGGGGAAGTACTGGCTATAAGGAAGGTAGTTTGGAGGGTAATGGGATATGTGTACACCAGTGGGCTGGCGGAAGACAGGAACTGGTTGCTGGGTTGCAGCTATGGAGCTCTGCATGACTCCTGCTGCTTGGGTGACAAGAGTGGGGCCCGCAGTAGAGAGAACCAGTGAACTCCCGTTCTGCAATCAGATGGTCACAGGCATCAGTTGCAATACATTCTAATTAGTCACAATGTACAATAGGAAATTTTCTAAGCCTGCTTAAACCTCCACACACAATAAATTATGCAATTCCAAAGCCATGCATCAGATGGGACCTGTAGCGCCAATGGCCTCGTGTGAAAATTCAGAAGCCCACTCACCAGGTGGCCGTACCCGCATATTGTTGAAAGTAGACAGATGGTAACTCTGGTGACTCTCGTTTGAAAGGTATATTTATCTGTGAGGGCCCACTGGGTGAATTGACCAGTCTATTTGTGCCAGGTCATCGAATGGTTAGGCCCACCTGATGTATGGTTGGATGTCCCAATATTGCCGGGTCACAATGTGTAGAGGTGAATGGGGTCCCAGGTGCCCGGCAAAACATCCGAGTTTACCCAGCGGCTAAGAACCATAATGACTATGTCTAAAATATTTTGCTGATATATAATGGAATGTCATCTGTGGGCCTCAGGCATAGAAAAATAAATAAATCTGTTTTCGAGAATGAAATCATCATCATCATTTTTAGATTTTTCCCCAGAAATTTGGGGACATTTAAATTGTATACTGGCAAAATTTTAAGTCAGCTGCCAACCACACATCAGCTATCCTCTTTCACCTGGCTCTACAACCAGCCACAATGAAAGAAATTTACCAACAGTTTGTTTTTGTATACCTAGCATCCACACAGCCACTTTAGATGGACCACACATACCTCGAATCAAACTGCCGTCCAAATCATGGGCCCACCATCAAAACCCATCGAATGGATGATCCTAATCATTTGATTTGTGGACATTTAATGGATGATTAAAGTGGAAGAAAAAGGCAATGGTCGAAATCCAAGAGAAATATGTGTATTAATAAGATATCAGGATCATCTGTGCCTCATTTACAGTGGGTCAAGACTGTTTGGATTTAGGTCCAAGTATGCCATGTGTATGATGCTGAGTGCATGAATACATTTCTTATTCTTGCAAGCGTATCAAACAACTCGATTCTATTTTGAAAGAACTCGTGTGCACAATTCAGAAAATAAAAAATAGGAGAGATTACTCTAAAATGAGGGGGTAATTTCGGCATTCCTAAAACTCTAAACAATGTTCAACCTTTCAAACGGCAGAACTCCACCCGCTATGGTGGTTAGTTCCACTCTTGAAAGGGTAATCTGGTCATAATTTCCCCTATTTTTTCTTTTTTTATGTCAGTGCTTTTATCAGTTCCTGTAATGATCAAACTACCCTTGTGGGGGTAGAACTAATAATAGTTGGAGGTGGAAACATCCCCAGATGTGTGAAGTTAGAAGTGGAAAAGTCAAAAATCATTGCTAACCTCTGGAGGAGACTGGCCAGTCTGAGAAGGTAACGCCCCAATGTTGCCATTGTACTTGGTGGTAGCACCGGGTGCAAGAAAGGGGGAGAAGCGACCATCGCTATCAGCACCGGGTCGGTATAACTGGGTATAATAGCTTGTGGATGGATCAAACGGTTGCTGGACCTACATAACATCACATAAGGGTGAATAGCTGAATTTATGGAATGACTACAATAGAGTATAAAAGCATTAAACTAAGGATGAATAGAGAGAGAAAAGCAAAATATAGAAGAAGACAACGTTCCTTTATGAAATAGTCAAGTATCCTAGTAATTTTCGACTAACCATAGAGAGAATGACCAAAAGCCCCCTGCTTACAAGCATTGGGGCCGGAAAACCCTGTGTAAATTCCTGTGCCTAAAAGGTACTCAGCTTTCAAGATTAGTATTCAAGAGCCCCTGCCATCTGTTGCTGTTAGTCAAATTACATATCAGCCCTTACAGCAGAGCAAGTGCCATGCGACTGGCAAACCAAATCCTACCCTCTCCTCTTGTAAATGTAACAGCTGTGGAATCTGGATCGTTCATCTGATGGTGCCCACCATTCATGTGATTGGTCATCAACTGAGCCAAAGCTTTATGAGAAAATGGACGGTTACAAAAGATTGACCGAATAACCAAGATCAATTGCCATAGGTGGTCTCTACCCAATTTCCAGATAACCTAATTTTTGGGACACATCACATACATTGTGGCGTCCGTGATTGGATGGTTTAGATGAAAATACATGTATGTCATGGGTACTTGGCAGCATGCATAGATATTAATCTCTACTGCCATTAATTTGTAAGGGGTACCCTGTTTGTCTTTTAACAACAAGCATGGGCATATGTGGAAATAAAAAAAGTTACAAAACAAACGGATTTTAATGATGGGTGCTCTCTCTTATCGAACTTCATGGGCAGGGGCTTTATACATTAATGAGGACAAGGTTCTTCGGAATCCAAAACTCTTTTTTTTTTTTTTTTAAACACACCCACACACACCACAATGGGTATTCAAACCCTTGACCTTAGTGGTGAAACTCTTGTGAGTCTACCACTCAGCCATAAGTAGGGACCCAACCCAAACTTATACACAGTGGGTATTTGGTCATTCTCCTTCAACTAAAATGCTAGCAATTTCAAAGACCCCAAGATGTCATTTTCGATCCCTATCAAGCTATGTAACTTAGATGCAGATACATATGCCCATGTCAAAGACGAATAGGGATGATGAATATGGGGAGGCTAGGTAACACAACATATCAATACAATGTAATAACAAAGAAAAAGAAAGTATATTATATATTTTTAAGTCACAAATGCAAAAGAATTAGAAAAATATATTCATACAACTAACGAGATGCTACAGAAATACAAGGAAAGACAAAGGTATTCCATATCGGTTACGGTGGCCATAACGGTCACCACTGTGACCGATGAGTATCGGTCGTAACGGGCAATACAGGGGCGTAACGACCTTTATGGCCCCCATAACGGTTCAAAAAAAAAAAAAAAAAAAAAAAAAATTTGCTCGAAAAATATCTATAAAAAAACTAAAATAATGTAAAAATTCCAACTCTATATTCAGTTTTTGTTTTAAACATGTTTATTGTAGTTTAACGGTCCACTCTTTGGTGAAAGTGTTGTATTGGATTGCCTGGTGAATTTATGAATATCATTATGTGTCTTTAATGTTTACACATCACAATCAAACATTAGAATTAGAAATCGGCAAAACAAAAATGCAGATATACCACTCTTTCCGACTTTTTTAATAAAATGGCCCTCAAAGCTTCTATTTGTCCAAATCACTTCAATCTACTATTTTAATCTTAACAACTAGAGCACGAGTGGTTGAAATCTACTATAGAATGATGTAAGAAACTTTTTGCAATGAAAAAATGAAAAAATGTGGAAAAAAATTATTTACGTAGAAAAAAGAAGTGGTTATTTTTTACTGTTATGTGGGTAATAGTCGTTATGCCCCATAATAGCCATTACGGCCCCTGTAACGGCCGATACGGTCCAAAAAAAAATAAACAATTTCCCTATTTTGCCCCCATATAGCATAACGGGCATGACCATTACCTATTTGTATCGGCTTTTACAGAATACCTTGGGAAAGACAAACTAAAGTTTCTTTCTAATAACTATTTCGACTTGTGTCAAACATGGCATTTTTTAGAAAAAAAAAATGGAGTATCCTAGTCATGTAATTATTCCTTTACCATCAGATTAATTTCAAAATGCAGATTGTACATCTACAATGATACAACTAAAAGAATAGTAGTTTCCCTCTCATGATAACAAGAATATAACATATGAAGTGAGGTTTTGTTGGGTGGGTTTGCCTCCAAGTCTTCAATCTTGTATCATGCTCCATTAGTTACTGAAGACAGTGATTTAATGTGTACTGCCAAATCATGCTGGCAAAGCTTCCCATACATCCTCAACACAGTTGGCGTTTGGGGTGTCGAGGAAAAGGAATTGACAACAAGCATTGCTTCTGTTTTCCCACTGTTTCTGCCCCAGACTGCAAGTAAGATGGGAACAGGAAGGTCCTCTTCTAGTCTCAACCATGAATTGTAAGTACAGCTGACACATCAAGTCAGGCTACAGAACCAGCAACACCCAAACATAAACCAAGTGCAGCCAAACTTAAAACATACATAAAGATATGATGGGGTTTGGCAAATAAGGTCCAGATGGATATGATGTTGGACAGTTCAACTGACAAATTACTTTTTTTCTTCTTTTTTTTTTGGAGCATTTTTTATTGACAAATTAGATAGAGATCTAAAGGATTAAAGACTTACAACAATGCTTGGAAGGCGAGTAGCATCGCGTGCCTGAGGCTCAGAGCTTTCGAAAGGTGTGAATTGGTTCCCGAGCATAGGCGGCATCAATCCAAATGTCGAATAGTTCGGGGTGGCATGGACTACAGAGTATTGAGGACCTCCTGATGATAGTGCTGGCTCTGGCTTGGATTGATCGTAATCAGGTGTTGGAGAAATACTAGATGGAACATCTGCCTCAGCAGGAGATAGATTCTCTTGCATCTGGTCAGGTGATTGCGAATGATCTGGATAATCTCCTTCCTGGGTGGTTGCGGATGGATTTTGCATGCTGCATCCGGAAAATCGAAACGATAAAAAAATTTAAATTTTCCAAAAAGCAAAGACAAAATCTAGTCTAAAAGCATTAATAGAAAGGTGCTTTGATAAGCCCAATACCAACTATGTGAACCATCCTAAGCATGCATCAGGTGGCCCCACCATGAGGATGGCTGGCACAGAAATCAGGCCCCTCTCAACTCATCAGATGGACCACACATAAGAAATGATGGATGGGCTCAACAAATTGCCCATGGTACACGTTCAATGTGCATACACTGCCTGCATTATGGGTGGACTGGCCTGATTCCTGGGCCAGGTTATCTACAGAGTCAGGTCCACCTGGTGCAAGGGTCAGATGTTCCCCACACATCATTTGGTCTTCTTCTCAACATAACAAGAGCAATGTTATAGATCAAGAAGACCAACTTCATAATAAAATTAGATAAAAGAATGAAAACTGCATTGGTGCCTAACAACAAAATGAAGATAGTCCCATCAAAGTTCCAGACCTTGAAGAAGGCTCCTCCACAGTCTCTTCAATCCCCTGAGATGACTCAGACAAAGATGTAGAGATCTTGTCGCTATCCGGGCCATTTGCAAAGCTCGTACCTAATACAAAGCTGGCATCGAAGCTTCCGAAACTCAATCCAGTTCTTTCAGCCTCAGGCACAAGAAGATGATTTGGAATGATAACATGCCGACTATTTGAAAAATGCAACTCTTCTAGCTTAGTCTGCAGCTTCAAAGCTGTTTCTTCAGAGGCAGAGGCCGTGGAACTTGATGCAGGAAGCGACCGAGCACTAGCTTCGGCTGTGATAGGTGCAACATCTGATGTGCCAATGGTTGAGGAGGCTTGAATGATATTGGGGTTTGTCGGCTTCGGTTTCCACTCCTTGCTAGGAGCTGCTGAAAGTGACGGTAGTTGCCCTAGTTAGTTATTGACTCATCAATGTTACACATGTGCAGTCAAAGCAGTTCCAGGAGTTAAAAACATACAATAGGTTTAACAATTAGATAAGAAATCTGAAGTCTCAACCCAAACTAAACGTATAAGAGAAAAGGCCACGAAGATTGATAATTATGACATTTTAAGCAGGTTAGAGAATGAGTAAGCATATCGAGACTAAATGATATATGAAATGAATAAAAGAGTAGTGAAATAACTACAGTATGCTGTGTATTAAATGCGCAAGGGTCTAAATGTGTCATCATCGTCCTCTGAGCATTTCCCCCCAAAATTTTGGAGTTGGGTTTCTCTTCTTTTTTTTAAAAAAAATTTTTAGAAGTAATTTGAGGTCAGCTGTTAGAGTGTAGATTGGCTTTTTGTTTTTTTAAGGTGAAAACTTTTATTGATGAAACGAGAAATCAGACAAGCTGACAGGTGGAATGACCCTCTCATCACCAACCAAGAAGGAAAAAACTAAACCTCAACAAATAGAAGTTGAGAATGTTGACAACAATCTGCAGAACCCAATCTAGACAATTACAAAGATTCCCAGCTACCCAATAAATCTTCCATAGCCAGACCTCTAAATGCTTCAGAAACTAAAACCCAACTGATGACCATGAGACATAATTTATCTCTTAATGAAGCACAAGGGTGATGATTTCCCTTCAGAGATTCTGTTGTTCCTTTCTTTCCACAAGTCCCAAAGAATCCCATAAAAGATCGACTTCCACAGAATTCCTTTTCGACCAATAAACAGCCTGCTCTGCCATTCGACCAATGCAATTCAAATATCATTGTTGACTGTCCATGCAACCCCAAGAAAAGGGAAAAACTCATTGCTACACAAGTGAAAGCCTTTACTCTTGGGGGAATGGGAGCCTTCCACACTTTAGCAAAAGGAGGAGAATTCCTCTCACTTGCTGAAAATGCCTTGAAGAAAGATTTCACAGAGAACTCACCATTGCATGACTATTTCCATACTCACCCTCACTTGCTGATAATGCCTTTAAGAAAGATTTCACAGAGAACTCACCATTGCATGACTATTTACCAAACAAACAGGCCTAACTCCTTGTTGGATTGTCGGTCAAGCTCCTTCGCAATTTAATCAACCAAAGTATGCTTTCTCCCAATATTTCGTAGCATGCTTGAACTTTCTATTATTTATCAATCGCACTCTTAAACAAAGTCCGGTAAATGACTCGAAGGCCACATCATCCAAGCATCTCTCCATGAACAAATTCTCTCCCTTTGCCTACCAAGAATTTAATTCCTTCTCTGAATTCTTTTCAAATTTTTATTAAGAAAATCTTTCAAAAAAGAAAAGAAAAAAAAAAAAAAAAACTTAAGATATCACCATTGTCTTCCTCGATCTGCCTACCTACCTTGCAAGTATCTTTCCACACTGTGGATTCCATAGATCTGTAGAACAAACCTTGACAACAAGCCATATTTTCCCATAATGGATTTTCCCACCTTATTCAAAAAATAATAATAATGACGACATTTCTCTACAAAGATTCCAGCTCCTCCCAAATCTCCAAAACCATTTCCTCAACAATGCCCAGTTTCTCAGCCTAATATTACCTATTCCTAGATCCCCTTCACTTGAAGGTTTTTGATACTCCTTTCAATTAATCCAATGGACTTATGGCCTTCCTTTGTCCCTTCCCAGAGGAAATTTCTTTGGAGCCATTCTATTTTCAACACCGCCGCCATAGGGATTATAAATAAGGATAGAAAATATACTGGAAATATGATTGGTTGACCACTAGACATCAACTTTACTCTTTTACAGGCTCTAGGGCAGGCCATGACAAAGGCTTGCATTGACAACACGTACATGCTAGCATGGTCCACACAAATGCTAACCCCCAGCATGAGTGATACACACAAGCCCCAAACAGCAGACGTGGATTAGCTACACGGCTTCAATAGCTATTTTGCTACCATGGTGTGCCGTAAAGGCCGTTACATAAAGGTAACGGCGACAACCGTTACAGGGTCATAAAGGCCGTAACAGCCGTTACGGAAAAAAATAAAAAAGATTTGTAAAGGCTGTTACAGCCCCGTAACGGCCCATTACGCCCCCCATAAAGGCCGTAACAATCCACTACGAGTTTTTCAGATAAGAGACTGTAACGGCTATTACACCCCGTAATGTAAAGGTAACGGTGGTGGTCATTATGGCTACTGTTACCATTACGGAATACCTAGCTTGCTACTGAAGTGATGTCACCAAGTTCTGTGGGGCCCACCATGATGTGTGTGTTGTATCCACACCGTCCATCCATTTGGAGAGCATTTTATGGCATGAGCCAAAGAATGAGGCAGATCCAAAGCTCAAGTGGACCCCACCACAGAAAACAGTGGGGATTGAACGCCTACCATTAAAAACTTCTTGGGGCCAACAAAAGTTTTTGATCAAGCTGATATTTATGTTTTCCCTTCGTCCATGTCTATACGAATTTATAAATAGGTTGGATCTCAAATAAACATCATTGTGGGCCCTAGGAAGGTTTCAATGGTGGGAGTCACCATCCCCTCTATTTTCTATAATGGGGTCCACTTGAGCTTTGGATATGCTTATCTGCTTCATTTTTGGGCTCGTGCCCTAAAATGATCTTGCCAAATGGATGGATAGTGGATACAACACATACATCATGGTGGGGCCCACGGAACTTGGTGACGTCACTTCAGTAGCGAGATAGCTACTGAAGCTGTCAGTAGTTTATCCATGTCCCCAAAGGGCAAGTAGCCAAAGGAGATCATGAATTGGTAGCTGCTAGACATAATCTTGAGCATGAGGCACATAGAGTCATGGAGTTCTACATGTCAAGTAATAGAAACAAGAACCCAAGTTGGCCATTAGACCAAAATTGGAGAGGACGTGCTCAAGTAGGGGCATGGATTGGGTACTACCCCCACTAGGACCTAGCTAGAGACGGGCAGTCCTGTCACTATCAGGGGCTCTATGGGGTCCACCTTAATGTATATGTTTTTTTTTTGAGAGATTTAATGTATATGTTTTATCCACGCCATCCATCCATTTTGAAAGATCATTTCAAGGCATGAACCCAAAAAGGAGATAGATTGAAGGCTCAAGTGGAGTACACCACAGGAAACAATTAGATTGAAATCCTACCGTTGAAAACTTCTTGGGGACCACAGAAGTTTTGGATCAAGCTGATATTTATGTTTTCCATTCATATGGGTCTATGTGACCTTAAGAACAGATTGGATAGGAAATAAACATCACGGTGGGCCTTAGCAAGTTTTCGATGGTAGGAATCAAATTCCCACTACTTCCCATGGTGTGGTCCACTTGAGCCTTCAATATGACTCCTTTTTGGGCTCATACCCTAAAACGATATGTGAAAATAGATGGACTGTGTGGATAAAACAGATACATCACGGTGGGCCCCACAGAGCCCCTGACATGACCATCCATCTCTAGCTAGGTCCTGGTGGGGGGAGTACCCAATCCCTGCCCCTCAAGTAGTTGGCTGGAAAGAATGGAAGGGCCTACCACACATGGTTACCAACCACTGCTCATGCCAGTAAGAGAATGCCCAATACTGCACTTTAGCCTAACTATTATGTGGTATCAAAAGAAAGAATTTGCAAACAGTAAGTTCTAGAGCATGCAATGCCAAACAAACTCGCTAAGTTTTTTCTTTTTCCTTTTCTTTTTCCTTTTTTTGGTCAAGATGACCAATTCATTAAAAGCCTAAAAGAAAATTACAACCAAACATTGCAAGTGGAAGGTGACCTTATTGTCAATCCACACTGATCAGAACAGCAGCAATAAAACAGAAAACAAAGAAAAACAATCTTGCTAAGTATGAAGATATCAACAATGATATATGAATCATAAATTCAAACCGTCTCTACTGTATATAACGAGAGTAGCAGGGGTAAAATCTACCACACAATTAGTTTTTGGAAGAAGTTAATGGTGGAGCACGATTCATGTAGCCAACAGCAATTAGTTGTTATAAATGCTTAGAAAATGATGATGACAATGATGAATTAGATTTTGGAAGAGCTAGACCTTTGTCTAATTAAAGGACAAGGGTAGGGTTTTTAGACAAAGGAATGAGCAACTGCATAATTTAGTAATGTATGACCAACCTATGTTGGAAGAAACTCTCTTGCATTTTAAATCAAGAAAAATAGTTTGGCAGAGTAAGATGGTTGACACAAGGCAGAACGAAATTGAATCCATGGAATGCCATAAATTCACTAAATTGTACAAATCGCAGACTTTAATTCAATCTGAATTTTGGAAACGAACTTGTTGGTTATAATCAACTTGTTGATTGTAATCAACCTATGTAATAGAATATTAGATAGCTTCTTATTGTAATCAACCTATGTAATAGCCTATTACATTGTGCTTGTGGGAGTTTTATGCTCCCATTGCCAGTGCCCACCCCAAATAAAAGAGGGTTGCGTCAGGTTGGCAGCTGACATCAAACTTATGCCAAAACTTCCAACATAAATCCGAACAATATGACATTCCAAATGGCCCTCAATAGTGGAACCACAGAAAAGGATTCATGTAGCCAACCCCATTAAGTTGGGACAAGGCTTAGATGAAGATGATGATCAATTTTGAAAACTAATTAATACTTTCCATATAAATGCTATCCTAAAGTTGATTTCCTAACAACACCTAATTTAAAAGTAATTCAAAATAAACACTTAACTTGTAAGCTTAGGGTAGAAAAACCAACAAGTTTGACTTTGACCCACAGAGAGCTAACCAAAGGGATGTTAGCAACTGAAAAGGCATTTTTTCCCCTCATTTCGACATAACAGATCATTATCACCTTATGCACTGTTTTGGGGTTGATGGCATGGCCGACCGTGATGCTTCTATGACATCCATGGCGTCCACTCGTTTTGGCCACACATTTTAGGATATGAGACACAAAATGAGGCAAATTCAAAACTCAAGTGGGCCATACATGAAGATATGGTGGAGCTTGGACACCCACTGTTGAAACATTCTTGGGGCCCAGGTAAGTTTTGGGTTAGGATGACCTTTGTGTCCTCCTTCATCCTTGTAAGAAACGAACCAATGCAACAAAGAAAACTTAACACACAAAACACAACAGATTTATGTGGTTCAGCATTGTCCCTACTCCATAGATGAGTCATTGTTGAAATTACTAAATTCTCAAAAAAGGACTGCGGCCTTAAAAAATTTTAGCACCCAAGGAACTCAAAAAAGCTTCTCTTGCATAATCCTAATTCGACTTCCATAGAGAATATTTATACCCTGCACACAAAAATATCTAAAATACCCTATTCAGTGCGGTCAGATCTTCGGATCAGGTCTCATACAATTTGGGTCGGGGACATCACCTTGAACCCCCACCGAGGTGCAATGCACCCCAGACCATGCGAGAGGGTAAAACACACACCCTCTCTCAGGAACGGTGTGCCATAAAGGCTGTTATGGGGCTGTAAGGCTGTTATGACATAAAGGTAACGGTGGTTACATGTTACAGGGTAATAAAGGCTATAACAGCCGTTATGGAAAAAATGACCCGTAAAGGTTGTTACAGCCCCCGTAACGGCCCATTACGCTCCCACATAAAGGCTGTAACAGCCCTGTAACGGTCCATTATAGAGCTAATAAAAAAGAGAGACCATAACGGCCATTATGGGGGTCATAACAATGTTACAGCCCGTATCGTAAAGGTAATGGTAGTAGCCATTATGGCCACCGTCACCATTACGGGATACCTTCCTCTCAGGGAGGAATGTTTTGGTTATCTCAGTCTACTGCTTCAGAAAAGACAATATTTTAAAATATGATGAAAATAGTTAAACCTTGCTTTGCCAAAAGAGAAGCTTCTGTATTTTGAACCCCTCATTCAATTTAGCGGGGCTTTTATTAAAAGGCTCCTGTATGAATTATTAACAACAACAACAACAAAAAAAAAAAAAAAAAACAACAACAGACGACAATGTCTGAAAAAACAAGAAAATGAAAAAGAAAATTTAGGGGGTGAACAATGTGGCTAATGGACTGCAATTGACCAGAGCAAGGACAATACAATCCCATGCCCAAACACGTGCAGATACCAAACATTTCAGGCGAGCTGAAGTGAGGAAAAAATTGACAGCTATTGTCGAACACATGTACAGCACCAAGCACCACTGTTGATGTGAAATAATCATGACTGCCTAGGCCACACCTATTCCTTCGAAGGTTCCCAGCATTCCGTAAAACCTAACAGAACTACGGAATTAGCAACCAAAATGCATAGATGGGCAGCACATGTTTCCGCTAGCTGCTAGGACCTGAAATCAGCCCAGCAAATTCAGAAACCACCGACCTGCACATTTGCTTCATTAACTACTATGAGGTTCGCTAGCCCCACATGCACCCTCCCCACACTTACCTTTAGATGCAGCATGTGCCAACTTGGAACATCTGTGGGGTATTGGTCCTCCATAAGGTGAAACCAAACATGCAGATCTGGTGCAAAAATAGGCATGTCCACTCATCAGGCAGGCCACCTATATGTCAGAAAACAATGGAATTTAAGAAAGAACTTGCCAAAAGGTCCCCATTCAAGATGCGTGTAGATCACCTGCTGAGTTGACTTGCCTATATTTCTGGCTAGTCATCTTCACAATGAGGCCCACATGCATGGCTCAAACGCCATACTTGTTCCAGGTTGGCACTTACACCACATGGAAAGGTGCATGGTGGGCTAGCATAAACAGAAGTATATGCGTGTCATGAAGCTTTATTAACTTATGCCTACCTGTATAACGCACATGACAAAGAAAATGCGAAAGAACCATGGTTTCGTATATATGTAAGAGTCTACAAATATCATGCCAAGAAAACAAGTCACTAGTGGGGGATACAGTACCTTTCTGAGGACCAGTAAGTGGTTGCGATCGGCTGCCGTAATTGGATGAAGGCCTGCTCCCCGAAGAGCCCGTAAGAGAAGATGAAGACAGCGCTTGAGGTGCCTCGGAGAGCTGGTTTCTTTCAACACCCTGAGATTTGCTAGGCATCTTCCCATCCATGAAGGGGTTCCCCATTTCTGAAGATGCATTTTCATCTACGGACTCGGGGCCGGCTGAATCACAAGGTACTATTTTGTCGATTTGCAAAGGGTCCGTGAAGTCTTGTGAGACAGGTTTGCTCTCGGCAGGAACTGTCACAGTTGGTTCAACAGCTGTCCGCCGACTTCCTACTTCACGTTTAATTGTACCAACTACACCAGGGATGCGTGAATCAAGAGATGGCACTAGTACAGGATCTGAAGCTGAGGAATAGACTCCTGATGCAGATACTGGTATCGTGGGTGATAGAAACTGCTCCCGTTCACCACCAATTACAGACGCTGAACTGCTTTTTACATCAGCAGGTGACAGTGGTGCATTCCCAGTCTTATTAGCATCGGCAGCAGAGCTTTCTTTGGGTACCAAAACACCACTGCCTCCAGGCACTAGTGATACACTTCCATGAGTAGAATTCCCATGTGCTACATTGGTGGGACCATTCTCCATTCCAGTTATTGGGCTACAAGAGGAGGAAGGCGTGTATATATCAGATGTTCATGTGTAAACATGAAGTGAAGATAAACGATTGCACAATGAGAAACTGAAATAGATTAGAATATAGTGGCCAAATACATGAAGATCTTCAAAAAGCAAGTTAGAGAGTTCTATTATGAGGTTATCCATACGGTGCACCAATGCTCCTTACTGTGAGCTCCTCGATAATCAGACGTACCACAAAGGTTAACGGCAGGGACTGATTGCTCCGTGTGAACCACCGTGGGGTGGCCACATCAACGAGGGGGACTCACTGATTGAACAATCTTAACTTACCTACAAATCAAAGTTAGGATAAGTACTGCATAATCGGCATTAAATGGAAGAAGGTCCACTAATCAGATGGGTGGGATTGTCCAATCCATATGACTTGTGGCTCCATCCATGGTGGGACCCATGCGATGAACGGCAGGATGATGCGGGATTGCGCCATGTGTCCAATTTGAGTGCCACACAGCAGCTAAGAAACTTAGTGCAATTGCTCCAGTTAGATTTCCCCTTCAATTATTAAGAAAGCACACAGAAATGTCACAAGAAACTAAACAATTCTTCAAAAGCTATTCTTCAACAAAACAACATCCATAATAAAGAAGGAAACACAAACAACATCAAGCAACAATTCCATACCACAGGCCTGCACTCAATGATGATGATTTAGATGATTTAAGAGAAGGAACTGATCCAAATGGAGAAGCAGGCGGTGACAGATCGGGTAAAGTGAGGACAGGTTCAGATGCAGGAAGAGCAGGGAGGATTGGTTCACATGGAGAAAGCACGGGATCTGATGGACTGTGGCGAGAGAAATCGTGCAGTTCCATGAAGAGGAACAAGCATGGGTCCAGCCAGGGATGATGAGTGAGTATCGGTTCAGGTGCGGAAAGAACAGGGAATATTGGTCCATGAGAACATGATGCAGCAGTCCTAGAAAGCGAGCCAATCACATTCAATGCAGGCAGAAAAGCGACAAAATCACCAAGTCCTTGCAATTTCAAAACAAATTGCAACTTTTCAACTAAAGCCTACTGTTTATTTATTTATTTGCTAGAATATTGATATTTTGTTAGAGAAACAAAAAAGAGAAAGCTTCTACAAGTGAATGCTTTGACACGCCATCTTTAGCGAGCAGGCTATAGAGTTCACATCCATTGATTCAACGCAAGTAGGTGCCACGCCTCAGCGACAGCTCTAATCTCATTGACAATAGAGCTCTTCCATGGGGCCAGCACACCACAGAACAATTCCTGCACAAACTTAATTCCCATGAACTGCTCCCAGCTTGGCGCAATTAAAACCTCCAATGCAAACGGGACCGGCTATGACCCATTTGATCACGCCAAGCTCATTCTAAACCACTCCTATCCCTGACTTGTGTTGCCGAAAAGCTAACATCCACATTCAGCTCTACCAATTAGTTGGAGAAGGAAGCCACATTGTTTTAAACCTTGGGCTTATAACTCTGATCAATGATGATCTCCCGCCACGTTCGAGAAAGGTCCGCCGAAGAAAACTTAAGTAATAGACCATACCCCAAGAGACAGGCTCACAGATTCTTCTAGTGCGCTCTTTCCAGATACCCCACATAATTGCATGAGGTACATATGCAACGAAAGATCCCCCTTGTGTTACCATGCTGAAGGAACGGCCCACCAAACCATCCCCACAAGAGATCCACCACAAAAACAGGAACAACCCACTCATGTCGTTCATTAAAATAATAATAATAATAATTATTATTATTATTAAAAAAATTAAAAAGAAAAAAAAAATGAATGACCCACTCAATCTGGAAAAGCTAGAAGAAATATGACCAATTCCACTTTGCAAAACTGCAGTGAACCAACAGATAGTCAACTGAATCTACATCTTTCCAATAAAGATGGCAAACATTTTTTGAAGGATACAAAGATAGCAAACATTCAAAAGAGCCAATTCCTTTTTTTCAAGGTTGTCTACAGCGAAGCCAACTAGTTATTGACGACTGTTAAAATGCTATTGTTTGTGATCACTTCTTGTTTGAATTTTTTGGCAATCAATTTTCAAAAATCTACGGCACCCGAAATTTTGACAATTAATTCAAAATTTTAACAGCTGAAATTTTGGCAGTGATTTTTTTGGTATTTTACAGTACGCCAAAGGCTAAAAGTTGTGCCAGTTAGAAGGAGTGAGTTGATACAAGTTGAAGGATCTAAAAAACAGTAAGGTGAAGGCCCAAAAGGATTTGGGTGGAGGTAGTAAGAAAAGACTTGATAACCCATGGTCTAAGTGAAGTTATGGCCCTTGATAGTGGAATGGTGGAAAAGATTCATGTAGTCACGCCCACCCCCACACCCAATTCATTGGGTTAACGCTTAGATGATGATGAATTTTGGGATTTTACAAACAGTTGCTGTATTATTTTCTTAATCATCTATTTGCAGTCCACCACATGAAGTGTCACAATTTTCAAACCCCCGAGATCCTAGTTTTCACCATTCGTTTGTCTCCAATCATTGCTGAACAAAGTTTGCTTGTGCATCAATGTTTGCTTCTAGAGTCATCTCTCATTCATGAGTTCTTTCATGCTGTCTAATTGCGGTGACAAATTCGTACAAGATGATTTGATGTCAAAACACACTCTAAATCAGTATAGGCATTTTGAGATGCATTATGTTTGATAACATTGAAACATTAAAGCAGCCAAACAGAGCTTTATGCATCATGGAATGAAAAATGAACCACATCCAACTATAGCAAGCACCAGGAAAGTGAAAGTACTAGTAACATTTATCAACATGAAGACAGAATCTTATCTGCACAGCCCCTCTAGGAGATCCTTCTGACCATAATGAAGAAATCAGCAGCACAGAAATAACTATAAGTAGTGCAGCTGAGCTGGACACTTGAGTAAATTGAATTGTTTCCATCCCATAAATAGTGAATCATGATGAAAAAAGGGCTAGCCTGTCTCTGTTCATAACAAGGGACTAACTTGAAATTGCAATCACTTTTGTGCCCAACTTGAAACATAGGTAATTGCAATTAAGGGTCTCGTCCTCGTTATGACATTTTGTTAACATCCTCCGTAATTAATAGAAGGGGCACAGTTAGTGGTAGTGGTACCACTACCACCATAACCTCAGTGGTACCAGACAAATGTGGGGCCCAGTGATGTATTCACACCATCCAACTCATCCATCAGATGGATGAGCTCAAAAAGACCCAAAGGTCCGATACTCGGCCTGATCCAAAATTGAAGTGGGCCACAACATAGTAAACAAGCTGAGAGGGAACACCCACCCTTGAATTTCATAGGTACACAGCTGAGCCATAAAACAGCCTTTTGTCCTGACCCTTCATCTAGCTTGGGTGAAGGGTTTGAACGGATTGGATTCTATACACACAACCATTGTTCAGAGTATCCTCGATATTATCTATATCTCTAGCTCAGTGATACCGATAACACTGGTAGTATCAGAAATTCCAGGTATTGGAGATGTATCACTAAGTATCACCAATGTATCACCAATGTTTTCGACCGTGTAAAATCCAAATGTTGCTTATATTGCCAATGTGTTGATATCGCCAATATTTTCAATTGTATAAATTCCAAGGGTCACTTGTATCACCAGCGTATTGGCAATATTTCAATAATATTGCCAATGTATCGATATTATCAAAAGTCTGTTTATTAAAAGAATTTCTATTTCATTTTTTCTATTGTACATGGTTGTATGCATTGTTCAATTTGTTGATGCTAACATTCATAATATCGTAATATTACTGTTATTGCAACATGGGAGATATTGAGACCATAATCTTTTGTTTCCTTTCCAGTTGTCGACAATTTCTTGGCGACATAGTGTGTTGTCGATGTTCTAAAATATCGATAGATGTTTGGATGGAAGGTTGGATGTTTGATGGATAAATGAGATGGATGGCATGGTTGGATTGATTTCTTAAGACAGCACATGCCTTTAGGCCCCATTAAATGGAAACTTATTATACATGCATTCTTTTTTCAAAACTTTTTATTTCTAAATATGCAATATGTGTATTTTAGCATTTCCTAAAGTTTCACTGAAAAATTCCACCGTTTTCACCATGTTTCTCCGCATTTCTGGCTATTAGCAATATTATCGATGATATCAATATTGTTTCCGTATCAATGGCCAGCGAAACTTGTAGCAATACTGATACTTCGAACACTGCATACAACACAGTAGGTCCCTCACTCTAATAAATAGTTGGTGTTCCCTCTCAACATGTCCCGTGTGCAATGGCCCGCCTGAGTTTTGGATCAGATGTGGGGCTTGGGGTTTTTTAAAGGTGATGCATGTGATGGATGGATGCCGTGAACACATCACTCGGCCCCACATCTGTCAGGTAGGTAAGGTCATTGGAACGCTCCCCTTAATTGAATGGATGGCAATTAGTTCAATTGAGCATCCAAACGCAATATAAATTATCTTAATTTACCATCAGCAAAATGCTTAAAAGTAGTTGAATTGCATTTTCTTTGCTTCACCTAGTTTTAATCAATCTAGAAGAGGATTCAAACATACTGGGAATTGGGAAAATTAATACAGCAGAAAAATCTATAAACGAAGTTTACCTCATGGTTGGAATGGTTGCCTTATTTTCTGTGTCCTGCAAAATTGGTGAAGAAGTGGATGTAAGGCCTCTGTCGGTGCTTTGATTGACCCCATTTTCCTTTCCAGTATTAGCATTCCTCCCACTACCAACATCTGATCATATGAAATTAAGTCAAGGACTTAAAACTTGGAAATATGACTATGGTAAAAATAATCAAAAAGAGATCATTCCAGCAGCTGATCAGCGTGGTGCAAGTTCTGAATTAACAAACCTGATGGTGCAAATGCAATATAATGCAATCGTCGATCACAAAAAAAGTAAGGAAGGCCTTCAGCTCTAACCAAGTAGCATGAATTCTACAGTAGTAAAAGAAGGTTTGTCGAGAAAAGGTTGGAAGCCCCACGAGTCTCCTTAGAGATCAAGGCTTGCTAGTCTCCAACAATCTCCACCATAAACATGGAAATGTGGTGAGACAATAGCCCAAAATATCACAATGCTCCAAGAATTGTAACTATTATATTGGTGATATTTACAGTCTTTGAATGGGGACTTCGTTTCTCTTTTATTGATAATAAAATGTTATAAAAAGTAGCATCAGACATGCAACAATAATCATAAAACACCCACATGGCTAAAAGGCCATAGGATCCTAAGATCGCAGAAAGGAAAACATGGCTAACACCAAAACAAACCCTCAGATAGTCATGGATAAATGCATATCATTCCAGCTCTTGGGCTCTGCCTTCTAGCCAAGGGCAGAACTGCCTTAAACCTGAGGGACCCAGAGAATCAATCTGGAAGAAGATGAATCCTCTCTCTTAGGGCCATGGCTTCTACCACAATCAGCCGCACAGCCACTAACAGGTGCAGGATAGGAAGCATTCAGGTGAACACATCATCATTAGCAGTACCACAAATACCAATGAGCTCTGGTGTATCAGAAAAGCAAGCCACTTAATCTCCACCCTCGATCTGAGGAACAGACTGCAATATCTTCCATGTGTGCCATGCCCACTGAAAGTGAACGTGGAACACTCAGACATTGCTCAGCTTCTTTTTGCCATCCATATACAGGCTGGCAATGCCATGGCAAATATAGTTCAATGCTGTGATTTTTAGCCATAGGCCCATCATGTGGTGGGCCATCAGATTAATGGTTCTGATTTCCCTAGAAGTGTTCCATGTGTGCAGCGGAGATGCTAGAGACAAGTGAGAAACATCTCCAATGAGGCTCACAATCCTCTCCACACCAGATTGCATATGGTCACGATTCATATTTAAAATGGTAACACAAAAACAAAAAATAGCATCACTAGCATACATGGAATTTGAGACCAGCAAATGTGATGACATGAATTTGGGACCATCTAAGTGCTAAAGCAGGCTTCAACCGTAACCAAGTGTTTCAAAGATGTAGTTTTTTCATATTAAAATGAGGAATATGTATACCATAGGAGATGTAACGAGAAGAATAGCTCCCTCTAGTGCCCCTACCCCCACGACCCTGCGTGCCAGGTCTCCACCTAGTAGTCTCAGCAGGCTCCCTGTTGCTAGGATTCTGCCAAAGAAGAAGATACTTGTTAATAATGTTAGTCGCTGAAAAGGTCAAAAAATAGCCAAGCTACTGCGCTGCTTTTGCATCATCAACTGAAGGACTCAATGCCGAGTGTTGACAGACTGACACAATAAAACATTAAACAAGGTATTTCCATCTTAAAAATAATGAGCTCAAACGTTAAAAAGGGCCATCATCAAATATGTCTAAGAGATGACATGTAGGCAACAGAAATATTTTATGCATTACACAAAGCTCTAGCTTTTGGACACAAAGAACTCTAGCTTTTGGCAGGTGTCAAGGGCAGTCCTGAAGAAAGGATGAATGTCAACAGAAATATTTTTGATGAATGTTCAACAGAAATATTTTCTTACTTATATACACTTATATAAGTAAGAAAAGGATTCAAATGAACATATCCAATAAATGAGAAGTGAGAAAATAAAATTCACCAAGAAATTTTTTTTTTTTTTTTTTTTTAAAGGAAGACTAAATTCGTACATTTTGGCGCAGTTCCCATAGGGACAAGTCCTGTACAGACCTGGCCCCCATGGTCCCAACTTGATCTGATTTTAGGCCTACAGGTCAAACACAGGCCTATTTTTAAGTCCACCAAATGAACAGGACAGGCCCAGTCCAATTTTGACAACTTTTTGAATTGAGGTCTAGCCCAAGACAGGATTCGGGCCCAGGCAGGCCTGGCCTGAATCATGGATCAGATAATTAAATGGGCCAGGCCCTGACCTCAATTTCAGTGAGGGTGGGTAAACAGACTAGGCTTGAGCTGACCTAGAACTGGCTCGCTGCCACCCCTAGTAAACTGTAAACATAATGAATTTTCACCAGATTTGAGGAGCTAAAGCCTACATTATGAGACATTTGAACGACAGAAGAAAAAAAATAACCACCCTTATGACATCAAACCATATAACAAGTGTGACTATCTTAAACATACGATGCAAAGAATCTAAGAAGGAAATATGGAGTAAGAAAGTCTACAAGAAACTATAGTTGCATGAAGCGTGAAGCAAAGCTGCAACAAATTTGGGCATGGGAGTTGAGAAACATCTCTTTCAAAATGTAAACAAGACTAACAAGCATAGATGGGTAGGAAGCAGAAGCGGGAGCAGAAGCAGAAGTCCAAAGTGGGGATTTGAAGCAGGAGAAGCAGAGGAATCATGCAACTAAGCAAGAACCAAGAAACTAACAAACACTAAATGGTCTAAAATGGAGAACAGGAGAAACTAAACAAGAACAAACCGGTGATAAAGACATCCTCGCCAACAACATAAGGTATGAGCAAGCAAATGGAATAGCATGTGATGCTTAAAATGGTAATGAAAATAATTGAAATGAAAACATCTACCTCTTTTCTCCTATCACGCTTCCTTTTAACTTCATGAAAGGGATCTGCAAAATCATTTAGCAGTTAATCAAATGTGGAGGTTGTAACAGTTTTATGAGTAATAGAGAAGGTGCATAGCCACAAGCATAAACACAAGATTAAAAGGAAGAAAACAGAGCTTCAACCCATAACAGCATAGAGAAAACTTCCATAGCACAAGAGAGTCAGCAGAGGTGAACTCTACCATATGAACAAGATGGAAATATATCTACCAAGGAGAACACTTGTCATGCAACTCTTCTGTACTATCTCCAAGCCCGACTTATAAATTAGACTACTGAGTAACAAAACTTTTAGAACTGCACAAAGTTGGGTCATTTGAACATTAGCCATCATTCCGTTGACTGGATCTGATTCATTTTAAGGATTGTTAAACTCACATGGAGCTACACCACAGAGTCCTTACAAAGGATCATCATATCAAAAATCTAGAAACTGCAAGGAAAAAGTATTCAATTGCAAAGTGATATTTTCTCCGACTGCATATCGGTACATAGTAGCACTTTTATCAACCATTTTGATGCCTATAAAACACGTGTTAACTACCATAATTGCCAAAATTCCACTGGTTTCCCATCAGATCCACGATACAAAACACAATAGAATCCTATATACAATTCTTGTGGCCAAGGTGTACCTTAATAGCCATTACAAGGCCATTAAATAAATAATAAAAAAACCTATAATGGCCATAACAACCCCATTACAGCCCGTATCTTACGGGGCCAATATGGGTTTTCTATTTTTTTCTAAAAATGAAAGGTGTAACCGCCGTTACACCCCCCATTATGGCCCATATCGAAACAGTAATGGTGATGGGGCCATTACATCCACCGTTACCTTTACGAAATACCATGCTGACGGCACTGAGGGTTACAAATCGCTTGAGAACTGATCGAACTGCTGATTCATGATCTCCAAATTCTAGAAGGAGTGAAAGGCATTCAACCCAACAAATGCAATCCAGCAAATAGAACCTAATCAAGTAAAAACTAAGATTTTGATGCTGCATAAATAGCTGCAGTCAACAACATCCTGAAAACCACTGAAGCGATATTAACCCGGTCAAGGTCAAGAAACATGCAGGGGTTATAAATTTTATTGTTGTAAAGAAACCCATTGTAGTAACTAATATATATCATCTAAGCCTTATCCCAATTGATTGGGGTCGGCTACATGAATCATGTTCCGCCATTCCACTGGGTCAAGGGCTAGACGCCTAGACCTTCAATGAGACCATAGGCCTTGAAGTCTTTTCTTACTACCTCCATCCACATCCTTTTGGGCCTTCCCCTTGGCCTTTTAATGCCTTCAACTTGTACCAGCTCACTTCTAATTGGCACAGTTCTTGGTCTTTGTTTGCACACGACTAGACCATCAAAGTCTACTTTCCCTAGCTTATTACCCCAAGTGAGGTGGGTGGCTCGCGTGAGGCGGAACTCATGTGATTTGGGGCCTACGAGGGGGCGAAACTCATATGATTTGGAGCCTAAGAGGAGGGTTTGGCCGAAAACCGAACCCATGGATGTGAGGCTTGGGCTATGAGATAAAGGGGTTAATTCATCATGTTCTATCAGTTCAAGCTTTTAGAGAAAGTGGTTAGTTGTCCTGCATCAAATTGGTATCAGAGTAGGAGGTCTCGTGTTCAAGACTCCTCACCGGGGGTGATTAATGCAGGGGCATTTTCACACCGAGCTCGAGTGAGGTGGCCTATGGAATGCGGGGGGCACACTCGGGGTGGATGGCTCGCGTGAGGTGGAACCCATGTGATTTGGGGCCCACGATGAGTGTTCGGTCAAAGACCTAACCAATGGATGTGGGGTCTAGGCTATGAAATAACGGGATTAATTCGCCATGCTCTATCAGTTCGAGCTTTTAGAGCAAGTGGTTAGCTATCCTGCATCTTTGTTCCTTAATTTCCCAAAATTTTGTCCATAAAGCACGGTTGATCTTGGTATCCTATAACCCTCCATCCATGCTAGGGACCAACAAGGAGAGCACACTCCCACAAGGGCAACATAATACACTATTACATAGGTTGATTATAATCAAGTGCTATCTAATAGTCTATTACATGGCTGATTATAGAAATATAGAAATAATGTATATATAGGTGAGTGCATGCACACAATGATCGGGGAAACCCAACTGGATTTTTGTTGTTAAACTAACATTTCCCTTCTGATATTTGTGAAGTGAACATGCTTTAATAAAAACATATGGAAATCCATCAACATGAGCACATAAAAAACCACGCGCACATGATGCATGTATGATTTTGTGAATGCACACATACATACATTTGTATATGTTTGTGTGTGTGTGTGTGTACACAAGCAAAGATGATTATATATGTATGTATGTATATGAATGTGCATACAAACTAACTTATCTTTAACATATATAAGTGCATACATGTATGTATGTAGTTTGTGTGTGTGTGTGTGTCTAGTAGAAGCAAAGAAACGGTAACTAAATAAGATTGGAGCAAATCTACCAAAATTAAGCTGCAAATCTGTACCAAAGTAGTTTAACCAATCAATCATGATTGTGTACATTGACGAACTTATATCAAAGCTGCTAGACCAGCAAAATCATTGAGACTCATGCACCCAAAAGCCCATTTTGCCCTTCGAAAGACATAATGACTTTGGACATCTGCCTGAAATCCAGTTTTAACCGATCCAGCAGGATTTCAGAAACAAATAAAAAGGACCATTTGGCTGCCACAGGTTATTCAAATTTGGACACAGAAAAAGAAATGGCACAATTCCAACCCGAGTCAAGAGCTACAAACAACCCCACTCATGATTTCTGCGGACATGGTTTCCGGTTGCCATTTAGGTCCACTCAAACAAGCCCAAACCCATCGAACTACAAACCGATGCAGAAAACCCATTAAAAAAACCCAGCTCAAATTGCACAACAAAATCATCATATCCCACCTAAAAAAATCCCTCTCTCAATCAAAGCCAATAACAAGAATCAAAGATCCAACAGACACCAAAAATCTACAAACAGAAAAACAAATAAAAATACCGAAAAAAACGAGAAAAATACCCAAAAAAATTCAAGACAAACTGTTAAAAAAAATAAATAAATAAGATGGAAAAAGGGAATGAAGAGAGAGTAGTTACCTTGGAAGAGGAGCTTTTGAGCGGTTTCGTTGGGATCCATGGAACATTCCTTGAGCATTGCATAAATCTCTTCGTCTGTGTGATTTCCAGCAATCTCTTTGATGTTCTGGACCATCTTCCGTACGTTGTTGGGAATTGAAACCCTAAAACCGCCGCTCATCTTCGCAGAATAGATTGATAGATAGAGAGAAAAGAGAAAGAGAGATTTCTAGGGGCTTGAATTGATGTTTCTTAAGGGGGAAGAGAAGGAGGAGAAGAAAGAGAGAGAGCAAAAGTCTTTTTAAGACATGAAAATGTAATGAGAGTAGGGCTTCGTTTTTTGTGTAGTGGATCCTTTGAGTGTGTGTCGTGGGGCCCACATTTCATTGATCACGGCCGTTGATCTGGTGGGCCCTACTAGGATGGGGTATCTATCAAAGGAAGACTAATTCGATAGGTGGCCTGCATTTTTAGATGGCATGCAATGGATATCTTCCGATTTCTGACATGTGGGGCCCATGGTTAACTAATCCGGAACGTCTATCCTTTGACTCCCACCGTGGATGGAAAATGTCCCAAAAATCTCCTGGATTGAGCATCTGTAGTGTGGCCCATGGTTGGGTGATCTAGTCCGTTAATCCGACGGACCTTCAATGGAGTGACTTATATATTATGACAAGTGGAGCTGTGATTCAGTAATCTGGACCGTTCTTCCATTGATTCCCACTTTGGATGGAGAATATCCCCAACTATATCCTAACTGGACGATTCTATCGACCAACATTAGGACCCTTTTCACTTGAATGTTTCTCTTCTAAGCTGTCCATCTGTGTGCAGAAAATTTAGAGGTTGCGATCGCTATGTTGATGAGATCTTTGAGGTATCGTTCACCCACTTCAGTGACAACAAACGAATGGTCTGGATTACTTAATCAAGAGACCCACTTGTCAGAATTTAAAACGCGTGTGTACAGTTGAAAGATTCTGGCCACGGGTATCATATAATTCCTCCGGTTTATAAAAAACTCGATGAACCGCAATTCTACTCCCGCTAGATCACAGCCGTTCATAGTCGGCTGTACGAGCCCTGGCCTAAGAAAATCAGGCTAATTAGCTCATTAAGTGGGCCATTAGTGTATTGAACGGTAGTCATTAATCAAACTTCCATAACTGTTTTTATTGTGTGGCCTGCATTATATGCCAATGGGCCTGATTCTAGGCCCAGGTAGGCAATGATGGGCGTGCCTGATGAATGGGCCTGTGATTCATACGTGCGTATGACACGTGTGACCTTGGAAAGAGAGGCTGAAGTTGTATACTTAGAACAGGCTCGGTGGTTAAGTGGGGCAGAGGCAGTTTGTTTAGGCCAAGCCCATGACTAAATACCCGAACCCGAACCAAGCACATTCAGGCCACTCGCCAAGGATCCAGACCCGGACTTGGAACCACAAGGTCGGAGAAATGGTAAATGATACGAGTCCCACGACCATCCTATCAGCTCGAAAACTCAGACCCGAAGCTTCGCCTATGTGGGTCTAGCTAGAGCTAGGCATTGAGTCGGGTTGGACCGAGTTAGGGCTGACTCAACTTGTTCCGGTTTTGAAATAAGCTTGACCCGAACTCAATCCAACTCGAGACCGAGTCCAACATGCCTAACTTGATCCAAGTTCGGTCCGGCCTGGACTGATCCGGATCGAGTCCGATCTGGTCAGAAGTACCGAGTCGGGTCGAGTTGGCACCGAGTCAGATCGAGAGATGAGGGAGGGAGGGAGTGAAGAGGAGAGTAGGAGGAGGATGAGGGTGATGGTTGTGGGCGGTTGTCGGGCTTGGAAGATGAGGGAGGGAGGGAGTGAAGAGGAAAGAGAGGAGGAGGAGGAGGGTGATGGTGGTGGGTGGTTGCTGAGCTTGGAATAGGAGAAGAATGAGGGAGGGAGAGAGAGTTTGGGATCGGGTGGGGTAGGGTGCGGCAGGTAGGGTTAGAGAGTCGGGTTGAGTCAGGTTTCGAATCTAGTCGAGTCTAACTAAATCGAGTTTTAGGTCGAGTTACCCAACTCGACTCGATTTGAGTTCAAATTGGGCGAAGCCGACTCGGTTCGGACCAACTCATTCATTTGGTTCGAGTCGAGTTGGATTTGAACGAGTCGAGTTAGCTAGATCGAATCGGATCGTGCCCACCTCCGGGTCCAGCTGGGCTGGGCCTCATTCTCTCACACAACCTACACAATTTGTGTGCATGCTTCAATATGGATCATTCACCTTGTGGGCCCATTATGGATAACCATGACCCAAAATCCATAGGGATCAAATGATCTAACAATCCAAGCACTATCCATCGGTTGCAGTCTCAATGTGAAATTAGACTGTTGATATCATCAAATCAATATAACAAGCGGATCTTGCCCACGGACCTATACCCTTTTGGGCATCCCATCTAATGAATCAATGAGCTTTATTTGGGCCGTCTATAATAGGTCCTGAACTTTTAGGCCTAACCCGACCCTTGAAACACCTCGCCCATTGACCGGACAAGCTCACCAGACCGTTAGGTCCTTACTCTTGCTCGGGTGATAGACCGTCAAGGGTTCGAGTACCCATAGGTAGTGAAATTCCCCTAGCGTGAGTGTGTGGGAGTGTGTTTTTTTTTTTTTTTTTAAAAAAAAAAGCTCACCAGACCGTTCCTGTGAACACGTGACACGTGCATGTTTACTATAAAATCAGGCCCACTATTTTGTGGGCCCCACATAAATGTGGAGCTTCTATCACAAGTCGTATTTCCTTCATCTCCCATTGATTTTGCACTATATTGCCCACCTGATGAGTAGATCGGGTCCGTCTTCTGGCCAGAGCATCTATATAGTGGGCCATACCTGATGAGATGCTTGGATATTGCATGCATTGCAGTACATGAGGTGTACTGTATACCACGGAAGCCGTTGTGTCGGGAAGCTGCAGATTCAGTCGGGTCGAGTTCTGACCTGTCTTTTCTGTGGGGCCTACCTAGATGTATGTATTGTAACTTGTATATCCACACTGTCTATCCGTTTTTTCAGCTAATTTTAGTTCATGGGCACAAAAATGAATGAGATCCAAATTTCAAGTGGGCCACACCATAGGGAAAAACTGATCATTGAAAGCCCACCATTAAAAACTTCTTAAGGTCCAAAAGTAACGTTTATTTGCCATCCAACGTGTTCATGAGTTCACAAAAACAAGGATGAAGGGAAAATATGGATATTGGCTTGATCTAAACCTTCTGTGGCCAAAAAAAAAAAATTTAATGGTCAATCACCACTGTTTCCTGTGGTGTGGTCCACCTGATATTTAGATATACTTATTTTTTAGCCTATGCCCTTAAATAATCTGGAAAAACTGATGGACTGCGTGGATGTACAGCACATACATCGAGTTAGGCACCACTGAAAAGACGGACGGAACTCGTTCATTTCTCGACCGGACTGAATCCGCGCACATGGTTTAGATGGTTAAGAGTGACCACAGTTTAATTACACGTGGCATATATCTAATGCAATCTGGACCGTGCATATTGTGGGACACCATGCAGATGGAGCATAACCCAAAATTCACAGTGATTTCAAGAAATTAACCACCTGATTTCTCTCTTCAAATTCAGGCCACTGGTCATTTTATTTTATCTGTCTATTCGATAGCCACACGGTGGATGGCTAGGATCATCTGATCAGTGCGATTTTCTACCTGTTCTCCATGCACAGAGGACCTACTACTTACCCTGCACCGTGAGTAGTCTCGAGATTTAAAGGAGTTACCTTACACCGTGAGTAGTATAGCCAGCCATACGTGTGCCGCTCGTCTAATCTGATCCGTTGATCTGGTTCGGCACCATGTGGACAGGTACTACTGGGAAAAGAAAAAGGGAAATAAAATAAAAAGACATGGATATTAGAAGATCCAAATCGTCCAATTGATGCAGTTTTGGCCCATTGAATATGAACCAATGATCTTGTCATTTTCTTGTGTTTTCGAGCAATGCATTTCGTGCTTCCCATCCATTTCAGTGAGATTAGATTAGTTGAGACCCGGTCTCACCCAAGGCTAGAGATGGACGAGATGATTCGAGTAGAGTTGTGCTAAGCTTGACTCGTTTACGCAGCAGCTTTACTCACTTGAATTTAGCTAAACTTAGTTCTTGAGTCACGTACGCCAGCTCAGCTTGGTTTAATCAATTGGCTAAAAAGGGGTGGCTTTTTTTAAATAAAAAATAAAAAAAAGTGGGGCCGAGTATAAATAAGGCCTAGCTTCGAGTTGAGTCAAGTTGAGCTTAAGTTAATTTGAACTCAGCTCAAAAAAATTTAAAACTCAATTAAACATCTTGATTTGGCTTGAGCCCAACTTTCAAGTGAAGCCAAGTTGAGCTTATCTGAGCCAAGTAAGTAACCGAGCTGACTCAGTTCATGTCCAGCTATATCAAGAAGGTGTGACCCTTAACATGGGTTACCGTGGGGCCCACCTTGATTTATGTATCATGTATCAACAATGTTCATCCATTTTTCCGCATCATTTTAAGGCATCATCTCAAAAATGAAGTAGATCCAATTATCTAATGGAGCATACCATGAGAACAATAGTAATTAATCAGCTATACTATCATTAAAAACTTTTTACGGTGCACTTTAATGTTTCCGTGGTGTTTATTTACTACATAAATATCAGCGTGGTTCATAACTTTTGTGGCTCATTAATGTTCAATCAACAACACCCAGATCCATAGCTCAAGTAGACTGAGTGGAAATACCACGTTTCAACACTTGAGGTCTTGATATCGATCCCTAATACGGTTGGCTAACATGGAGTGTGTGTACTAACAAGCTAACCCAAAAATAAACATTTGTTCAATCAACACTGTTTTTTTGGTATAGTTCATCTGAGAATTGTATCTGTTTCATTTTTTCGGATAATGTGGCAAAACTTTTCTGAAAAACTGAAGGACAGATCCACGAAGAGATGCTATCTTTGTGCAAAATGCGCGAGTGCACCACTGCCACAAGCTAGTGAATTGATCCGAGCCGTTTATCAGGCGACCCTTCCATTTACATTCCCTGCCTAAGCACGCCTGTCCCTTCGCTTGTTGGGTCAGCTGTTTACAAAGAGAATGGACGGTAATAAGAAATGACCCACAGTTCACATTCAACGTAATTGTTCGGCCCACCAAACTAGCTGAGTGGCCTTTTTTTCTCCAAGGATGCCTCCAAGGTGGGCCTACCTGATATGAGGCTTGGATCTAACATTTTTCCATTCCGAGTTGATTGAACGGTTCAAAGGATATCAAAGTTACATGGCCCCACAGTGATGTATTTATTATATCTAAACCGTTCATCTATTTTTAGATATCATTTTAGAGCATTATCCAAAAAATGAATTATATCCAAAGATAATCTAGACCACACCACAAATAGCAGCGGAGGTCATATTTTTCACTGATAAAAAATTCGTAGGGCCCACCATAATGTTTATTTTCCATCCAATCTCTTCGTAAGGTCAAAAAGACTTAAATGAAAAGGAAAAACAAATTTCATGTTTGATCTAAAACTTCCGTGACCCCAAAATTCAATGGTAGATGTTTAATCCCCCGCTACTTTTTGCAGTGTGGTTCACTTGATAGTTAGATCCGTCTTATTTTTTTAGTCTCAAGCCTTAAGACAGGCTCGCTAAATGGATGGACAGTTTTGATATAAAACATAACTCATGATCAAACCTATGTAACTTATTGACGTCAATACAGTAGCTATATAGCTGGTGTGAGGAACACCAGCCAATCCGCTTCCTCCTTTCAAGGCGAAAGTCTGGAGGGCCCACATGAGCCATGGTTTTTTCGAAGTGGATTGTGTACCAAGTATACTCTATGTCCCCGCCATGGATTTATTTCTCTCATCCACGTGGTGCATGTCTTCCAAGTCAGCATACAAAGCTCAAGAGGATCACACCACAAAAACAGTAGGAATAGTGATGTCTACCATCAAAACCTTTGTATATATGGTTTGCATTGATGTTTATTTTTCATCTAACTTATTAATAAGGTCACATGGACGTGGACGTGGGTGAAGGGAAAACAAATATCAGCTTCATACAAAACTTCTACAACCGTATGAATATTTAGGGCGCTCAATTTACAGCGTTTCCTTTGTCATGGTCTACTTGACCTTTAGATATACTTGGGTTCTGGGATCACGTACTAAAATAATATAAAAGATATAAATAATAATAGGCCTCAAAGTCTACTCAGTACCTTTAAGGATATTCTCCCCTTTAGTAAATGGAGGGATAGGCTAGGATTGACGAACATGTATGGCTCACTAAGGTGTAGAATGGGTTTGATAGGATAAGGGAGAAACTGAGACCAGACCTATTTAACCATCTGGTCAGTATTTTCACCTTTGGACCTAGTTTTATAAGTTTGGGATAGGTCCAAGTCAAAATAACCTAACTCATTTATTTAAGAGTGTGCTAGACTGGCAACCGGCTGTCAAGATGTAGGGCCCATATGATGTGTGAAGGCTATCTAACCCATACATCATAAGATTATGTTGGAAATTGGAGTTTGGAAAACTATTTAAATTATATAAAATTAAAATAAGAAAGTTAAAAAACTTATCAATTTGTATAAGTCGAGGCGTGACGTGAGTCACTCGGCTTGAAATCGAATTTGCTCCCCTTGGACAGCGTCCCAAGTGCAACAGGTTTCCAGAGCAATCGACCTCCAGGATACAACGACTATGACCCGATCCCAGCGGTGCACTCACTGTACACGGGCTCGAACCACTTGTAGTCTTAACCCGAACTAGAAATTACTTGTACACATTTTTAAGAGGAAACCTGATTTTCTAATCCATTTGAAAACTTAAAATCAAAAGTCTATTTATAGACTTTGTGAAAACACCCTTTCACAAAGGGTTGTGACTATTGGGTTTAAACCCAAGTGGTGCAACCCTTAGGCTTCAAAAGACACAACTTTTCAAAATAAAAATTGAAAGGATATAACCTTTCAGTGAAAAGACACAACTTTTCAAAACAAAAATTGAAAGGATATAACCTTTCAGTGAAAAGACACATCCGTAGAATATTTTGAAACACTAAATTATTTTAAAATTATTTAAAATACAACAATCCCCCACATGTTTCAAAATTTTTTGACATTTCAGGTTAAGATGGAAGAGTTGTGCAATGGTGCCGGTGTCACCATAGACTTGAACCGACATTAGAGTAAACATGACAGGTCTACAGGAATCAGGTGACACCATAGTCTTGAACCTGATTCCTTTTGATGTAGATCGCAAGTACATGCCACTCACACAACTTTTCCGCTACAAGTGATTCTGCGGTTCGGTGCGTTTCGGCCATGCACCATTACCTGGATTTCATGAGTGCTCTAGAGAATTCGCCTAGATTCTCATAGGAAGCGGCCTCTACCTCCACACCCATATAGGTGAATTCCATCAACTGTATGCAGCAACTGTATACACCACCAAATATATGGCTATGGATTCATTAAGAGTTCTAAAAACTCATCCTTCTGCGTTGCTGCTCGCACTGTACACCATAGAAGGGGCTCATTTACATCAGTGCAATCGTCTACCTCGTGTCTTGTTGTTTACCCATTGAACCTATCTAATAGGATCTCTACTCGTATAGGTTGAGTTGCCAACACTGGTAGCTCATATATTAGGCTCAGCCCCATTCCCTTCGATGTATCATTGACTAATCTTTTAGATAGTCACTTGGTCAGAGGATTTATGACCCGTAGGCCTTTTACCTCCACCCGTCTTAGTTCCCATTGTGGCTAATCATCCTTTCAGATCAGCTAGGGATCATCGTATTGGCAAGCTATTGCCTCACCAACTAGCTACTCATAAATGAGTCTCTGCCTATGTTGATTCCTGCTTTTGCTCCTCAATCAAGTCTTTGACAGTCAGTTGCAGCCTCTTTGATTATTCATATCTTAAGCCAAAGCATATTGAACTCATTTTTAACTTCACAGAGTCAACAATTATGACTTCATCAAGTAACAAATACTGAGCATCATTTTTTGTGAGTCTCTGCCTATGTTGATTCATGCTTTTGCTCCTCAATCAAGTCTTTGACAGTCAGTTGCAGCCTCTTTGATTATTCATATCTTAAGCCAAAGCATATTGAACTCATTTTTAACTTCACAGAGTCAACAATTATGACTTCATCAAGTAACAACTTTTCAAAATATTCTACGGATGTGTCTTTTCACTGAAAGGTTATATCCTTTCAATTTTTGTTTTGAAAAGTTGTGTCTTTTCACTGAAAGGTTATATCCTTTCAATTTTTATTTTGAAAAGTTGTGTCTTTTGAAGCCTAAGGGTTGCACCACTTGGATTTAAACCCAATAGTCACAACCCTTTGTGAAAGGGTGTTTTCACAAAGTCTATAAATAGACTTTTGATTTTAAGTTTTCAAATGGATTAGAAAATCAGGTTTCCTCTTAAAAATGTGTACAAGTAATTTCTAGTTCGGGTTAAGACTACAAGTGGTTCGAGCCCGTGTACAGTGAGTGCACCGCTGGGACCGGGTCATAGTCGTTGTATCCTCCTGAGGTCGATTGCTCTGGAAACCTGTTGCACTTGGGACGCTGTCCAAGGGGAGCAAATTCGATTTCAAACCGAGTGACTCACGTCACGCCTCGACTTATACAAATTGATAAGTTTTTTAACTTTCTTATTTTAATTTTATATAATTTAAATAGTTTTCCAAACTCTAATTTTCAACAATCTTGAAATCGAATTTGATTTGGAAAACTATTTAAGAATTACGGTTGCATCTATTTGGTTGGAATAGCCCAAAATGAAACCACACCAACCCAATTTGTGGACCATGATTCATATAATCTAGAATTGTCATATCTCACATAATGGTCAAGATCTTGTAAATACTTATTATGTAAGTTTTTTGGACCACATGTACAAAAGTGAACGTATGCACCGACTGGGATATACACTGATCCTAATATCCTTGTACAATAAAGATCAACCCATATAATCTGCAACCCTCATATACTATCTAATAGTTAGGATCTTATACATATTTGGTCATGTATATATTTTCTGGACCACCTGTGCAAATCATCTAAAAGGCTTAAAGTTATGCATTGATGCTATAGCCTATTGATTGTTTTTATGTTTATGTCATTGACAATGCTAGTCTACTACATACAACAAAATCAAGTCATATATGGTACCACACCAAGTAGGTATCTACTAATATTCACCATCTGTGAACAATGATGATTGATCCTGAATTTATTTAAAACTAGGATATCAGGATGAGACACAAGTATCAAGAACTTTTTCAACCACCATGCATGCATAATCAAAGGAGAGCCACTTCTATAGAGAATCTTTAAAACATCAATGGTGGGAGCCATGTGAACCAATGATGGTTTGTACACATGAACATTATCTTTATCAAGTGAAACATACAAAGAAAAATTCTGACTGATCAAATATCCTCAGCATGCACAACTTTCATGTGAAATTGCATTTGAAAGTTCTTTTCAGCCTGTACTTTTTAACTCTTTTAGGACATATTGTGATCTATGGTATCATAAATATTGATATGTCTTGTTTATGGTGAAAATCGTTGGAAGAATGTTCTGGATAATCATGTTGTGATATGGAAGTTGTTGAATATGATTTACAAGATCTTAATCCGTTGCTCCATTTGCAATTATCTGCTATTTTGAGCACAACGTCTTTTGTCAATCCTAAGATTCTCCAAAAATTCTATACATGGTATGATCCAACGTTCGAGTCAGGTTGTGGTTAATACATTACATCTCCAATTATGAATTCATTTCAATCTCTAATAATAATTGTGAATGTGGGGGATCTAATAGCTTCAAGGCCCTAAGATTTTAAAGAGAAAATAAAAGATTTTCTTATTTCTATTTTCATTTCCAAGGTTCTGTACGGTTTGGATTATTCTAATGTCTATCTTCTAGTTGTGTTTATTGTTGAAATTTTGCATGCACTAAAATTCTTGATGTTTAATATTTGTTATATACATCAAGTGTGTCATTTGATGTCATGTTATGGGGTCAAAATATCATATTTGGATCTCTGGTTACTATATAATAAGAAATAGTTCATGTAATTAATTAAAAAAAAGAAGAGGTTTATCAATCGATGGCTGAGATTATTCTCTACTGTCCACCTATAAGAGTCCACTAGATGAACTATCTGGATCACTGGGGTGATGCTCCCATCTTTATAATGAAATACTGTCTTGATCAGGTGTTGATTCTTGCCGAAACCGTATATTAGGCACAAAGTTTATTAATTGGATGGTTACGATCGTTGGTGCAATTTTGCAAAACTGGCCATTAGATAGTCCAAATCGACTCAATATATTATAAAAAATTTATCTTAAGAATTTTCAAATAAGCGGTCAAGATTATCTCTTGGTGGGCAGAAGGAGCGAATCCCTTTAAAAGCAATATCTCCACAATTGTTGTTATAAACTACTACATGAGTAGTGTACATCCTATTTAATTTAGCATAATTTAAGTTATGTTGATGTTAACATGTAGTTAGGTGATGTTATTCATGACTCATAAATTTTCTTTGTTGATTAATTGAGAAATGCAACACTCTTAAATAGGAAAAGATTCTAAAAGTTCTCATGTTAGAACGGTGTATGTGTGAGAAATCCCGACCATCTACCAAGTAGGGTTATAGATAAACAGGCTCTGTCTAAAAGCCAAACATGAACGCTGATAAAAAAGACATTCTCTTACAAGTATATATGATAAGTGGATTGGCCAAATGGAACAAGGCATTGTCTATCATCAAATGCATATATTGCTTAGATCGGATCCCTCACACATATGTGGCAAGTCATGTAAAGTAGGCATAACACTTCTCATTGCTGGAATAGTTTTCGGTCACATGATTTCATGCTTACTTGGAATTATAACTTTAGATCATCTTTATGTCATCTATGGTGCCTACTACATGCGTAGAATCCATGATCCAAAATATTAATCTTAAAAATGTCTTCAAGTATTTTCTAGTTCGGGTTAAGACTACAAGTGGTTCGAGCCCGTGTACAGTGAGTGCACCGCTGGGACCGGGTCATAGTCGTTGTATCCTGGAGGTCGATTGCTCTGGAAACCTGTTGCACTTGGGACGCTGTCCAAGGGGAGCAAATTCGATTTCAAGCCGAGTGACTCACGTCACGCCTCGACTTATACAAATTGATAAGTTTTTTTTAACTTTCTTATTTTAATTTTATATAATTTAAATAGTTTTCCAAACTCCAATTTTCAACAGATTAGACTTATATCACTCTCAAAAGTCAGCCTAGTCCAACACTCAAGTGGGCCACAAAACATGAAACAAGTGAGAGAGGAAGCACTTACCTTCAGGTTGAGGCAATTTGAATTCTGAGAGGGTATAATTTTTGGATTGACCCTTCAACCGGACAGGTTTATTGGTTTTTTTTTTTCTTGACTTTTTCTCATTCTATAGATAAATGAGAAATGATCACCGGCATAAATATATGTGAATCCTCACTCTTTGGTTGTCCATACATTGGCCCAGCTCATGAATCTCATGGATTGGGTTTGGATCTTCCTATAACTAAACCCATCATATTAAACAAATGAGTTAAGGGTTATTTAGGAGTGTTTGGATCGCAAGTTACTTTAGATAATCTACTTATAACATAAATAATTTATCTTAGTTTATGTTTAATTAGTAAATAAGGTATGTAAGCCAAAAAGTAAAAAAGCATATTTGGTTTCCAATATTATAAGTCAATATTATGAAAGTTTGTTTTGTCCTCCTCACATATTCCACCGTCCATTATGTGGGGCCAAGCTTTCATATATATTGTTCCTTGTGTAGGCCCCACCTTTGGTGTGTACCATCCATCATGTAGGGCCCACCTTGGTAGTGGGCCATTCATCATTAGGGGCTGACCTTTAATGTGCACAGCTCATTAGATGGTGCCCAACTTTGATATTAGTCATCCATCATGTGAGGCCTATCAATGTTATTATCCATCATGTAGAGCCCATCTTCAATATTCACGGCCATCATATGGAGCTCACCTTTGATATGAACCATCCATCATGTGGGCCCACCTCCGATGTGGGTCGTCCATCATGCGTGACCTACCTTGGATATGAGCCACTTATCATTAGGCCGACCATTGATGTGGACTATCCATCATGTTGGGCCCACCTTGATGTGGATCATCCATCATGTGGAGCCCATCATTATTAGTTGCCCATCACAGGAGCCCACTTTTGATGTGGGTTGCCCATCATGCAGGGCTCACCTTGGATTTGGGTCATTTATCATTAGGGGTGGGCATTTGATTTGGATCGTCGATCATGTAGGGTCACCTCAAAATGGGCCATTATCATGTGGGCCCATTAGATCATCTAGCCAGTCATTGAATGATTTTTCAATTTCATGAACTTAGATCATGGCCATAGAGAGCACATTTCCTTAAATAATTTTCTAAATTGCTGTGTTATCAATGAAAATGAGAGAGATAAAGTTACTTTTGAAAGTTTAAAAGCAATAAAATTAATAATTTATAATAATAAGTTACTTAAAAAAAAACTACTTATTTAAGTTTAATAACTTAATTAACTTTTTAAAGAAAAATAACTTATTAAGCAAGATAAATTTAAAAAGCTACTTGCTTGCTCCTATCCAAACGTGAAACAGATTTAAGTGATTTGGCATAATAGATTTGGAGGTAGGTAGCTGGAATTGAAGGTATTCGAAATACAAAATTCTGATGTATTTGGAAATCTCTCTTTTGTCGTGATTATAAAAGAAATGCATTCATTAACTCCTTTTCTGAGGTAGAATAGTTGCACGTGTGACATAAGGTACCACCGTAGGCTATTAATTCATTGTACACGTGAAATATTGATGACATTCTAACCAAAGTAATAACGGCATCACTAACATCACATAAATAGAATGATTTGAATAGTCCAAACATTACCTATGTAAATTGATGATTAAAAAATATTGGTGAGTCACTTGCTCACAATCTCATGCTTGTGGCACACTTAAAACTCAAAGCTTTAGGGGGTGTTTGGACAGACGGATTGGAAGGGATTGGAAGGGATAAATGGTAAAATCCCGGGATATGCCAAACGAGCCAAACAGACCCGGTGAACTTGTCTCGGGATATAGCAAACCCATGGATCTTAAACCAATCCACTGACACCACCATCATTACCTTAAAATCCATCCCATCCCTCTTGATCCCATTCAATCTTGCCTGAGGCATGCTTGGATGGACGGATTGGAAGGGATTGGAGTAAAATCCTAGGATATGCCAAACGTGCCAAACAGACTCCGTGAACTTGTCTCAGGATATAGCAATCCCATGGATCTTAAATCAATCCATTGACACCACCATCATTACCTTAAAATCCATCCCATCCCTCCTAATCCCATGGGATCCGTCCGGCCAAACAGGCCCTTATCATTTTTTATTAGAGCATACACTTCAAAAGGCTTATTATAATTAATTTATCAAATATCAGGCACGTGCATCAATTTGAGATATTAAAGTTGATTTAATAATCAAAGTCAAATACGGTAAATACATTGAATTTTTATTTTTTTTTAGTGCATTCTGTGTACAAGCCGCTGCCAAACCCAACTAAATCACTTTCATTTGTGATTTAGAATCCAATACATTACAGATACAAGCTCCCAAACGATCCCTTTGATTTCGACCCAACTGGATCTTAACAGGCTGAGTCTACGATGAAAGTACAAACAGTTACTAAACAGTTGGGTCTTAGACTCCCTTTCACCTGACCCAGCCCATTTACACACGCACTTAGAGAGAGACCCTGCTCGTAGATTTGCCCTCTGTTGCTCTATTCAACATGGGGAATGACCTCTCTCTATAGTAAGCTATGTTCCATTTTGGGATTTTTTTTTTTTTTTTAAAAAAACATCTTATATTATTAGCTCCCAGGCTGTCTTCCATTTTAAAGCCAGATACAATACAAACATTTCTAGATAAGCTCAACCTGCAAATTGATGGGTAGAACCAGCTTGATGTTTTAATGGCATCCAATCCGTCCATCATGGGTGCTGATCCAATACTCAGGTGGATTGTACCATGTAAAATCTTCCCTAAATTTTCTAAATCATGTGTTGTGATCCACCTGTGTTTTGGAATGGCCTTATGTTTTGGGTGTCTTTTCATCCTCATCAAATGCATCTTTTGAATGGATTAGATGGTATATACAGGACACTCTGGGGCCACATACAATTTGGAAGGTTTTTAATTGGTGGGTCCTCATGCCAACTGCTCACTTTGATAGCCACTTGAGTCTTGGATGGACGAGATTTTTTGAAGTGAATGAGAGCATTAACTGAGCACATGATGGACGGATTGGATGTCATTAAAACATCACTTTGGACCCCACATCTCTATTTGTAAGTTATCTTAAGTATTCGACAAGGCTTGAGAGTAATCACTATATAGCTGAGAGTATACTAGCATGAATTGGGCCATGCATATGGATTATGGATGATCATAATCCTAGAACCTTATGATTTGCATAGATGAAACCCTAGAAAGCTCAAGTCCATCTTTAATGGTTAGGATCATCTTTGACTGTTCATAGTGTTCCCTACTTAAAGAGTGATTTTAAAAAAATAAAAAATAAAAATATGAGCAATTTATCGAACTCTTGTAAAAGGAAAAAAAAAAAAAAAAAACTACTGACAGAAAACTACTCCATAGTAGCGAAAAACCCCCAAAACATAAAAGGAAGGCTGGACATTCCATCCCAGCTTTTTGAATAATATGGATTTTCATTGTTTTTGCCATCCACAGTTAACATTTTTTTTTTGGTAGCTCGTTAGCACACAACATCCGTCAGTTCACACTTCACTGTTAGCCACCCCCACCAGGGATCGATACCAAGACCTCAGTGTTAAAATGAGGTATCTGTCTACCACTTGAGCTATGGATCAGGGTGTCATCTATGATTAACATGAGGAAGAATTTATAATGAATAAGGCAGACGTCCCATCCATGTGGCTCTTTGGATTGGGGGATTTCATTGGAGTTTTATTTCAACTAATTGAGGTCAACTACATGAATCTTAATACACCACTTTTTAAGGGTGGCTAACTTCTCAAAATTCAAAATCTATTCATAAAATGCAAAGAAGTGGGCCGTGTATCATGTAATTTATTCTTCTGTTCTGTGGATCTCATCTGAACCTTATTCCAACTTTTTTTTTTTTTTTTTTTTTTACACATGCACACACCCCTACACACTCACGCAATAGTGAGATTTCACCACTTATGGATACTCGAACCCCTGACTGAGTGTTGAAACTCCTGGGAGTCTACCAAGGGAGCAGGAGTAAGGATCCAAATAGAAAATTTTGGTGGGGCCCACTTCTCAAAATTCAAAATGCATGCACGCAATGCAAAACATGGGCCGTGTATCATGTAATTTGTCTTTTGATTGGGATGTTTGGGCCAAACAAGGTTAGATGATAGAGTAATTATGTGATTCGCTTGGTAGTGCTTTGGATTGACCAAATGAAATGCTTTAATTATCAGCAATCATGCAATGCTTTAATTATCAATAATCATTTGTTGAAGCTTGAGATGTTTCATTTTATATTGACGCACGTGTGAGAGGCACTACTCAAGATCACACGTGGTAAACATTCCCATCCAACTTTTAAAATAGTATTTGACAGGGATTTCTATTGCACAATTATTCAGGAATCAAAATGACTAGGTGGTGTTTTCTGAGAAGAGCAATTACCAAAATGCCATATTTAATTCTATTTTTACCTAAAAAATGGTAGCCGACCTCTGTGATGGGTTGACGTCACTAAGTTATGTGGGCCCAACCATGATCTATATGTTATATCCAAACCATCCATTCATTTTGTGAGAGCATTTTAATGCATCTATCCAAAACCGAGGCAGATCCAAACATCAAGTGGACCGCACCACAAAAAGCAATGGGATTGAACATCTGCCGTTGAAAACTTGTTGAGGCCACAGAAGTTTTGGATCAAGCTGATATTTGTATTTTCTCTTCATCTAGATTTGTGTGACCCTATATTGGATATCAAAGAAATATCATGGCGGGCCCTAGAAAGGTTCAAACACTGGGTGTCATTGTCCCTACCACATTTTGTGGTGTGGTCCACATGAAGTTTTGATTTGCCTTATTTTTGGGCTAATACCCTAAAATGATCTTGCAAAATGAATAGACGGTGTGGATATAACACATACATCATGGTGGAGCCCACTAAACTTGGTGACATCAACACATCATGGAGGTATGATCTGCTTCCGAATGTGGTAAATCAAGATATGTAGGGTTTCATGTGGTATGCACATGACATACAAACCTCTCCAGACTTAATGTTTTTGGGTGGTGTTTTATTGTTTTTATGGTGTGGCCCACTTTATGATTGGATCTATCAGATTTTTTGTTTGTTTGATCGTCGTGATGGGTGCACTTGTTGGATAGGTTGGGTGTCATTTAAATTAAATGTGGGCCCTACCATTCTTGAATTCACCACATTTTAAAGAAAAGATTGGAACATTTTGATAATTGCTCTCCTCCAAAAGTACCACCTTGGAGTTCCCTTTGGCAGAGTCGTTATTTTCATAAATTTTGAATTCATGAGAATTTGCCATGACGATCCCTATTTAATATTTAAATGGGTTGTGATTCAACAAGGGCTGCTCATTTAGAGGAATAACACAAATGAGCAACTCAGGTGAACGGTCGCATGTAAAAGAGCAATCCCTACTAACATGGAAGCAGATTGGGTAGTGACCCAATCTATAAGAAAAGAAGACAGCTGAAGAGTCTAATCATTATTTATAAGAAAATAACTCAATGATCAAAGGGTGAAATCTCCTACCGAGCAAGATTTCTTGGGTGTCATCCAATCAAAACATCCTAACATGAACCAGCACAATAGATGTTCTTAGTACATAGTATTTTATTTTACTATATGTAGATCACTTCCTCTCTAGTCAGGAGATTGATTCTTTCTCAGGTGACGATGGATGATGTGGATAATTTCCTTTGTAGAGTTGGGGATGCTCAGAAACCACCGCGTGCTGCACCTGGAAACGGAAAAAAATAAAAAAATAAAAAATCAAACACTTGCCAAGAGTGAAAACAAACTCTGCTGAAGACCTCATCTTGAATCTCCATCACTATATGGTCAACATGAAAAGAATCTTGCTGACAAGAGATGATTATTATGTAAAAATTCTATATGGTGAGTCTTATTGATTAATGGTCTAGATCTCCCTAAGGGTTGGATGATGTGATCGGGCATACTGGTGTACCTCACTAAAGTTGTGATTGATCTAAAATTGTGTACGGTTGGTGTGCTAATCGTAAATTCGCGTGGAGCCTAAAAGAGAGGAATTTCAGTAAATATAAAAACATGGCTGGGTACCAAGCGTAAACACGTTGAAGCCTCTATTCCCATCTCGGTGCTTCTCTGAAGAGTGCAAGGCGTGAAAGATCCTAGCAACTCAAAATCCAGAGATGGCATCCCAATCAGGTACGGATTTTTGCACTACGGTCCTTTCAATTCCGCAAATTATAGTTCAACAGATTACTCATGCCAAGGTGAGAAAAACCTGCTTTCTGGATGTTTCCAAGTCGCCTTAGAGATTCCATCACATCAATGGAATCTCTAAGGTGGGGGCCATCATATGAACATTGTAGATAACCATATCATTCCTCATCAATATATTTTGTGCTCCCACATTTATTTTTTCTAAACAAATAGAAGAAAAGAGAAAAAAAATTAAAATTAAAATGGCAACAAAAGAATTACCAGTGTCGAGTTTGCTGAGTGACATGTATTCCCCGAATCTCGTTCTTTGCCAAATCAATTCAGCTGGAACTCTACCACAACTGATATTTAAGAAAACCGATATAACATCCAGATGATCTGAATTAAAATAATAATAATAATATAAGTTGAAAAATAAAGAATACAAAACTGCAAAAATATATAAACATGAAGGGAAAAAAAAAAAGAAAAAGAAGAAGAGAAAAGCAGAGAAATTAAATGCAGAGACTATTTATCTTACTTGAGATTCCCATTGCTTCTTCCTCTTCGTGATTGGCAGAAAAACTGTTGATAATATCTTTGATATGAGTAAAAGATCACATCTTGTGCTTTTCCTTACTGTGATAAAGGATAAAAAGAGAAGAGAAGCAAGACAATTAGAAAACATGCTCTTCAATGGAAAAAAAAAAAAAATGTAGCTGAAAATCATTAGAACAGTTCATTGAGTTTCTCCACCTTCTAAAAATGATCCCAAGAAATTGGGTTGAGAACCTGTTACTCGATCGTAACTAGCCCACGTATGAGAACCATACAAACAATTGATTCAATGTTTTAATGAAAAATAACTTGTATCATAAGCAAGGTATTCCATAACGGTAACGGTGGCCGTAACAGCCATCATCATTACCTTTACGATATGGGTTGTAACGGCCATTACGGCCCCCATAACGACTGTTACGGACACTTTTTTTTTAAAAAAAATTTCTATTGAAAAAATCTGAAAAATATGTGTCAGCTCCATAACAGGCCATTACAGGGGCGTAATGGGCCGTTACGGGTCATTTTATCCATAATGGCCGTTACGATCTTTACGACCCCATCACATGTAACAGTTGCCACCATTTACAACCAACCATGATCATAAGCTTCTTATAGATAAAAGATCTTTTCTTGCGGATGATGGCTCCTCATCAAGCAGGAAGGTGCTCCTCCTGTAAATCTGGTAGGTTCATTTGCAAAATTGTTCAATAGGATGACCAGATTCTGCCTGACAATTGTCAGGCCTGATAGGACCGCCTCTTTTTTTTTCTTTTTTTTTTTCCCTTTTTAATTCAGGATCAGGAGTATATGAAGGATAGACAATTAGCGTTGGTTTCTAAACAATTCCCTGTGAACAGACAGAGCTAACACAGCATTCGACTCTCCAGCGTTTTCAAGACATTCATGTGCTTCATCACTAGGCAGCAGATTCACAATATTACATTCCAAAGTAGTCCTGGAAGCCATTCCTAAAGCATCTTCCTATTTGATGGGGATTCCATGCTTTCTTTAGGTGGTGTTTGATTTTTCATTTACTGGTGTAAATACTTGTAAATAGATTATGATTACTTACATCCGTAATTGCAGAAGCATCGTCATACAACATTGACAAGCATGCCTTTTGAACTCCAAACCCAGGCGAAAAAGGAAAAAACTGTGGGGCCCACCGTGATGTATGTGGCTTATCTATGCCATCCATCCCTTTAGCCTGCTCATTTTAGTGCAGGAGTCTAAAAATGAGGCAGATCCAAAGCTCAAGTGGACAACACCACGGAAATGGTGGTCCTAAAGATGTTCACCGTTGAAAGCTGTTTCTGTCCATTAGGCTCACATTGATTTTTTTGTCATCTAAACTATTCATAAGGTCACAAAAACATGGATAAAGGAACAACACAAATATCAGCTTGATCAAAAGTAAAATGCTTAAAAAGTAGCTCAATTGTATTTTCTTTGCATCACCTAGTTTTAATCAATTTACAAGAGGATTCAACATACTGGGGAATGGAAAGTCAATACAGCAGAAAAATCTATTAATGAAGTTTACCTCATGTTGTAATGGTTGCATTATTTTCTGTGTACTGCAAGATTGGTGAAGAAGTGGATGTAAGGTCTCTGTCTGTGCTTCGATTGACTTCATTATCCTTTCCAGTATTAGCATATTCCTCCCACTACCAGCATCTAATCATATGAAATTAAGACAAGATTACTTAAACTTGGAAATATAACAATGCTAAAAATCCTCAAAAGGAGATCATTCCAGTAGCTGATCAGCACGGAGCAAGTTCTAAATGAACCTGATAGTGCAAATGCAACATGATGCAATCATCAATCACATAAAAGGTAAGGAATGTCTTCAGCTCTAACCAAGTAGCATGAAATCTACATGAGGAAATGATGCAGGACAATTAGCCACTTGCTCTAAAAGCTCGAACTGATAGAGAGTGGCGAATCAATCCCTTTATCTCATAGCTCAGGCCCCACATCGCATGGGTTAGGACCATGGCCGAACCTCCTCGTGGGCCCATTTCACATGAGTTCCACTTCACACGGACCACCCGCCCCGAGTGTGTCCCTACATCCCATAGGCTACCCTACTCGAGCCCGGTGTTAAAATGCCCCTGGATTAGGAAAAGGTTTAGAAAGCTCACAAGTCTCCTTAGAGATCAAGGTTTGCTAGTCTCCAACATCTTCACCATAAACCAGGAACATGTAATTCAACCACTCATCTAGTGCGCCATCATGTGGGCAAGACAATTAACCCCCCCCCCCCCCCCCCCCCCCCCCCCCCCCCAAAAAAAAAAAAAAAAAAAAAATATAATAATAATAATAATAATAAAAAAACTCCAAGAATCCAACTATTATATTGGTTACAATTTCAGTCATTGAATGGGGACTTCTAGCCAAGGGCAGAAATGCTTGGAACTGCCTTAAACCAGAGGGACCCTGAGAATCAGTCTGGAAGAAGATGAATAACCTCTTTTAGGGCCATGGCTTCTGCCACAATCAGCTCCACAGCCACTAATAGGTGCAGGATAGGAAGCATTCAGGTGAACACATGGTAATTAGCAGTACCACAAATACCAAAGAGCTCTGGCATATCAGAACAGCAACCCACTTAATCTCCACCCTCCCAGCTGAGGAACAGACCAATACCTTCCATGTGTGCCAGGCCCACTGAATGTGAACCACTCAGTCTTTTGCTCAACTTCTTTTTACCATCCATTTACAGGCTGCCAATGCCTTGGCAAATATAGTTCAATGCTGTGATTTTTAGCCGTAGACCCTTCATGTGGTAGGCCATTATATTAACCGTTCTGATTTCCCTCCATGTGTTCCATGTGTGCAGCAGAGATGCTAGAGACAAGTGAGCAAGATCTCCAAGGAACCTCATGAGCCTCCCCACACCTCAGATTGCATATGGTCATGGTTCAAATGTAAAATGGTAACACAAAATCAAAAAAATTAACATCACTATCATACATGGAATTTGAGAGAAGCAAATGCAATGCTATGAATTTGAGACCATCCAAGTGCTAAAGCAGGCTTCAACAGTAACCAAGTGTTTCAAATAAATGCAGTTTTTCATATTAAGATGGGGAACATGTATACCATAGGAGATGTAATGAGAAGAATAGCTCCTGTTACCGCCACAACCCTGCGTTGCAGGTGATCTCCACCTAGTAGTCTCGGCAGGCTCCCTATTGCTTAGATTCTGCAAGAAAGAAGAAGAAGAAGAAGATACTTGTTAATAATTTCAGTCGCTGAAAAGGAAAAAAATAAAATAGCCAAGCTAATATGATGCTTAAGCATTTATCAACTTAAGGACTCAATGGCAAATGTCAATAGACTGAAACAATGCGACATTAAACAAGGTATTTCAATCTTACATATACATGTACTAAGAGATGACAACGCATGAAATGGAAATATGTTGTGCATTACATGGAACTCTAGCGCCTAGGGGAGTGGGTTTATATACAATTAGTAAGAAAAGGATTCTAATGAACATATCCAATAAATGAGAACTGAGAAAATAAAAATCACCAAGAAAAAAAAAAAAAAACAGAAGGCTAAATTCATACATTTTGGCATAGTTCCCATGGAGACAAGTCCTGTACAGGCCTGGCCCGGCAGTCCAAACTTGGTCTGTTTTACGCTTGCAGGTCAAACACAGGCCTATGTTTAAGTCCACCAAATGAACGGGACAGGCCCAGTCCAAGTTTGACAACCTTTTGATTTGAGGTCTAGCCCAAGATGGTATCCAGGCACATTTATTGATGGCCAGGCCTGGCCGGGTCTGGCCTGAATCATGGATCAGATGATTAAATGGGCTGGGCCGTGGCCACAATTTCAATGAAGGTGGGTAAACGGATTAGGCTGCTAATCCATTGCATGGCACTCTAATGACACCCCAAAACAATCAAATTATCAACTGCATCACTAAAATTACATTAATAGAAGGATCCAAACTGTCCAAACATTGGCCATGTAAATCGACAGTAAAAAACATTGGTGGGTCACTTGCTTGTGGCCTACCCAAGTAAAAAACTGACTAGGTTTCATCATTTTTTACCGAAGTATATATTTCAATGGGCTTATTAAAACTACTTTCTCAAATATTACAAAAATCTTGGCCCACATCAGGTACTGCAATACCAATAGATAAGAAACCTCAGAAATGAAAAACAAAATGAAAAGAATAAAATCCAAGAGCTTTTCTCAGAGTAAAATTCTCCACAAGAAAGTGTATAGTTCTTTCAATTTCCTATCAAATGGGAGGACAAAGAACTAAATTAAATTCATTTGAGATACAACAGAAACATAATATCACCTGTTTGATAGAAGCATCTTCCCAGCTTGTGAAGACATATGATGTGCTTAGAACAGAGAAACTCCTAGATGGATTTTGCTGCACAGAATTCGTAGGGTGTGGGTCCCTTGCTTTTGGTGACCCTCCAAGGAGTGGACTCACCTGATTTTTGAGCTGTGGCATCAACAAGTAGGGACCCACCTGATGGACAGCTTAGATCTTGCACATCTCTTCCATCCAGGCCTGTGTTGGCATGTAGGGGAGTTGGGTTGCACAAGCTTGAGACTTTCCAATCTCAACGCATCTGTGTAAGCATTGGATATAAGACTTTAGTAGTGGTTGTGGTCCATTTCTTAACTCAAACAACTATGCACGAGCCATGCACACATGGTTGCATATCTTGATGATCTGAACCATCTGGATTGTCCTCAAACAGGGCTAAAAGCAAAAATGGTTGAAGTTTATTAAATATGTATTATGTAAAAACACAGAATGATAAAAGAAAAAGTTTCAGTGGTCAGACCACTGCTACTTCTATTCAATGGGGCATCATGGTATGGTCTTCCAACCATACAAGCATGTGGGCCGATTCATCCGTAGAGGAATAATGGGCCCACAAGTGAGATCCATACAAAGAGGTAATTCATCAAACAGTTGGCATGCATGACATACAACAAGTATTATGCAATTCTCTGTCGGAAGGATTACAGATTACTACTTCAGTTCTCAGTTGTACAAGTAGGCACATTGGTTTGGTGACCCAAAATGCGGACATTATGGTGGGAGCGGATTAGGTGAGACCTTGGCCTCACCCAAGATGGTGTGGCCCTTACCGTAGGGCCCATCTTGATGTATGTATTCTGTATCCACACAGGTTGGATGGCAAATAAACATTCTGGTGGCCCCATGAAGTTTTTAATGGTGGGGTTTCAATCGCAACTATTTCTGTGGTGTGGTCCACTTAAGATTTGGATCTGCATCATTTTTCGTATCATGCCCTAAAATGAGCCGTCAAAATGAACAGATGGTGTGGATTTAAGGAACAGACATCGCGGTAGGCCCCACAGTTAGGGATCCACCAACCTTGGATCCATCGAAACCGCCCCCAACTCATTGGTAGAGAAAAAAAAAAAAAAAACATGGGACTCAAATACGATCCAGACAAAACATTCTTCGTTAAGCCATCTCATTAAACAGTCAGCATGCGTGACATGTAAGAGGTATTATACAATGGGTTTTTAAGTTTTTACAAATGGAGCTACTGTTCGGGTGTCCTAAAATGCTGATATTATAGTCCTCGAACCAAAAATATGAAAAAGGGACCCAACTTGTACAAACCCCAAAACAAGAAAGATAATAATAAAAGCATAGCAATAAAGAAACTTGAATCCGGATCCTCTGCTTACCACTGGCAGGAAAATTCTGATTGTTGCAGATTAAAATTGGGATCATCTGCTTACGGACAGAAAATTCCTGTTTTCCTGTATTCTGATTGGTCCAAGTCATCATTGACATTGTTGGCACTACTGCATTAAATGCAGTGGTTGATGATGTGCCCCAATCAGATTGCAACAAACAATAATTTCTTGTTTTTGACAAGCAGAGGATTCGGATTCTGCAGTTTAATTGGACCACATCATCACGCACTTCATTTAATGCAGCAGTGGTGCTGCTTGTGGCAAGCAAGAGGATCCGGATTCGAGTTTAAAATGACTAAGATTAATAAATGAAAGAAGTAAATGTCACCTGCTTTACTTTGGAGATTCTAAATCTGTCTTCAACAAAGAATGAAAGCCTGTCTTTGATTGCCAGTCTCCACAACAAATAACATTTCTGCATCTCAATATTTATCTTCAAAACAGCTTCAGCATATTTCAGTGGAAGGTGTTCCTCAGGAAACAATAGCTTCAACCTATGTTGCTCGAGCTTGCATTAGCTGGGACCTCTGTCCTTCTCTGTGTGTTGATGGAGGGTATGTGTTGAATCTTATGCCAATCCACTCCCCCTACACCAAGCCCATTGATTAAACTCGGAGGCATAAAAGCCAGCTCCAAATTCCTGAGTGCAGTCACATGCTCCAAGCCTTCTGGAAGCATCTTCATTTGTGGGCATCCGATAATTTGTAAATGTAAAAGACTCGGCATCGCTCCTTCCTCAACTATCCACCGCTCTAAATTATTAAAGTGAGCAACCTTGAAGGACTGAAGTCGAGGAAACCCTTGCGCAGAGCAGACCATTTCCTTTCCCTCGTATGCAAACTTCATCATTTTCAGAATCCGAAGGTTTGGTAGTTTCTCTAGGGTTATCATCGGGTCTTGCACTAACTTAGAGTCACTCAAGGTAAGCCTAGTGAGATTTGGTGAGAATTCTTTGGTCTCCGGTAGTCTCTCTAACCTTCCCCATAAATGCAGCTTATACAGACGCGGGCGATTTGAAATTGCAGGAAATAGGTTTGCAATATTTAGAATATTATTACCACTTAAAGTCAAAGACTGGAGGTGGTCCAATTTAGGAATAGAGTCTAACAATCCCTTTCCATGCATACTTAAATCTACACCCACTATTTCTAGTTTCCTAAGATTAACCAGCTCTCCCAAGTAATCTTTTATCCAGTCGTCTGCAACAATATTTCTTAGAGTTTGTAGGTTTCTTGGAAAACTGAGTTTGTTCCCGGTCAGCCCACCTGCATTATACCCTTCACATGTAAATGTGCTACTAATTACATGCCTTAATTGTTGCATCTTCCAAATATCACTAGCTATGCACATCCCACTAGAACCGATCTCTAGTGTTTGTAAATTGCAAAGATTGGCAATTGAGGATGGGAGTCGCAGATTATTCAGTTGCAGAAGATTCCTGTGTTCAGTAATGCCAAGGTATCTCAAGTGCACAAGTGTACCTATTTCATCTGGAAACTCTCTTACCCGTATTCCGTGTAGATGTAAAACCCTGAGTAAATGAAATTTCTGAAAAAGAATCTTTCGCTGATTCTTTTCAAGTATTTCCTCGTGTATGGTGAAGCACAAGATAGAACGAAGGCATGGAGTGGATAGCTTTAAGGAAGTGTACTCACCAATACTATGATGCACAGAAAGTCGACGTGCTTTACATGGAGTGAGAGGGTCTGTGTCCCCATGGAGAAATTTTTCTTCCTTGGCTTTTGAGATTGAGAGATCGCGTAGTAGATCATGGATGCGACAGCTTCTAATTGTGCCGATGAAACCTTTTTTTGCCACTTGAATTAGGCTTCTTTGGATTAGTTCTTGCACACAATCTTCTGCGACTTCCTCCAATGTCTCAGCCCCTCTTGAATGTACAAATCCTTCTGCAACCCACAACCGAATCAACTTCTTGACAGAGATTTCGTAGTCTTCAGGAAAAGCCCCAAGATAGAGAAAGCATGACTTCAGGTGATGGGGTAGATCTTCATAGCTTAGAGCTAATATTGGTGAGATATTTGCATCGCCTTCAACAAATTGCCAGCTAATGCTTTTGAGTACCTTCTCCCATTCACTTAAAAGCCCTGTTTTCCTTGATAATAAGCCCGAAATAACAACAACTGCAAGAGGCAAACCATGGCACTTTGCCACGATCTGTCTTCCTAACCCCTCTAAATATTGGGGGCAATGGGAATCTTCTTCGAAGAACACTTTCTTATGAAATAATTCCCAGCTCTCATCTGCTCTTAAAAATCGCAGCTCATGAGGACGGCATCGTGCATCTGCATATGAAGCTATGTCTTGCTTACGAGTGGTAAGCAGGATTCGACTTCCGTTATTCGTGTCTGGAAAAGTAGCTGCTAAAGCATCCCATGCTTCCGTCTTCCAGATATCATCTACCACTACAAAATATCTCCCTACTATCAAACGCTCAAAAAGCTCCAACCTCAACTCATCGACGTTCAGCTGATGTTTGTTCATATTGTGATATTCATAGGAAGTCATAAGGCATCTCATAACGCTCAGCAAAAGATCCTTCACATTATATTCTTGAGATACATATATCCATGCGCAACAATTGAAATGCTTCTTAACAGGGTCATGATTATAAATTTTCCTTGCAAGAGTAGTCTTTCCCAGACCACCCATTCCGACTATAGAAATCACGCATCGTCGTTGCTCGCCCTCGATCAACCTCGCCACCAAGGTCCTTACATCTTCTTGAAAACCGACGAATTCCGTTTGTTCATATAGATGAGAGGTTCGCCTCTGCTCTCGCAAACTTTCAGTCATGGAACTACTTCCTTCTCCACCTTGACAGAGATCTTTAATGCCATAATTCGATCTTCTCTTAGAGATTTCATCGAGTTCGTTCTTTATCTTTTCGATCTCCTTGCCTAGCTGATGCCGAGCAAACGTCTTCTTGATAGGACCAAGTAAACCTCTTCTCTTTTGTTCTATTTTAAAGATGAATTCGTCGATGACATCCTCTGCTTTGTAAGCAATGTCTCTTACATCTTCTACCCATTTCTTCACCCTTGCATCATTTTGTTTCGTCTCTGCATCTTTTAAAAAAGCCTGCATCCACGTCAGTTCTTTGTGAACCCACTCGACCTCATCACATACTTCCCGGAGAAAGACTCCTTCATGGATAAGGAGATCTCCAAGTTTTTCTATGACAGAGGAAACAACAGCCTCAGCAATCATCTTAGCCTCTCTCTTCTTCTCACAACCAAATGCACTGTATTTTTTTAGAAACTCACTCGTGGTGAATGTAAGGCGCTCTTCTCTCTGTATTTTTTTCTTTTACTCGCTTCGTGGCTTTTCTTTTTCTTTATAGAGAGGGAAGATGCTGCCGTCCACGTCCAGCAGGTGATATATTAATCACGGCCGTCCATCTTATTTCCGGTTAGATTGTTTAAAATAAATACGCATCTGATGGCCTGTTTGGGAGCGTGGATTTGAAACCCCCTGGATTTCGAACCCCCGGATTGGAAACCTGGATTGGCAATACTCCCGTGTGTTTGGCGGACGCTATCGAATACTGACAAGGTCAGTAGCCAAATCGCTACTGAAGTAACGTCACCAAGCTCTGTGGACCCCACCATGATGCGTGTGTTGTATCCATACCGTCCAACCATTTTCAGAGATCGTTTGTTGGCATTAGAAAGAGAATGAGATAGATCTAACGTTCAAGTGGACCCCACCATAGAAAATAGTGGGGACAGTGACATCCATCGTTCAAAACCTTTTAAGGGCCACAGTAGATTCCGATGAAGCTGATATTTTTGTTGTCACTTCATTTATCCCTATGTTAACTTATGAATAGGATGGATCTCAAAAATACATCACTGTGGGCCTTATAAATGTTTCAATGGTGGGTGTGATGGCTCCCACAGTTTTCTGTGGTGGGTCCACTTGAAATTTAGATCTACTTCATTCTCTCTGTAATGCCATAGATACAACACATGCATCATGGTGGGTCCACATAGCACGGTGACATTACTTCAGAGCGGTATGGCCACATTACTTCAGGAGCGGTATGGCTAACCTTTTAAGCATCCAATCCGCGCCCTTGTTTGGCAGCCTGTGCAGTGTGAATCGACTTTAATTCAAAAATACTTATGCATGTATATTTACGAGGGTTTAAATTTAATTAATAAATTAATTTTAATATCCTTAATTAGTGAGATATATAATTTATGACACTCTGGTTATGATAAGCATACTGCAATATAAGCTTTGCTTGAAAATGATGAAATTCCAAGTCTCATATGGACAGCAAACACAAGATCATGTTTGAGTAACAAACTAACCATATGGATACTATTTAGATGGTGCTGATCATCATTAGTGGGTCATGTGCCCAATAAAATGATAGTGTACAGTAACACACATGTTTCACATGCAACTATGCATTGCATCTTAACACCCCGGGCCCCGAATGGATAGTGCAGTGGGTGGGCCCACCGTGATGTATCTGTTTATCCAAGCCATCCATCCATTTTCTCATGAGTACAAAAATGAGATAGATACAATGCTCAAGTGGACCACACCAAATAATCAACTTATTTGCATTAAATGCACACAACATTAGAATGATATGAGAAGAGGGATAGACAACTTGGATAAACAGATACATCACCGTGGGCCTGCCCTCAGAACTATCCGTTCGGGCTAGATGGGGTAGGACGCAATGCGCTTCTGACTAGAGCTGGGCATTTCATACCCGAACCGATGGATCCGGCCCGATCAGACCCGATCCGACCTGATTCGAACAGAATCGATGGTCAGGATCGGGCAGAATCGGGTAGCGTAATTCAGATCCGAAAATCTATACGGTCAGGATCGGGTGAGCCTTGTTCCGAACAGACCCGATCCGGAACCCGATCCGATTGGATCCGATTCGGACCGATTCGATCCGGACCGTATATATTAGAGTGTTATATATATTATATATATATATATATATATATATATTATATAATATATATATATATAATATATATATTACTTTTACCACGCCTAGTTTTAGGTTCGGCGCCAAAAAAATCCCGCCCTATGTACACCAGCCCGTCAACTCTCTCTGTCTCTTTATATTTGTCTCTCTCTTTATATCTGTCTCATGTTGTCTGTTGAAGAAGAATCTGTCTCTCCCCGTCTGTTGAAGAAGAAGGCAAAGTTGGGTTTCGAAGCTTTATGAAATTTATCTGGTGGAGAGAGATATAGATCGAGAAACGGCACATATCCCCCGTACAGAAAAGGGAAAGAAAGATATTCGTAGCAGCAACGGCATGAGGCTGTTTACATCTTCGTGATGGTCAGACTCAAAGTCAGACGAAAGCGGATTGGCTGGTGTAATGTTAACAAGTTTTTGGGGTCTTATTACAAGGTACGTGTTATATCCAAACCGTCCATCCATTTGACAATATCTTATTAAGGCTTGAGACAAAAAATAAGTTAGATCTGACCATTAAGTGGACCACACTACGGAAAGCAGCGGGATTGAACGTTTACTATTGAAACCTTTTCAGGGTCACCGAAGTTTTAGATTAATATCAAATTTGTTTTTCTTCTTCGTTTAGGTACGTGTGACCTTACGACAGATGGATGTAAAATAAACATGATGGTGGGCCTACAATTTTTTAACGGTGAAAATCATTATCTCTGCCACTATTTATGGTGTGGTCCAGATGATCTTTGGATATGATTTTCCTTTTGGGATAATGCTCTATGATCTCTAAAAATAGATGAACGGTGTAGATATATAAATACATCACTGTGGGCCATGTAACTTTGATCTCCTTTGAACGTTCTCACAGCTCAGAGCTCGAGGGGCGTCCAGCACGACACGTTGCACCTATACAGCGGGTGCTAGGTGGAAACGGATTGCGTACCGAGTAACTTAGCGTACTGAGTAAACTCCGTGGGTCCCACAGTCATTCATGCATTTTATTCACTCCGTCCATACATTTTAGAAAATAATTTTAAGCCTACAGTTCTAAAATTAAGAATATACAATGCTCAAATGGACCACACCACCAGAAACCGTGTGAATTGACAATCTACCATTGAAAATTTCATAGGGGCCACGGAAGTTTTAGATAAATCTTATATTTGTGTTTTCACTTCATCCATGTCTTTGTGATATTATGAACATGTTGGATGACAAATAAACATCATGGGGGGCATAGAAAGGTTTCAACGGTGAAAATCATCATTCCCACGGTTTCCTTTGGTATGGTCCACTTGAGCTTTAGATATACCTCAATTTTAGGCTCAACCGCTAAAATGATCTCAAAGCACAGATGGACGGCATAGATAGACCACATACATTCAAGGTGGTCCCAACTAAGTTTACTCAGTACGTACTGAGTAACTCAGTACGCAATCCAATTTCGTGCTAGGTAGAAGCTAGCTACAATCTACAAACAGCTACTCTTTTATAAAGCTTGCTGGAGAAGCTATGTATAGGTGTAAAGCTCCCGTCGGGCGAAAGCCTTTCGTAGCGAGTTCCTACGCTCCAACTTAGGTGAGGCTTACAGTAATTGTTTTGAGAAATCCACTCCATCCACCGTTTTGTGAGCTCATTCTAGGCCACAAGCTAAAAATGATCTGGATCTAATACTCAGGTGGGCCAAAAACGTGAAGATTAAACGTCTACAGTTTGAAATATTTGTGTGGCCACAGAAGCTTTGAATCATGCTAGTATTTGTGTTTTCATTGCAACCCAGGAACGACGTTATACACAGTGAAGATGACACAAAAACATCACCATCGACGCTAGGAACGTTTCAACGGCAATAATTTCCCTATACATTTTCCTTTATTGCGGCCCCACTTGAGTCCTGAATCCTATTCATTTTGGTCTCAAGTCCTAAAATGATCTCACAAAAACTAATGGAAGGTGTGGATTTGTCGCAAACATCACGGTGTGCCCCACCTAACTTACATGCGGTAACTTCATGCGGAAGGCTTTTGCACGAGATCCGTTGATGTGACGAGACGTCCTCCAGCTGGCAGATGTACCGTGCACCAAGTGTATATTTGTAAAGACATTAGCAAATTATGTGGGTCCATCATCTGTTTATATCCAAACCGTCCATCCATTGGCAGGCTCGTCTTAAGGGTTGAGTCGAAAAATAAGACAGATCTAAAAATCAGATGGACTAAACTTTCAAAAAGCAGTGGAGGTTGAACATCTATTGTTGAAACTCTTTCAAGGGCCATGGAAGTTTCGGATCAATATGAAAGTTTTGTTTTTCCTCTACATCAGTTGTTACGTTATTGTGGATTAGATGGAAAAATAAAATTCGCGGTGGGCTCTACAAAACTTTAACGGTGATTTAAAATAATAAAAAAAAAGATCTGAGTCCCGAACATTAGCCAATCAGATCCGACTTAGTTTTTTTGACCTATTCGAGCTCGGTTCGGCTCATATAACATTTAACTGATTGGATTGGGTCAATGACCCAAACTCGGTCCCGGATCTGACCGAGTTCGGGTAAGGCTGTACAAACCTCGGACCTGAACGAGTTGGGCTAAATCCGATCCGACTCGCACCGATGCCCAGCTCTACTTCTGACACGGATTTACAGCGGAAGCCTTTTGCAGGAAGTTCCCGCGCGGATTCTTAGCGAGGCTTATTGTGATGTTTGTGAGAAAGACATTCAGTTTATCCATTTTTTTAGCTCATTTTAATACATGCGGCAAAAACTAAGGTGTATCCAAAACTTAAATGGGTCACACGAGAGGAAACCGTAGGGATTTAGTGATCACCGTTGAAACATGTATATGGCCACAAAAGTTTTGTATCGGTTTAAGTTCCTCGATGTTTTCACTTCATTTAGGTGAAATGACCTTATAAACTGTTTGGATGAAATATAAACATTAAGGTGGAGTCCAGGAAAGGTTTCAATGGTGGCCATTCCTTACTCCACTGTTTCATCTGTATGGCCCACTTAAGTTTCGAATCCTCCTCATTTTTGGTCTAAACTAAAATGTGATCGAATAACTGATGGATGGGATAGATTTCTCACATACATCATAGTGGCCCCACCGAGAATTCTTGTGCAGGAACTTACTGCTAGAGGCTTTCGCAGGACATCCCCGTCCAAAAGAGGGAAACGGATTGGCTACTCCCCCTACACCCGCCAATGGCTGGTGGTCGGTGCTCTGTGGGCCCCACCATGATGTATGTGTTTCATCCATGCCGTCCATCTATTTTTTTAGATCATTTTATTGCATGAGAGAAAAAATGAGGCATATCTCAATCTCGAGTGGACCATATTACATGAAACAGTGTTGAATGAATTTTGACCATTAAAAACTCTTCGGTGGGCATAAAAGTTTTGGATCAAACTGATCTTTGTTTTTTCCCTTCATCTGGGTCTGTATGACTTAATCAACATATTGGATGTCAAATAGGCAGTACAGTTCACCTTAGGAGGATTTTAATGGTGGATATCAAATCACTATTGTTTTCGTATGGTGTGGTCTACCCGAGACTTATATTGAACGGAATGGATGAAGCACATATGTCATGGTGGGGCCCACAGAGCACCGACCACCAGCCACGGCCGGTGTCGAGGGTAGTAGACCATCCTAGCCCCACCATGACGTATGTGTTTCATCATTCTGTTCATCCATTTTTAAAGATCATTTTAGGGCTTGATGCCAAAAATGAGAAGGATATAAATCCCAGATGGACCATACCACATGAAAACATAGTGATTGGATATCCACCATTAAAATCCTCCTAAGGCCTATGTACTGTTTATTTGACATTCAATCTGATTGATTATGTCATACAGGCCCAGCTGAAGGTAAAAAACAAAAAATCAGCTTGATCCAAAACTTTTATGGCCCAAAATATTTTTAATGGTCGAAACTCATTCAACACTGTTTCCTTGTAATGTGGTCCACTTGAGATTGGGATATACCTCAATTTTGGTCTCATAGCGTAAAATGATCAGTAAAAATAGATGGACGAGATAAATGAAACACATACATCATGGTGGGGCCACATAGCACCGACCACCAACCATTGGCTGATGTCAGGGGAGTAGCCAATTCGTTTCCGCTTCTACGGGACGCGGATTTCGTCCTACGCCGCCAATGAACGGGCAGTTCTGATGAGTATGATGTATCTGTATATCCACATCGTCCATCCCTTCTCTCACGTCATTTTAAGGTATGATGTATCTGTATATCCACATCATCCATCCCTTCTGTCACATCATTTTAAGGTATGTACATAAAAATGAGGCAAATCTAACACTCAAGTGGACCACACCAAATAATATGCTTGGGTTGCATTAAATTAGTAAATCTGCTAGTTGCATTAAATGCAAGATTCATCTGGTGTAATACACTTTAGCGTTGTATCAAACTTATTCTTGTGATTATATCTTCAAATGATATAAAAAAAGAGATGAACGGCATGGATAAAAAGATAGATCACGGTGGCTCGGCCTATAAAAATGGGCGTTCGTGGCTAGAGACCGGCCGGGTAGATAGCAATCCGCGTAACATGAATTTCCTATTCGCTGCAACGGGACTGTGACAAATCTAATGACGTGGAACAATCACCACACAGTCAAACAAACATTAAATCCGCAAGATATTTCCCCGTAGTTTCCGGCTGAAAATGTCAAAGTGGGGCGGCGGATTAGGTAATGCATTATGAATGTATTGACTTATAAACAGGTTGGACCTCGATTAAATATCATGGTGGGCACTAAAAAGATATCAGCTGTGGGTATCACTGTTCCCACTGTTTTCAATGGTGGAGTTCACTTAAGCTTTGGATCTGCTCCGGTAATTGGCTCATACCCTAAATTAATCTCTCCAAATGGATGAACGGTGTGAATACAACACATACATAACGGTGGAACCCCACAGTGCTTGGAGACTGATTCCCCATTGAACTACTTGGCAGCTACTCCGCATCCATACTACCTCGCTTTTCCCGAGCTCGGCACACGCAGTGCCTCTTAGTGGCGGCCATATGTGTGGGTTTTATGCACACTCTCCATTTTTTTAATATTATTATTTTTAATTATTATTTTATTGTATAAGACCCGAGAAGAGGATGGCTCAAGTTGCCCACCTAGTAGGGATTAAACACACACTGTTGAAAACTTCTTCAAGGGTTGATATTTGTATTTTACTTTCATTCATGTATATATGACCTTATGAATATGTGAGGTGGCAAAAAAGCATCACAGTGGGCCCTAAGAAAGTTTCAACAGGGGATGTCATAATAACAGCAGCTTTTTGTGGTGTGGTCCACTTAAGCTTTAGATCTACCTCATTTTCAGGATTATATGCTAAAATGATATTAAAAAAATGGAATGTAGGCATTGATATAACCCGTACATCACAAAAGACTCCTGAGAGCCCTGCCTGTGCGGAGCTCAAGATAGGTGGGGCAAGACCCATTCTGCATCCCTCTGATAGGGCTCCATGGGCCCACCATAATATGTGTTTTATCTACACTATCCATCCATTTTCCAACTCATTTTAGGGCATGAGACTAAAACATTAGGTAGATCCATTATCTAAGGCAGACTACAAAGGAAACAATGGTGATTGAACCCTCACCATTAAAAACTTCTTTGGGGCCGCATGGGATGCATGGCTTGGATACTATACAATCATTATTCCAAACACGAAAACAAAATTTGAGGCCATTTAAAACACATCATTGTTTCTGAGTTAGGCTCGAAGCCGGCTATGTGATATTTCCGGCAGAGTACATGATATACATGTGGTCTGCAGCAACTCAAATCAAACTGACCAAATCGTTGAACCTGCTGTCCCAAATTCGGTTGCAAAATCAGATTGGTTAAACAATCCTAACCTTTGATTCACGGTCACACTCGTTTGTTGAAATAGGATTGCAGGATTTTTTTCACTTTAAGCGTCCAATAAATGCCCACAAATCCAATAGCCAGATAACAAGGTACACTAACTTTTTGTGCGTGACACATTTAAACTGGCACCACTAAATTGGACAGTTAAATTTGTATTACTGGCATGACATGCTGGTATGCAAGTTCTAAATAGTTTCTATAAGATCGGATTTCTATACTGGCTGATACCGGCATATTGTAAACAGTTTTGGCAGTGACAATAGGCTAAGCCAAAATGAAATTTTAATCCTTGGTTCCGATACGGGCATTTGAGGTTTGATGCAAACGGTCATCAAGCATTTGGATGAACTTTGCATACCTCCGTCTCATCTTCAGCATGACAAAATAGGCGCTAAAACACTGCCCTCAGCAAAAAACTAATCATATTGGTTTTTCTCTATTGAGAAGCAGGCCTAAAACCCTCCTTTTTAGAAACTCCCCTTCGAGGAAATGTTTCTAAATATGCACTTTGGGCTGATTTGGACACACCCTCAAAAGGGGTCTTTGATGCCTAAACTGTGTTTTGAGCCAAATCCTAGTTAGTTTGGTGTGTTTGGATGCACCTTCACAAACCTTGTCTCATCCTTGGCAAACTAGGGGCGAGAAAGCTAAATTGGTTTTCATCAAGTCACCAAAAAGCAACTGTGAAACTCGTGTAGAAGTGCATCCAGAGGGGCCCTTAGTCCACTGAATTGTTTGGAAGTACTAGGGTCAGGTCAATTTTGGAACTACATGAGGATGCCAGAGTAGAAATCTAGTAATTCAACAAACAGAAGCTGATGGATTTGAGATGCATGGGCATCCAGAAACAACCACCTTAATCAAATATTTGGAGAAATTCTCATGTATTTGATACACATGATACATAATACATGATGAATCATCTGCATTACTGCAGATTGTCATTCAAGAATTTCAAATTGCAATCTTCATAAATAGCGATTTATTTTATCTGTTTGATAAAAAATATACTAGCAGTGATATGCATGGTTCATGATCCCAAGAGTTCAAGAAGATCCGATACCTGGTTCGTATAGTAATCTGGATGGATGTTGTTAGAGGGGTCGTGAAGACCAGATAAGGTTGTCACACCTGCAAGTATCAGTGTATCATTTTTATCAGTGTTTGTATTAAAATGAGGTTTGTTAGGCCCACACGTGCATACAAGGAATACCACATGTGGTATATAGCAGAGGTGCAATATCCAAGCCATCCACCAGGTGGGTCTGACCCTGAAGACATTCTCATTTACACGGCCTTTGAATGAGATTTGCAAAGACACATCCCTACCTACATGTCGCTAATTTTACTTTGGAATTGTAGTCGTTGGTTTTGGGGAACCTTTACACACACACAGACACACACACTAGAATAATTTTACTCTTGGATCATTAACTCCTTTCCTTTGATTATGAATAGTGTACTTTAAAGTTGTTTGTGGGAGAGGCGTGGCCCATCCATTGTAAGGCCCAGCATAAAAATGGTTTGGATTGTTGCAAATGACCATGTGTCCAACATAGGGGTGCAACATGGGGTTGCCCAAACCCAAACTTTGGCCCATTTTGGGTTGAGGTTCAGTTGGGAACTTGGGATTGGGTTAAAAATCCTCAACCCTACCTAGTTTGGGTTGGGTTTGGGTTGAGGCCTTTGGCAATGTGAACATGACCTTATATGCTGTACATATACATGTGGGTTGTGACTGACATAAATGATATAAATGTAAATTCATGTAAGTTTGTCTTGCATGACCAACAGACTCATTATTTTTTGTCTAAGCATGTTGACAATGATCCCCATTTGATGAATGGCATATATCCATGACACATATGCATGTTGACAATGATCCCCATTTGATGAATGGCATATATCCATGACACATATGCCCTCTGTTGGGATCTTTCACATGTGTTCCACCCCCTTACATTGGGGGCTCTTGATTGAATATTCACGAGTCGGGACTCACAAGTCATGATGACTCTATTAGAAAGGTTGGAATCATCTAAAACTGCGTCAGTCCAGACAGCACCCAAGCTTTGTGGGGACCACCATGTCTTATATGTGATATCTACTCTGTGCATTTATTTAATTTTATTTATTTATGAGTGGTAATTATAAACCTTATTTTGCTAGTGTTATTTTGGTCGATATGTGTCACTTGATGTTAATAATGTTATTTGATGGTTGCATGTTTTATTTTACATATTAATTTACTAGTTATAGGTGTTAACCCAACCCAAACTGAATTTCAAAAGGGGCTGGAATTCATTACCTTGGGTGGGGTTAGGCCTTGGGCTGTCTCCTCTTGAGCTTGGGCTGAGCTCAGATTGATCCTCAACCTGACCCAAGCCGCCCAACTGTCCAACCCCTTCGAGGGGTTGTTTAGCATAGACAGAGAAGTTTGCTAGAATACTCATCCTACTGTATTGCCATAGGACACATGGGGACTAGCTGCTTGTGATCTATGGTCATGTTGTAATGCGGAGGCATTTTCACACTGGGCTCAAGTGGGGTTGCTTGTGGGATGCAGGGGGACACTCGGGGTGGGTGACCCATGTGATTTGGGGCCCACGGGGGAGGTCTCGTGTTCGAGACTCCTCACCAGGGGTGATTAATGCGCATTTCACACCGGGCTTGAGAGAGGTATCCCGCGGGATGCGGGGACACACTCGGGGTGGGCAGCCCATGTGATTTGGGGCCAACGAAGGGGGTTCAGCTGAGGTCCTAAACCCATGAGATGTGGGGCCTGGGTTATGAGATAAAGGGATTAATTCGCCATACTCTAACAGTTCGAGCTTTTAGAGCAACTGGTTAATTGTCCTACATCATGTTGGGTGATCCAAACTGATGTGATTAGATGCATGATGAAGGTGGCTGCCTTAAAAATCTTCAAAATGGGAATATCTTAAACTTCTGATCAAAGCCCACAAAAAATGGTTATGGAGACAAGGTGTTCATCCTAATCTGGCTGAAAAGGATGGCTGCACTGGAGAGATAACTTGGAGGTGTTTTCTGTCCGATCCTTCATCGATGTGGTTTCGGAACCAGTGTCTGCTACTGCCTGCTGTCACACAGGTTTTATTTGGAGCTACAGAGCACCTCTGAAGGTCGTTGCGTTGTATGGCTTGCAGGCAAGAATAGAATCTTAACTATTGATAATCATAAAAAAGGGTGATGGTTCTCCCTAATGCTTGTCTTCTTTTGTTTGAAGAATGAGGAATCGGTGAATCATATTTTCATCCATTGCCTGTTCATGAAGTCTGGATGATATCCTTCCTGCTTTCAGCATCCCGTGGGTTATGCCTAGCTCCTTCGAGGAGCTTCTTTGTTTATGGCACACCAGGGGCCCTCCTGCTAAAGATCTGGAAAAAAAATTGCATTTGGCGTTGCTAGCGGTTCTGTGGTCTGTTTGGCTGGAAAGAAATAATAGATGCTTTAATAACTGCAGGGGTTCTGTTTACAGTACCATCAGGAAGTTGTTGATCTGATTGAGGATGGGTCTCTTGAGTTCTGGGGTTTTTGGGTGGTTTTTCCCTCTGGGGGTCTGGGTAGCTGTGGCCTTAATATTTTGTGCCAGCTTTGTTTTCTGTTTCTTGTCTTTTTGTTCATCTCTCTGCCTTTTGGTTGTTTAATAAATTCAATCTTTAAAAAAAAAAAAAAAAAAGGGTTCTGCAAACGGTCCAAAGAGAAGTAAAATTATCAGAGTTCAAAATATTCCACTTTGGAAGCATCATTATTGGGCATCTGCCATCCGTGGTGAGGCCTATCATGTAACTGTTTGGATCACTAAACATGACCTTAAATCCAGTGGCTATAGTCTCGACGTATCCATGGAAACACGTCGGAATGTATTCTAGCAAACCTCTGTTTGGGAGGTTGACTAAGCCTAAATGCATGGATCAGGCATCCCAGGTACATGCCTCCTCGTGCGCCAGTGTACATGGGTGTGATATCCAACCGTACCGCAGATGGATCCCATCCAAAGAATAAGGATAGTTGCTAGCCAAATGGGCTACAATGTTAGAAATAGGTAGACAATATAGAAAAAAAAAAAAAAAAAAAAAAAAAAAAAAACTTTGCCAAGCGCTTTCAATCTGTCAATTTGTTTTGTAAGTTGTGGTCACTTGATGGGTGGATTGGCCTATTCTTTTTTATCCAGGCTGTCTAAGGTGTAGGACTCACTAGGTGGATAGCTTGGATCTCATGCTTGTATGCCATATTGGAACATGTGGGGGTGTGGATGGCCGGCATTAGACACGTGTGGGCTTCATCTAAGGTGTGGGACTCACTAGGTGGATGGCTGAATCTCATGCCAATATGCCATGTTGGCATATGTGGAGTTGTTTGTAGATGGCTGGATTTAGACACACGTGGACTTAGCAAAACCTCTATGATGTGATATGACATGCATCACATTTCATGGTGTGTGCTTTGCTTAAGCCCACATGCACCTCCAAACAGGCTACATGGTATGTGTGTGGGACATCCGAGTCCAGAACTGGTTCAGGCAGGTCCACTCATTAAGCAAGCGCACATGGGTCATTGGCAAATCTTTAACATTGTCCATTGTTGTTGTACACATGTGACTTCAGAAATGAGTCGACTGGCCTGATAGTTGGGCCATGTCATCTACATGACGGCCCACATGACATGTGGCATGGATGCCCCATGCACGTGTGACCACATGGAGAGGGCTTGTGCACATAATAAAACCATTAGATGGTGTAAAAATTTCCATGGAGCCAAGGAGTGGACCTGAAAGGACGAGAAGGGTTTTGCAACCAGCATTCTGCCCGAATAGAATATCAGTATCCAATCTATCGCCCACCATGCACATTTTGGATGTATCAATCTGAAATCTGCAGAGCAATGGAAGAACAAATCAGAATATAAATCATTACATCGCATGCTCCAGCATGTGTACTAAGTTATTGACTAATGCAATGCTTATAGGTGATTTTGATACAATGCCTATAAATTCTAATTCATACATTGTTTTGCATGCTTAATGGGCTTGTTTGGTGCTGCAGGCTTTAGATCATTGGACTGAATGGTTGGACCAGTTTGGGCCACAACCAGTCACGAAAATGGGTCGGGTTACCAGAAGCCCTGACTCAATAAAGATGGTCGATAGGTGTTTGTAGTGTCATTGATGAAATTCAAACCCACAACGTCGACTTCGAAACATCCTAATCACTGTTCCAAATGCATATTAATTGCTATTTCGTTTTTCATTTCAATTAAACTAAAACTAGATAGATTCTCAGGCCAAAGCAGGTCGACATGAGTCTGGCCAATTCAACTGGTGGTTTCGGTGTCCAGTCTGGGTTTTAAAACATTGCCCTAGACCTTAAATCTATTTGCAAATTACCCTTACAGATGCAATAGCTGTGTTAAGGTGCAGAAAAGGGGGTGACCATGATGGCATGTGGGCTGTGTTTGGACACCATGCATTGATATACTCCCTGCCTTCTTTGTGCAGGTAACTACTTGGTCTTGACCCTCCATGTTTATCTGTGCCTTGTACTAAGCAGTTTGTCTGGCAACCTCCATGTGCTGGCCCCCTTTGGGGTGTGCATGTAATAGTTGAGCCAGGGGCTAGTATTGGGTGGGTACCGTGCTGGCATGTGAGTGTTGTCAATGTGAGCCTCTGCAATGGCTGCTTGAAAGTTCTGGTGGGCAGCTTGATCATAGAACTTCCACTAATCTACCATTAAAAAGCAGCCCAAAACAGCTGGGAGAAAGGCTAAGATGATGATGATGTATTGATTCTCCACACCTTTTTAATAAGAAGTCCATCAGAAAGGTTGATGGTTTTCCAACGACAACAGGTTCTTTTTGAGTTGATCCACATACTGCAGCAACCATGCATCCAGCACCTGAAATTTGGATCCAAAAGTCCAACTTATAATCAAGATTATACTCTTCTAACATATACTTCTTAACAAGAACTTTAGTTCATACATGAAAGTGGACTATTAGGAAAAACCTGGCCACTCCTGCAAATCGGTCATATGACCAACAGCATCCCGATTGGTGGCAATGAAAAGGCATCCTGGATTCTCGCGGATGCATAGAGTTGCATACCTGTCAGTTCAAGTCATTGATATTGCTGTCAAACATGAGACAACAAATGAAGGATTATATGAACCTTGGCCGGGTGATTGGATTTGAAGCCCACAGTTTGGTGATCCAGGCCTTGATCTGGAAGGTCCCACTGTGGATGGGCCATGCCCCCAAAATCTCCCAGATTGGAAGATCCTAGCCATTTGATATCTGGGCCTTTCACTGTTACTGTGTCAGTTCCTGTTGCAAGCCACTAACCGAAAGGATTGTCCCACTGGAGAGTTCTTTTGAGCATCCTCCGTACGTAGTGGGGCTCATCTGACCTACAATCTGGATCACCGAACCATTGTCCCCCTTGTACAAACTGAGGAATCCGAGGTTTTATATATATATATATATATATATATATATATATATATATATATATATATATATATATCTATATATATATATATATATTATATATTATATATATATATATGTAATCCTATAGCCGAGGCTCATATAATTCTCAAACAATAGCAGTCTATTTAAGAAAATGTTGAAACAAGCCACATATTATCTGGATTACTGAAAATGTTGAAACAAGCCACATATTATCTGGATTACTTATCTAGATGTTGGAGTTATTGGAGAAATGAAAAACTAGTGTAAGGAGTGAAAATATGAAAAGCTTTCCATATTTGTGCAAGAAGGTTGAGCTCTAAAATTCAGAGATTTGCTAGGCCCACACATGTGTACCAAAAAGCTCATGTACAAGCAACACACATATGCCAAAATGGCAGATGGGTCTACGATCCAATCCATCCGTCAGAAAGGCACCAGTATGTTGATGCCCTAGCTCACAAATCAGATTAATCCACTCATTAGGTGGGCCATAGTTTATAAAACAAATGTATGGCTCTGAAAAACTTGGCTAAAGCTAACCAATCCACCTTTCCAATATTGGGGCCCACAAGCCGAGTAGACCAGATTTATTTTTGGGAAAACATGTAGAAGGTTGGACTGACCTACGGGTGGATTGGATCTTGCACCCAAGGTATCCGATAATGGAAATGGTCGCTGTAACAGCCAGCCCTATGTCTGTTACAACAGGGCCATAACGGTCAAAAAAATTTGAAAGGAAGGAAACGCATCAACCCTGTATCAGCCCATTACGGGCCTCCTTTTTCTTTTCTTTTTTTTTCAGAACGGCACATGACCCAGTATTGCATAATGGGTCGCATTGTTACCATTGCGTAAACATTTTTTAATACCATGCTTGAACATGGCACGTATGTGGCGTGTGCATGAGCTTTATTGCAGGCATGAGTGCACTTAGAAAAGCTCCTAAAGTTCAATATGTATGAGTCATTGAAGCCCTATGAAGTAAATGATTAATTCAATGTTCTCTTCATCAACAGAAGAATGTTAGTGCCTGTCAATGTTCTCTTCATCAACAGAAGAATGTTAGTGCCTGTCAATGTTCTCTTCATCAGAGATGATAGATTCATTGATGTTTGTTTAATTCACTAAAGCATAGCACGCCCCAATTCTGCCATGGGCGCAAGCCTTTTTTGCTTGGTTGGCAACAGCTAACAAGATCCTAACAGTTGACAATTTGAAGAAGCACCAATGGTCTTTGCCATACGTATGTTTTATGTGCAAGAATCAATAAGAGAATTTCAACCACCACTTCCCCCATTCTGATGCGGCGAGAGTCTCAGTGGCTTTCTTCGACAGGTGATTTTTGGTCTGGATGTGTGCCTATTTCCATATAGGAAAAGTATGGTATGGAAAATGATCCCTTTGGCCCTATTGATCAGGGAAATGAGACTATGGATTTGATCCATAAAGTTATCAAATTCATGGATTTGCATTTTTCAAAAGCAAAAGTCCACTGTTTGGGAACAACCAAGCCACAAATCCATGGATTTGGGAGCATTTATTGCAATGTCAGAGCATTTACTGCAAATTTGGATTTCCCCCAAATCCGTGGATTTGTGGGGGTGTGCATTTGGGAAATCAATGGATTTAACAAATCCCAACCAAAAAACATACAGGGGAATTTTTATTTTTTATTTTATAACAAATCCCAACAAAAAACATACAGGGGAAATTTGAAATCCAAGGATTTCGCAAATCCCTGCTTGAAAATCCCTCACCCTAAAGAGCCCCTCATGGTATAATGTGGAGCTTATGGCAGGAGAGGAATAGGGAAAAAAATGCAAACAAATTCAGTTTGATTGGGGCAATTAAGAAAGGCATATCTTATTAGTGACAGGTTGGGCTATGGCCAGGAAAGAGTTTTCTGGATGCTCATTTGAGGAGATTATGGAGGAATGCAGTGGAGTTGCGGGATAAGTCATGTGGGGATCTTCTTTAGCCAATGGTATCTGGTTTGTGCTTAGCTGTTATTTGTTGTAGCTCCTGAGGGGCCGATGTCTCCTTTTCAGTGACGAGAGGGTCACTAGAGGACTGGCTAGCCTGTTTTCTCTGTGTATCTTTATCATCTTTAATGAAGTTTTGTCGCAATTCAAAAAAATAAAAATAATAATACTAATAAGCAAATAATGAGTATACAAAAGGAAAAGGGAAGCTTTGATGGAGGTGTTCATTGGGAGAGGGGGAGTTGCGAATTGACATATGATGGCCCTCCTTAGAGAAACCCTTGGCTTTGTGGCATTAACAGTGTTTTAAGGGAAGATAAGGGTGAAAGTCAGATGGTCTTCTCTAGTCTAGCTGATTGGTGTGAAACTAGTGAAGCAAAGCCTTGAGCTTTTCTGTAATAACTTCTGGTTTGTTGGTCATTTAAGGAGTCATTTAAGGAGAATCTAAGAATGTAAGGTCTGGCATCTAACAACCATTCCAAGCAGTGGAAGCTATTTTTTGTGATTGATGAATTTTGAGACATCACTAATGTGATAAGCATTTCACCTGTCCTTGTGGGAGGAAAGGCAAACAACATTGGCGACTCCTTGGCCAAAGAGGTTATTAACCATTCAATTTTGTATCAAAATAATACGAAAGAAGCATCCTAAAAGTAAAAGATAATGATAATTATTAAACATAAAAAATTAGTTACTATGAGCCATGTCCAGGATTAACGGACATGTCTATGTTGATGTGGCAGAATTTCCAAGTGTTGTTCTTGTGACATGGCCTGTTTACACTTTTGCTACTTTTTCCCCCCTGGCTCACAAAACATCTTTCTAACTACACTGTGTTTTTATGGCAAGTAACAGGGCCTTGAATCTAAGAGCTCACTGTTGAAACACATCTTGTCCACCACTGAGGCACGGGCTTGAAACTGTTATCGTATTTACTAACTGAAGGATCTCTAATTGTACATGGAATTTCTATGAAATAGAAGGCAAAATTTTCTTTCGCTCGAGCTTGGGACTCTTTCCCTCCACATTCCATGCATTCAACTTCCAAGCAATTTTACTACGTTGTTGCAACTTGCATGGGTTGTATTATTCATTGTCGGAAATTAAGAAGACTATCCAATTAAACAGAAGCTTTTTTAGAATTTTAACCACAGAGATTAAAAACTCAATCCAGGGCTCAAAAGATCACTATAGCCAATTGGCTCAGTTAAGGGTTAATATGGTTTTCTTTTGAGAATGAATAATTTTATTGAGAAAGGCAAAAAGGCCAGCAAGAGAATAAAGACCGACTACAACAAGCTGGAAGAGCCAGCACCCAAAAAACTCAGGGATCTCACTCCCTGAATACATAAAAGCCCTCCTTTCAACTTCAATGAGACCAAGGATCTGCAAGCGAGGCTAGCCACCATCTCAACAGAAAACTTGATTGAGCAAGCACAACACTCAACTGGGTACTTGGAGAACTAATAAAGCTCAGCTACAACCTGGGCTGTTCATAAGTGAAGTGTCAATCATGTATTGGACAGAAGTTCGAAGAGTTCTAGGAATTCGGCACTCAATTTGTCTATTCTTTGTCTCTCTCTTCTTTCTTTTCTTTCCTTTTTGAGTTTTTAACCCTGGTTTCAATCAACAATTTTTGCATTTGGTAGTCCTTTTCATGATTAAAAGTACAATTAAATAGAAAAGAAGATTCTGCATTCCTCACGTACACAGTTGTGTCTGGCTTCCAAAAACCATACATGTGGCCATTCATGTACAAGGTCCACACAGATCGGTCTTGCAGTGTATGCAATAGCTAAAAATCAACACTGACCAAGAGTTCTTAACCCTCTGAACAAAAGAGCTTCCCCATCGAATGTGGGTCATTTCTTATTCTTACCTAGTTTTCTGTCTTTTATTGCCCATTTGTAGGGTTACTGATTGGATGTCTAGGACCATCCAATCAATGTGATTTTTTATGGTCACATTCCAGCTTTCATCCGCATGTGCTGCATTTATGGTTTTTCGACATCTACCATGAAAGTTGGGTCCACTGAAATAAGGAGATGATTCATGTTTTTCGTTCACCAATAGCGAAGCACCTGATCTCTACTAATTTCTAGGCAGACAATGAAAACAGTGAAGGATGAGTGTCTCACTGGAGCTTATAATAGTTGATATACTGGTCAAGTCCAACCACAACTGCTCCAACCTGGCAAAAGGAATTTCAAATGCATTAATTATATGGGTGTTGTAATAGGCTCGAAGACCCTATATCTGGTAAGTGCTTCTGGACTATTATCAAGCATATAATTTCCAGAAATGGAAAGTAAAAAAATGAAAGAAGAATGGGCATTATGATGTTACATTACACTCTTATCATGTTCAAATAGGAAGTTTGGCTTCAGATGTACCCTTTTGTCACGATCTTCCTGCAGAAAGATCCATTATGCAGATGCAATCCTTCATAATAATAAAAGAGAAAAATCTGATGCAATCTTTCATAATAATAAAAGAGAAAATCTGCACAATTTGCTACTAATTACTTTCACGTATATGGGGCTCAAATTAAATCATCGTACAACATTAGCTTGTGACATTTGGAACTCATGAAGGAGTGTTGGATTAGTAATGGAAATAACTTGTATATTGAATAACATAATGATCATTTTCAACAACTTGAAAACAGTAATTTCTCACATAGTATTTGTGTCGGATAATATCACAGCAGAGAGATGGTGAAAGCATCACTCAATCATAAACGTCTCAGGTGGTGTTCTATGCCATAGATTTAATAGTCTATGAAAACAATGAAGACTTACTGGACCACCGAGACCTGTAAAACCAGCAAGCTCCAGTTCTTCCAATATTCCCTCCTCGCCTATAACGTATACCTGCAGAGGGACAGAAGCTATTTTTGATGATGTTCACTTTCCAATTACCTGGGAAGGTGGTAAACATCTTTTTCATAAGTATATAATGCATAAGGAATGCAACACAGAATGAAATGCTCCTGTTGTTCAAATGTTCCACAATGCAATTCAACTGCAAGAAACGTTATGAAATAACAAAGAATAGATAATGATCTACAGAAGTTATGGAAATAACCCTACTTCTATATTCGCAACACTTCAGCCGTAGCATTCATAGGCAACGAACCCAACAATCTTCACTTGCAGTATATAGATGTTTCAGAACATCAACTTTATGTAGATCTGATGCAAGATCAGAAATTATTTTTATTTTTTATTGTTATTATTATTTTCACTTTCACTTTGTACATCAGAAAATAGTTTTGCAACATATCATCATTGCCATCTAGGCCTTATCGTAGCCAATTGGGGTCGGCTACATGAATCCTTTTCCGCCATTCCACTCTATCAAGGGCCATAACTTCAGCTAGACCATAGGTCATCAAAGCTTACTACCTCCATCCACGTCTTTTTGGGCCTTCCCCCTGCCTTTTAGAGCCTTCAACCTGTACCAACTCACTCCTAACCTGTGCAGCTCTTGGTCTCTGTTGCCCATGACCAAACCATCTAAAACTACTTAACACTCATTATTACTTATTGGTGCTACTCCTAAATTCCTCGAATGCATTCATTTTTAATTCTATCATTCCTTGTCTTGATACTCATCCATCTTAACATCGTCATTTCAACTAATGGACATGTTGTTCCTTAACTGCCAAACATTCTGTCCATTAAGCATGGACCAAACTGATTTTCTGATACATTCATCTCATGTTTGGGTCCAGAATGGCGCAGAACCCTTGCCTACTTCTCACAGCAACTGGATACAAATAAAATAAAAATAAAAAACAAAACCATGGATGGGAACCTTTTTATGAATAGGTTAACAGTTATTTGGATTATGGGCTAATTCAATAATTCCCTGTCACTTAATGTGATATACAAATTTAACAAGGAACATGATCCAGTCGAACTTGCTTATGAAAATGTATCATTCCAGTGGAGATAGAGCCATATAAATTGCTCCCACTGCATCTGGTTGCATGATCGACGAGGGAGTACAGCAAGGATGAAGGCTGTCCATAAGACCATGATATACCAAATGCGAGTAATGCGGATCCAGGAAAAGATCGGTAGTAAGTAACTGGAGCCTAGAGGTAGTTATAAGAACTCGTGCAGAAAAAAATCAGTCGTTTACGTGCAGAGAATCAGAGCTCAGATGTATGAGCGGTGATCAGAGCAAGAAGATATTAACTTTACTTTTCCAAAAACACTATGATTTTGGTTAGATTTTAAGCAACAGTGCATATTCAGAATGTCACAAGAACCGCATTAGATAAAGAGTTACAACTAAATCAACATTTAAGAGAACATGTAAAGGCCTTCTGGCATGGAACCAAACAAGAAAAGCAGAAGGCTCGAGGAAGTCATAAAAAAACTAAACCTTTTTCTCTTGGGGGAAATCAATGGATTTCAAATACATGGCTGCAGCAAAGGATGAGCAGAAAATCTCTTCCTGCACAAATAATGCAAACAAGGAATGTCTGTATTGGAATCCTGAACTACTATAGAAAAAGAGACATCTAGAACACATGGGATCCAAAAATTACCTCACTAACTGTGACTCCAAGCATTTGGAACTTTTTTGCATAACTCTTCCTTGATTTTGTTGAGTTATTAGTAACAAAAACCAGCTTTTTCCCCTGACAAAGCAGAAACAAGCCTTTAAGTCCTAAGGACGGATACGGTTATGATAAAATCGAAATAACTCCATCATACACAAATATTCACTCACAACAGAAAAAAAAAAAAAAAAAAAAAAAAAAAAAAAAAAAAAAAAAAAAACAGAAGAGTTTTGTTCCCCTGTAGAAAATTAATTTAATACCTTACCATGAATAAAGGGGCACAGATGTTGATCACATTTTGCTATCCAACCTCAAAAAATATTGCTTCATCATCTCACAGAAAAATATTTTAAGTACTGCTCAAAATTACAGTTGTTTTTTTAATTGAATGATAAAAACTATAGTACTGTTACCATAATTACTCTTGGAAAATTCAACAAACCAAATATATATATATATATATATATATATATATAATATATATATATATATATATATATATATAATACTTTTTTAAATAAAACCATTTTCCATAACAGCATCCAAACACTGGATAGCTCCCTCGGCTACCGACATCCATGTTTTAAGCAGAGCTTTCCACACATTAAATAAACTAAATTCACATAAAAATTCAAATAAATGAAAATGAAATTTCACAAAATGGCGAAAAATATAAAATTTACGTACTCTTGATCGAAGCATCTCTAACGTCTGCGGCACACCTTCGATGAGCTTGTCACCCTTCCAAATCACGCCTGACAAAAAAGATGAAAAAGGAAAGAAGTTGCAAGGAAATGAGATTAAAAGCGACAATCGAATGGCTGGGATCGATTCGAAAAAATGCTCGGCTAAAATTTGCATTTCTCACCATCGCAATCGAAGAGGAAAGCTTCGGCGGAATCGAAGAGAGCTTCGACATTCTGAGCAGAGAGAGGTCGAGAAGAAGAAGCAGCAGAAGCTTCCATTTAGGGTTTCTGGTATTGCAGAAAGACAGAGGCCGCGAATGCAGGAGTTGCTGCAAAGGCAAGCAGTTCGTTATATATTTGATACTCTGGCAGAGTGTGATGGCTGATACTCAGGCACCTAGAAATTACCTAAAATTATACACATTTATACTAATAAAAATCAAGTCGTCCAAATTATGCGTAAAGTTTAGATTTATCATGGCCCAAAATTTACTCTTTTAAAAGATCAGATTAGTGGATATTTATTGGACGGTTATATTGAAAAGCATCCAATGGACTTATTCCAACAAACAAGTGTCTACGAATCAAAGGTCAGAATTATTCAATCAATCTGAACTTGGGGATGTAACTTTAAAGAAAATGGTTTCCATCATTTAAACGGTTTCATTTGAGTTAATATATTCCACGTGTACCGTTTTGTAAGTGCCTGCGTATCAAGCGTCATACGCAGCCAGAGTATCCAATAAGTTCCCCCTTATATTCAGGTATATGCCGGTAAGGAAGATGACGAGAATGCCATCCCGTTTTCCATCAGAACTACTGAAATACCGCGACTTTTACGAGTTAGGTTCAGGAGATTCGCGGAGGAGAAATGAAGAGGTGATTCGCGGGACAAGTGCCAGCATGGTGTATGGATGAGGGATCCGGTCCATACATCATGTGGAAAGAGCCCTGAAAATGTACCTTCCTATATTGAAAAGGTTCACGATCCAGACTCATCTCTAGTGGGAGGGTGGGTAACACCCTTAAAAGGTATAGGATGAGAAACGGATTGCCTACTGAATAAATTTTGTAGAGCCTACTGTGATGTATATGTCTTATCCATGCCGTCCATCTGTTTTTTCATATCATTTTAGGGGATTAGCCCAAATTTGAAGTATATCCAAATCTCAAGTGGACCACACCATAGAATAACGTGCATGTTGATCAATGATATCCACCGTTGGTTGGGGAAGAAGTGGGCCAGCACATAAGCACTGTAGAAAACGGTGGGCCCAGGGCATGTCTAAGGGCTTCCAATGGGGAGCAATGACGGGTCACAGATGTTTTCGACGGTTGAGAGCAGCCACCATGCAGTGCCGACGTAGACTGTGGACGCCACCACCGTACCCGCCAGCTGAGCGTGTGAACAAACGGGCGCGGATTAGCTACTGACAGGTTGAGTAGCGAGACTCGCTAGTGAAGTGACGTCACCAAGTTCCGTGGCCCCACATGATGTATGTTTTGTATCCACGCCGTCCATCTACTTGGAGATATAATTTTAGGACAAGATCCAAAGACTGAGTTAAATCCAAAGCTCCAGTGGACCCCACCACAGAAAACAGTGGGACAGTGACACCCACCATTAAAAACTTCTAAAGGCAGCAAAAGTTTTAGATCAAGCTGATATTTGTGTTTACCCTTATGTCATGTCTTTTTAAAAAAAAAACTTTTGAACAGGTTAGATTTCAAATAAACATTACGGTGGGCCTTAGGATAGTTTCAACGGTGGAAATCACTCTCTCTACTATTTTCTGTGGTGGGGTCCACTACAGAATTTTATCTGCCTCATTCTTTATCTTATGCTATAAAATGATATCTCAAAATAGATGTACGGTGTGGATACAACACATACATCATAGTGGAACCCACATAACTTGGTGACGTCACTTCAGTAGCCGAATCGCTACTCAATCAGTCAGTATCTAATCCGCGTCCGTGAACAAACACAAGAGAATGTGTTAGATGGCGGGTCGAGTCACGACTCGCCCAAGCCGGAGACGGAGTGTAATGTATCAGCCCGAGTCAGGGGTGACTCATGAGGTAACTCATGGTACCCAGCCGGTTGCGCAGTGCCTAATCTCAACCGGCCCTGATGAGTCGCATCTTAAAACCATGTGTTTTAGTGGTGAAATGTCTACACCCTTTTGTTGGTTGCACTTGACAGCGGCTCAATTCAGGTCGATTAACTTTGACCCTAAATTTTAAAAAGATCGGTTACTTACTTGGCCACTTATAAAAGTGTGGGTAGGGTTTCTCATTCATTTTCAACAGACCATGCATCGATTTTGGCCATCAGCTCATGATATGGCCTGCCTGATGAGTAGATCAGCCTGATTTTCGCCCCATCTCATCTTCATGGTGTGGCCTACTTTTTGAATGGGGTGGATGTGCAGCACAAGCGACATTTTGGAAGGAAAGATGGGTGTTTGTGAAAGCTCACAAGCAATGACTCTACTATTCCGCGTGATTAGGGTTTAGATGTATACCATCCAGGTCCAGGGGGTTACAGTGAGGCATACATGAAATCCAGTCCCATCATTGGATGGGTAATCTGGTGATTCTGATTCAGGCCAATCCGTGGTAGACTGAGTGAAAGATACCTCTTTCAACACTGAGGTCTTGGCATCCACTTCGCAGTGGGGGTGGCTAGCAGTGAAGTGTGATCTGACAGTGGGTGTACTAACAAACTAATAATAGTAAAAAAGGCCAATAGTGATTTAAGTGAGCCACACCAATCGATATCACCCTTCATTTTTTCAAGGCCAGTTTTGATAGTTATATGAAATCCACTCCAACATTAGATGCCACACAAATATTTAGACTCGAATTCAAAAATTAGGCAGGTTCGTTATTATTAATGTTAGCCACACCATAGAGAAAAAGTTTAGACTGTCCTGATTGTCTTATACATTGTTTCAAACAATGTAGTCTACCTAAATCACAAATGATACTGGTTTCTAGCCCTTAAAGCATATGCTGATGGAAGTGGATTTTAAATAGAAGTAGATTTTACATAAATATCATAGTGGGCCTATATACGCTGCTGACCTCTTTTAGATTCAGCCGAGAGAGGAGACAACAAATGTTAAGGCTTCAGTACAGTGAACTTGGAACTTAATAAAATGAAAGGCAAAAGTCTTAAATGCTCTGGCTAACTGTTGAATTTGTGCCACAATATATTCGGGCTGACTTGTGATTTAGGTGGGGGAACGTCAAAGTAAATAATTGAAGGAGAAACATTCATCCTTAATTTTTACAAGGCTCGTTACGATGATTATATGAAATTCACTCCAATTATCAATCAACAGTTACCACACACAAATTTCATTGTTGATCCAACCGCCAAAGGAAACAGTTTCAAGAGAAATGTCCACCTTTGATTTTTGCAAGGCTCACTATAATGATTATATGAAATCTAATGCAACCATGGGATACCACACAAAATCTTAGACTTGGCTACCAAAAAACAGGCCCATCCGTGATTGAGATGGGCCACACTAAGGAAAATTATTTGGAGGGTCTGGGTTGCCCCTTTACACCGTTTATAATTGTGTGGTCACATAAAACCCGTATGGGGCTGATTTTTGGTCCATAAATCTAATGCTGGGTAAGAACTTGGTGATTGCAGTGGATTCTGCATAAACATCGCAATGGGGCTCACCTATACGGCTGACCCCTTCATCAAAACCCTGCCAGAGTTCCCATTCCGGTTACCCTTTCAAAAGGTTTCGCATGGTTGATATATCCGTTGGATACAATTAGTCTGACTTCGAATCCTCAATTTTAGATGATTTGGAATGTGTTTTACTGCCAAACACAAAAGTAGCTTGCGCATTTCAAATGATCTTAAATACATTTACATCCATGGTTCTAAACGAGCTGTTATTGAATCAAATGAGATAAATATGGGGGTGTGGGTGAAAAAAAAAATAAAAAAACAAGCGGCCCTGCAAATGACATTTTTACTGAAATTTATTATGCGTTTTACCAGCAACAATTTATTACAAGAGATTTTTTATTAATTTTTTATTATTTTATAAATTTTTTTTTTTTAAGAAAAAAAAAAAAAACGAAAAAGATTCCACTGGTAGACCACAGTAGCTAACTTCACCACCGAAGACAATGAATTAGTTACATGGATTTTGGGTGGTTCGATTATAACATCGAGAAAACGTGGGCAACATCGACACTGCGGTCGCATATACTCCTCCTTTGTGCCCATGTTGTTACTTGTTATTATAAAAAACATCAATATTACAATAATCTTATAGATTATAAACCAGATGGTCATGATGATGCGACTGTGAATTAAGTGGTGTGGATCTTGAAGTGGACAATGGTACACTTTCCATTTCCCTTTATATAGGGAAAATGAACGACGCATCTCATGTATTTAGTGTAGGAGTATCTTTGGATTTCATGCATTTGTTGTGGACATTCGGAAGATCGGCGCAGATAATTTTAGAAGGTTTGATTGCAACATTTGAGAAAATGTGGGCAGCACTGCCACTGCAGTCGCATATTCTCCTCCTTTGCGCCCATGTTGTTACTGGTTATGAGCAAAAGCATCAATATTATAATAATCTTATAGATTATAGACCAGATGACTATGATGATGCGACTGTGAATTGGGTGGTGTGGATTTTGAAGTATACGATGGTACACTTTCCATTTCCCTTTACATAGGGAAAATGAGCAACGCATCTTATGTATTTTGTGTGAGAGTACATTTGGGTTTTAATGCATTTGTTGTGGACGTCTAGAAGACCGACAAAGATAATTTTATAAGGTTTGATTGCAACATTCGGTGAAACATGGGCAACACTGTCACTGCGGTCACATATATTATTCCTTTACGCCCATGATGTTACTTGCGATGAGCAAAAACATCAATATTACAATAATCTTATCAATTATAAACCAGATGGCCATGATGATGTGACTGTGAATTGGGTGGTATGGATCTTGAAGTGAACGATGATAAACTTTTCATTTCCCTTTATATAGGGAAAACGAACGACGCATCTTATGTATTTGGTATGGAAGTATATTTGGTTTCATGCATTTGCTGTAAACGTTCGGAAGACCGGTGCAGATAATTTTAGAAGGTTCGATTGCAACATTTAGGGAAACATGAGTAACACTGCCACCGCGGTCGCATATACTTCTCCTTTGAGCCCATGCTGTTACTTGCTATGAGCAAAAACATCAATATTACAATAACCTAATAGATTATAGACCAGATGGCCATGATGATGCGATTGTGAATTGGGTGGTGTGGATCTTGAAGTGGACGATGATACACTTTCCGTTTCCCTTTATATGTGGAAAATGAGAGACATGTCTCATGTATTTGGTGTGGGAGTATCTTTGGGTTTCAGACATTTGTTGTGTACGTCCGGAAGACCGGCACAGATAATTTTAGAAGGTTCGATTGCAACATTCGGAGAAACATGGACAACATTGCCACCGCGTTCGCATATACTCCTCCTTTGCTCCTATGCTATTATTTAATGAGAAAAAACTTTAATATTACAATAATTTAATAGATTATAAAGGGAAATGGAAAGTGTACCACCATACACTTCAAGATCCACACCACCCAATTTACAGTTGCATCATCATGGCCATTTGATCTATAATCTATAAGATTATTATAATATTGTTGTTTTTGCTCATAGCAAGTAACAACATGTGTGCAAAGGAGGAGTATATGCGACCGCGGTGGCAGTGCTGCCCACGTTTCCCCGAATGTTGCAATCGAACCTTCTAAAATTATCTGCATCGGTCTTTCGGATGTCCACAGCAAATGCATGAAATCTAAAGATACTCCCACAAGAAATAATGAGGTGCGTCGCTTATTTTCCCTATATAAAAGGAAGTGGAAAGTGTACCATCGTCCACTTCAAGATCCACACCACCTAATTCACAATCGCACCATAATGGTCATTTGTTCTATAATCTATAAGATTATTGTAATATTGATGTTTTTGCTCATGGCAAGTAACAACATGGGTACAAAGGAAGAATATATGCAATCGTAGTGGTAGTGCTGCCCATGTTTCCTCGAATGTTGCAATCGAACCTTCTAAAATTATCTGCGTCGGTCTTCCAGGCGTCTACAGCAAATGCATGAAACCTAAAGATACTACCATACCAAATACATGAAATGCGTTGCTCATTTTCCCTATATAAGGGAAAATGGAAAGTAGACCATTGTGCACTTCAAGATCCACACCACCCAATTCACAGTCGCATCATCATGGCCATTTGGCTATAATCTATTAGATTATTGTAATATTGATGTTTTTGCTCATAACTAGTAACAACATGGGCGTAAAGGAGGAGTATATGCGACCACGGTGGCAGTGCTGCCCACGTTTTTCCCGAATGTTGCAATCGAACCTTCTAAAATTATTTACGTCGGTCTTACGGGTGTTCAAAGCAAATGCATGAAATCCAAAGATACTCTGACACAAATACATGAGATGCGTCGCTCATTTTTCCTATATAAAGGGAAATGGAAAGTGTACCATCGTCAACTTCAAGATCCACACCACCAAATTCACAGTTGCATCATTATGGCCATCTGGTCTATAATATATAAGATTATTGTAATATTGATGTTTTTGCTCATAGCAAGTAACAAAATGGGAGGAAACGAGGAGTATATGCGACCGCAGTGCAGTGCTACCCACGTTTCCCCGAATGTTGCAATCGAACCTTCTAAAATTATCTGCATTGGTCTTCCGAACGTACACAGCAAATGCATGAAATCCAAAGATACTCTCACACCAAATATATGAAATGCGTCGCTTATTTTCCTTATATGAAGGGAAATGAAAAGTGTACCATCATCCACTTCAAGATCCACACCACCCAATTCACAGTCGCATCATAATGGTCATCTGGTTTATAATCTATAAGATTATTATAATATTGATGTTTTTGCTCATAGCAAGTAACAATATGGGCGCAAGGAGGAGTATATGCGACCGTGGTGGCAGTGCTGCCCACGTTTCCTTGAATGTTACAATCGAACCTTCTAAAATAATCTGCGCCGGTCTTCCGGATGTCCACAGCAAATGCATGAAATCCAAAGATAATCCCACACCAAATACATGAGATGCGTCGCTTATTTTCTCGATATAAAGGGAAATGGAAAGTGTACCATCGTCCACTTCAAGAACCACACCACCCAATCACAGTAGCATCATCATGGCCATCTAGTCTATAATATCTATACGATTATTGTAATATTAATGGTTTTGCTCATAGCAAGTAACAACATGGGTACAAAGGAATAGTATATGTGACCGCAGTGACATGTTGCCCATGTTTCATCGAATGTTACAATCAAACCTTCTAAAATTATTTGCGCCGGTCTTCTGCCCGTCCACAACAAATGTATGAAACCTAAAGATATTCCTACACCAAATACATGAAATGCGTCGCTCATTTTCTTTATATAAAGGGAAATGGAAAGTAGACCATCGTCCACTTGAAGATCCACACCACCTAATTCACAGTCGCATCATCATCGCCATTGTTCACTCCCCAAGTATAGGGTTGTGATGTAGTAATAAATTTGGTGAGAGCGAGGTCGAATCCCAAGAGACTGAAACTTGTACTTAATCTGAAACTAAATAGAACTAGAACTAGACTAAGATGAAATCTAAATCGAATGTAATTGATGAAATAATGATGAAATATTTATCTAAAACTTAGAGAATTCAGAGGAAGGAAACTAGGGATTCAGAGGATCTACTTGTAGAGATCAGAGAGATCTTATGCCTGCTTCAAGAATTCAACTAGACTTAGAGTCCTATCTTCATCCAGTTGAAGGGTGTAACCATGAAAATCAAACTGAACTTTCTTTGATATAGTTTTCAAGAGATGAAAGATATATGAATTAGAATGAATTTTAACACCAAACCATGCCTAAGAGACAAAGTAAACAACAAAATTAAACTAATTAACAACCAATCAACATGATATGAAGGTTAGGAAGGGTACCATCATCCGACCATGCCCAGGAGATGATGGTGAACAACAGAGCTTCCTGACGTCATAATTAAAATAAGGAAATGAACATACTCAAAGCTATCGTAGACCCATTGTAATTTTAGTCACAACAGACCATTAAAAACTAAAAACATTCCCTTAATTAAACCAAAATCAATATCAGTTCAGTCTAAATAAAAGGCACAAGCAAAAAGTCTCCCATCACGCTATAAGCTTCACCTCTTAGCCCTAGCTAAGAGGTTTAGCCCGACATGATGGGGCCTAAAGCACTACAAAATTAAGGAAAAAAAAAAAAAGAAAAACAAGAAACAAATAAAACTCTAAACTAACAACACTCTGTCTTGCACTCCACGTCCAAAGATAGGATTCCCCTTTCTCTTTCTCCTCTCTCCTTTTATAAGGAGCAAAGGGGGGTGGAATATGCTTAAGAAGGTGGTTCTTGCGTCGTGTGTAAGTCTTATGCAGTGAAGAAAAAAAAAGGACGCAACTCCCTTGCGTTTAGAAAGAATTTCGGGGCGCTGACTGTTCGGCGGGGCCCCTAATTGATGATGTCTTGGAAATCCAGTCCATTCATTGTCTTCTCCTCGAAATTTTGACCAGAGATTGAAAGTTTGGGTCGTCTGTTAATGTGTCTTAGGGAAGCAATCCTGTTGTAACGGCAGCTAACGGTCATCTGTTGATTGCTTGTTGTAGCGGGCACGTTTGCGTATGTGATTACAAACGGTCAACTAGGGTTCGACCTTCTCAAGCTCATCTTCATGATAGACGGTCCACATCATTGATCTTATCATCAGTGGTGGGCCAAGATGATCCGGAACATCCGGTTCTTCCAGACTACGAAATAGAGCCAGCGCTTCTTGCGCTAGCTGTTGGTGGGCCCACTCCTTCCGATGTCTACGAAATCCACTCCATCCATTGGCTTCAGGACGAAAAACCGTTCGGTCAGGCCGAGACCAGGTTGATTTCGGTGTGGCCCACAAGACTTTTCATTCCACCGTCCATCTTGCGTTTAATTATGATCCATCTGCATACACATGTATGGGACAAAAAGGCCACCTAGGCGAGAGTTGTGGCTACCCCAAGGACGTAATGGACGGTCCAGATCATTGTTCTGGACACTGAGTGGGGCCCACTAGTGAAATCAACTTCCACACGGTGCGAACGTTGTTTCACGCAGAGCCCGGTCGGGTCAACGCCCTTTGACTGGGTGCTTTGGATCCAATGCACCTTGAGTGCACTTGTGCACTATGGACAAGCACGGCTGGTGGGGTCCACATGTGATGTTTATGAAAAATCCTCACTGTCCATCCATTTTTTCACTTCTTTTAAGGCGTTGAGAAGAAAATCAAAGCATATCCAGATACCAGGTGGGCCCCAATTCACTGATTTATAGGCTAATCTGTCCGTTGGGCCACTTCCAGAGGGATTTAATGGTTGAAAATTGACTTGAACGGTTAATTTATGGTCCTCAGGCAACTTATGAAGTTTCGAGCTGAACTGATGGTGAAAACCCTCTGATCTAGCATTCTGGGTAACTTTCAGGCCACTTGAGCTTCAATTTCTCGAATTTCTCGGATCACTGGCGTGTAAATCCGTCGATCTTGGTCCCCTAGGATCCGTCCTTTGCCTTGGTGAATTCTAAGCGTTAAATTCATGCTTTTAGCACCCTTTTGTAGTCCAAGCTCCTAAATACACCTTGCATCACAAACACGATTAAATCGAGCCGTTAAACAATACCATGTTCGTAAATCCAAGCAATAAGTGGTGTCTGATATGCAATATTTGACCCTCAACATAGCCCCCAACCAACATCTTGCTAGTCCCGAGCAAAGTATGCGAAAAATACGTTAAGAATTAAAGGTCGATTTCGATAAACTCAAGTGATTTTTGAGAAACAATCAAGATCCTAGAATTCTAAGATTCATGAATGTTGGGCATTATTTTCTCCTGGCCTCGAGCGCATGGTAAACTTCATAGTCAAGTTCAAAGTATTAATCCATCAATTAGAAAAAATTCTAAACATTAAGATCTATGGGTGTATAGTGTAATCTCGGCTTATCAACATTAAGATTTAATTCGTTATTTCATGATATCATTGGTAACCAACAAGAGCATTCAGGACACCCAAAACCTAAACTAAAACGTGCCTCACAGATCATTCTTTTTCTTTCTTTCAGCTTTTGATTTTTCTATTCGAAGTAACACTAAGGAGGGGAATCAAGTCCTTACCTATAGGGAGCAAACCTATGGTAAAGACCAGTCGCCCAATAATTTTTGAATGTCAACCTTGGGGAATTAAACCTTCACCTGTAGGGAGCAAACTTATGGTGAAGACCATCCGCTAAATCCTTTCAATTTCTCAGGTTGGTTCCTTTCAAGCTTAGTGATCACCAAGTTAATCCTTCAATATCGAACTGAAACCTCAATGTGTAAGCGAGATGTGGCATGTGAAATCATGACTCAATCAATGTTTATAACTTCTAATAATGAATTAATAACTCGAACTTAACTGCGAAATCTAACAGACAATTGAATCCAAGAGTCATAAATTACCAACATCACGTATCTTGTAATTCGAAATCCAATATAGCCATCAAAATTACTTCGAATTCATAAGAAATTCCAGAAAAAATTAAATTTTTTTCACAATTTTCACAATTTTTGCTCAAGACCTAAGAAAACACTGATTAGGTAACCTAATCTCCCACCCCCTACCTAAAATCTACATTGTCCTCAATGTAAAAGATATATGAGCATGCAATGCACATGGGACAATGACAGTAAATGAGAAGTGATGGGAAGATAGTACCTGGATAATGAATCGAGAGAGACTTTTCCATAGAGATCTCAGCATGAGAGCGGGTTAACACGAGAGTGAAAATAACTAACTCAAACTATCCTAAAACAATGTAGGAAGCAAACTAACCTAATGGCATAAAACCGTCTATCCTAGAATAACATAAAGCAAACTACCATAGTCTTATGAAAGCAGGGGAAAAGCTACTCGGTCATGCCGCAAGGTTCCTCTTCCGGCCAATATCTTAATAAGTTTTTTAGTAAGTTCCTTAACGGGATCATCCAAAAGCCCCTTTTGCAATAGACTTGGACGCCTTGGAGTGACTTTCCAGAGAAACTTATGTACCTCATATGATTGAGGTATCCAAAGTATATACGATTCACCCGTGACAGAACAAGTTTCAACGTTAGTATCCCATGATGAATCAGAAATTACAAGTAAATAAAGTGCAGACAACTTCTCAGAAAGTGATGTAGTCTCAATACATTCCGAAGTGTCAGACTTCAGTTCCATTGTCAGCTCCTCCTTCTTTAATGGTAGACATTTAGGATCTGGGGAAGAAGGGGCTTCAGAATAAGGGTTCTCTCAGTCCATGACATCTACCGAGGTATTGTCTTGCGAGACATCCACTTTGTCTTTTTAAATGAGATCGTTTAAATTTGCAAAGTGTGCCAAACAATCATCCAAAGAATTGGAAAATTCAACTAAGCTGACTTATGTTCCACATTGGAGCTCGTGATGATCTGTCCAAGGAATCCATCATCCTTAAAAGTGGATGGAGGTACGATTTCTTGCTTCAGTCCTGCACAAACATATTGAAAATCAATAGGAGAAGCATCGATGTGATCACTTTGTTAATTGAAACTACTCAATCGAGGCATTGAATTGTCAAACATGTACAGCTCAGATGGTGGCCTCAACTGAGTGGTTTCAAATTCCAGGGTCGTAGTGAGCAACTCGTCCTTCTCCTGAATCACATCATCATTCGATTCAAAGGGGAGTGGTCTAACATATTTCACAAGAGTTAGAAGGGTCGGTTGTAAGGGGCTCAGCCTCCACTTTTAAATCAGACATGTCAGGTGAGGGGAGTGGCTCATTATGACCGACCACTTCGTGTACGTCTTGATCATTGACCTGGACCAAACTTGAGATTGATTCTAGGAGAATTTGGGCTCCACGTTCATAATAGTCATCCCAATATGCATCATTGTCTAATTCCGTCCAGTAGTGCATACTTGGGATGAGATCGCTTTCCTCACATTCCATTCTCGAATTAGGTTGAGGTTCGAATAAATTAACCTTTACCTTATCATTGAAATCCTGTGTGTCATGTGAAGGTGTGTCATCATCACTATATTTGAAAGATACCACATCTCTTGACCATTCCTTTGGACAGTCATCGAGATCGACTCATCGGGAAATTGAACCATATACTCATTAATGGACTCCAACTTCTCATTTGTAATTCCATAGTTCTTCAAAAGTGAGTTAGGATCACTTTCTCGCATTGTATTTCTGGAATGAATTGTGGCTGGGATGACCGAGCCTTCTCTCCCTTATCAAGGCGCGAATTAAGCGCTTCCAACGATTTTCTAATTTTCGCAAGAAAGACCATGTTACGCTGAAATGAATCCTCTTGGATCGTTTCTGGTTGGATCTCAAAGGTAGGGGATCTAAGAGAATAATCATTATATCATGTTGTTGGTTCATTTTTCCAATTTTGATGTTTCCACTGATTATAGCCATACAAATCATAGATGGGAGAATTGATGGTTGGTAATACATATTATCACTTAAAATATAATCATACATTGTTTTTTTTTATTGAATGGGTGATAATAATTCTCACTCCCATAGTTATGATAACCCCAACACTCACGTACTGTTTTGTTAATCCGTGGGGTGTAATTGTTCTCCTGCATATGATCATGTAAGGACTTCTTTACCGATGGATCTTTATATTCGATCGGTTCTCGATGATAGTTTCAGAAAAGTTTTGAGACATAGGTTGATTTATATCATAATCATCATCCCAATATATGTTATTCTTCTCAGCATACTGACGTTCCCACTTGTGCATATACATGGTGAAACCCTAACTCTGAATCTAATTCTAAAGGAAAAATCCTACAACAATATAGAAAGTAAGTAGATGAGAAGTTAGAAAGAAGTTACCAAATTGGAGTTCCTATGTTAAAATCCTGCAAAAGGAAATTAAAGAAATTAGTTTATACAAATAGAAATCCTAAAATTAAAAAGTTTCTAAAATAATTAGGAAAGTTCTAAACTTAAAATTAAAAAGTATGTTAGTTTCTAAAAACAAAAGAAATCCTAGAATTAGAAAGTTACTAAAAATAGAAAAGTAAAGGAAAGATGAGTTAGTTTCTAAAAAAGGAAAAATTTCTAAAACTAAAACCCTAATTCTAAAAATAGAAAAAGTAGAGAATTTAGAAAGGGATTACCAAGTTAGACGTTTATGTCAGGATCCTACAAAACAAGAAAACATGTTAGTTTCTATAAATCAAATAGAAAAATTCTAACCTAAAATTAGAAAAATCCTAATCTTAAACCAATCCTAAATCAAGTTAAAGATCAGAAAAACGTAACCATCAGTCTCCGGCAATGGCGCTCAAAAACTTGTTCACTCCCCAAGTATAGGGTTGTGATGTAGTAATAAACTCAGTGAGGCCGAGGTCGAATCTCAAGGGACTGAAACCTGTACGTAATCTGAAACTAAATAGAACTAGAACTAGACTAAGATGAAATCTAAATCGAATGTAATTGAGGGAATAATGATAAAATATTTATCTAAAACTTAGAAAATTCAGAGGAAGGAAACTAGGGATTCAGAGGATCCACTTGTAGAGATCAGGGAGATCTTATGCCTACTTCAAGAATTCAACTAGACTTGAGTCCTATCTTCATCCAGTTGAAGGGTGTACCATGAAAATCAAACTGAACTTCCTTTGATATAGTTTTTAAGAGATGAAAGGTATATGAATTAGAATGGATTCCATCACCAAACCATGCCCAAGAGACAAAGTAAACAACAGAATTAAATTAATTAACAACTAATCAATATGATATGAAGGTTAGGAAGGGTACCATCATCCGACCATGCGCCCAGGAGATGATGGTGAACAACAGGGCTTCCCGACGTCATAATCAAAATAAGGAAAGAAACATACTCAAAGCTATCGTAGACCCATTGTAATTTTAGTCACAACAGACCATTAAAAATTAAAAATATTCCCTTAATTAAACCAAAATCAACATCATTTCAGTCTAAACAAAAGGCACAAGCAAAAAGTCTCCCATCACGCTATAAGCTTCACTTCTTAGCCCTAGCTAAGAGGTTTAGCCCGACATGATGGGGGCTAAAGCACTCCAAAATTAAGAAAAAAAAAGGAAAACAAGAAACAAATAAAATTCTAAACTAACAACTCTCTGTCTTGCACTCCACGTCCAAAGATAGGATTCCCCTCTCTCTTTCTCCTCTCTCCTTTTATAAGGAGCAAAGGGCGGTGGAATATGCGTAAGAAGGTCAGTTCTTGTGTCGTGCGTAAGTCTATGCAATGAAGAAAAAAAAGGACACAACTCCCTTGCGTTTAGAAAGAATTTCGAGGTGCTGACTGTTTGGCGGGGCCCCTAATCGATGATGTCTTGGAAATCCAGTCCATCCATTGTCTTCTCCTCAGAATTTTGACCAGAGATGGAAACTTTGGGTCATCTGTTGATGCGGCCCAAGGAAGCAATCCTGTTGTAACGGCAGCTGACAGTCATCTGTTGATTGCTGTAGTGGGCATGTTTGTGTATATGATTACAAACGGTTAACTAGGGTTCGACCTGTTCAAGCACATCTTCATGATAGACGGTCTAGATCATCGATCTGATCATCAGTGGTGGGCCAAGACGATCCGGAACGTCCGGTTCTTCCAGACTGCGAAATAGAGCCAGCGCTTCTTGCGCTAGCTGTCGGTGGGGCCCACTCCTTTCGATGTCTGCGAAATCCACTCGTCCATTAGCTTCAGGAGGAAAAACCGTTCGAGCAGGCCGAGACCAGGTTAATTTCGTTGTGGCCCACAAGACTTTTCATTCCACCATCCATCTTGCGTTTAATCATGATCCACGTGAGTACACGTGTATGGGGCAAAAAGGATACCTAGGCGAGGGTTGTGGCTACCCCAAGGACATAATGGACGGTCCAGATCATTGTTCTGGGCACTGAGTGGGGCCCACTAGTGAAATCAGCGTCCGCATGGTGTGAACGGTGTTTCACGCAGAGCCCGGTCGGGTTAGCGCCCTTTGACCGGGTGCTCTGGATCTAGTGCACTGTGCACAAGCACGGCTGGTGGGGTCCACATGTGATGTTTATGAAAAATCCTCACTGTCCATATGTTTTGTCACCTCTTTTAAGGCGTTGAGAAGAAAATTGAAGCATATCCAGATACTAGGTGGGCCCCAATTCGCTGATTTATAGTCTGATTTGTCCGTTGGTTCACTTCCAGAGGGATCCAATGGCTTAAAATTGACTTGTACAGTTAATTTATAGTCCTCATGCCACGTATGAAGTTTCGAGCCAAACTAATGGTGGAAACCCTGTGATCTAGCATTTTGACTGACTTTCAAACCTATTGAGCTTCAATTTCTCAAATTTCTCGGATCACTGGCGTGTAAATCCGTTGATCTTGGTTCCCTGGGGTTCGTCCCTTGCCTTGGTGAATTCTGAGCGTTAAATCCATGCTTTTAACACCATTTTGTAGTCCAAGCTTCTAAATACACCCCGCATCACAAATACGATTAAATCGAGCCGTTAAACAATACCATGTTCGTAAATCTAGGAAATAATTGAGGTCTGATATGCAATATTTGACCCTCAATAGCCATCTGGCAATAATCTAGTAAATTATTGTAATATTAATGTTTTTGCTCATAGCTAGTAACAGCATGGGCACAAAGGAGGAGTATATGCAACCGCAGTGGCAGTGCGTCCCACATTTTCATGAATATTGCAATCGAACTTTCTAAAATTATCTGCGCCGGTCTTCCAGACGTTCACGACAAATGCATGAAATCTAAAGATACTCCGACACCAAATGCATGAGATGCATTGCTCATTTTCCCTATATAAAGGGAAATGAAAAGTGTACCATCATCCACTTCAAGATCCACACCACTCAATTCACAGTCGCATCATCATGGCCATCTGGTCTATAATCTATAAGAATATTGTAATATTGATGTTTTTTCTCATAACAAGTAACAACATGGGCGGAAAGGATGAGTGAATGCGACCGCGGTAGCAGTGCTGCCCACGTTTCCTCGAATGTTGCAATCGAACCTTCTAGAATTATCTACGCCGGTCTTCTGGATGTCCATAGCAAATACATGAAACCTAAAGATAGTCCCACACCAAATACATGAAATGCGTCACTCATTTTCCCTATATAAAGGGAAATGGAAAGTAAACCATCGTCCATTTTAAGATCCACACCACCCAATTCGCAGTCGCATCATCATGGCCATCTGGCTATAATCTATTAGATTATTGTAATATTGATATTTTGCTCATAACTAGCAACAACATGGGCGTAAAGGAGTATATGCGACCGCGGTGTCAGTACTGCCCACGTTTTCCCATATGTTACAATCGAACCTTCTAAAATTATCTACACCAGTCTTTCGGACGTTCACGGCAAATGCACGAAATCCAAAGATACTCACACACCAAATATATGAGATGCGTCGCTCATTTTCCGTATATAAAGGGAAATGAAAAGTTTACCATTGTCCACTTCAAGATCCACACCACCCAATTCACGGTCGCATCATTATGACCATCAGGTCTATACTATAAGATTTTTATAATATTAATGTTTTTACTCATAGCATGTAACTACATGCGTGGAAAAGAGGAGTATATGCGACCGCGGTGTCAGTGCTGCCAACGTTTCCCCGAATGTTGCAATCGAACCTTCTAAAATTATCTTCACCAGTTTTCGGATGTTCGTAGCAAATGCATCAAACCCAAAGATACTCCCACACCAAATACATGAGATGTGTCGTTCATTTTCCTTATATAAAGGAAATGGAAAGTGTACCATCATCCACTTCAAGATCTACACCACCCAATTCACAATCGCATCATCATGGCCATCTGGTCTATAATATATAAGATTATTGTAATATTGATGTTTTTGCTCATAACAAGTAACAACATGGGTGCAAAGGAAGAGCATATGTGACCGCGGTGGCAGTGCTACCCACGTTTCCCCGAATGTTGCAATCGAACCTTCTAAAATTATTTGCGTCGGTCTTCCGTACGTTCACTGCAAATGCATGAAATGAAAGGATACTCATACACCAAATACATGAGATGCGTCGCTCATTTTCCTTATATAAAGGGAAATGTAAAGTGGACCATCGTCCCCTTCAAGATTTACACAACCCAATTCACAGTCGCATCATCATGGCCATCTGGTTTATATTATAAGATTATTGGTAATATTGATGTTTTTTCTCATACCAAGTAACAACATGTGCACAAAAGAGGAGTATATGCGACCGCGGTAGTAGTGCCGCCCACGCTTCCCCTAATGTTGCAATCGAACCTTTAAAAATTATTTGCGCCGGTCTTCTGGACGTACACAACAAATGCATGAAACCGAAGGATACTCCCACACCAAATACATGAGATGTGTCGCTCATTTTCTCTATATATGAGGAATTGGAAAGTGGACCATCATCCACTTCAACATCCACACCACCCAATTCATAGTTGCATCATCATGACCATTTACTCTATAATCTATTAGATTATTATAATATTGATGTTTTTGCTCATAATAAGTAACAACATGAGCGCAAAGGAGGAGTATATACAACCGTGGTGGCAGTGCTGCCCACATTTCCCCAAATGTTTGAATCGAAGTTTTCTAAAATTATCTGCGCCGGTCTTCCGGACGTTCACAGCAAATGCATAAAATCTAGAGATACTCCGACACCAAATACATTAGATGCATCGCTCATTTTCGTTATATAAAGGGAAATGGAAAGTGTACCATTGTTCACTTGAAGATCCACACTACCCAATTCATAGTCGCATCATCATGACCATCTGGTCTATAATATATAAGATTATTTTAATATTCAAGTTTTTGCCCAAAGAGAGTAACATGATGAGCGCAAAGGAAGAGTATATTTGATCGCAGTGGCAGTGCTGCCCACGTTTTCCCGAATGTTGCAATCGAACCTTTTAAAATTATCTGCGCCGATCTTCCTTACGTCCACACCAAATGCATGAAACCCAAAGACACTCCCACACCAAATGCATGAGATACGTCAGTCATTTTTTCCTATATAAAGGGAAATAGAAAGTGTACCATTGTCGACTTCAAGATCCACACCACCTAATTCACAGTCGCATCATCATGGCCATCTGCTCTATAATCGATAAGATTATTGTAATATTAATGTTTTTGCTCATAGCTAGTAACACGATGGGTGCAAAGGAGAGTATATTTGGCCGTAGTGGCAGTGCTACCCACGTTTCCCTGAATATTGCAATCAAACCTTCTAAAATTATCTGCGCCGGTTTTTCGGACGTACAAAGCAAATGCATGAAACCCAAAGATACTCCTACACTAAATACATGAGATGCGTCGCTCATTTTTCTTATATAAAGAGAAAATGAAAGTGTATCATCGTCCACTTCAAGATCCACACCACCAAATTCACAGTCGCATCATCATGGCCATCTGGTCTATAATCTATAAGATCATTGTAATATTGATGTTTTTGCTCATAGCGAGTAACAACATGGGCGCAAAGGAGTATATGTGACCATAGTAGCAGTGATGCCCACGTCTGGAAGACCGACGTAGATAATTTAGAAGGTCCTGTTGCAACATTCGGGGAAACGTGGGGCGCACTACTACTGCGGTCACATATACTCTTCCTTTGTGCTCATGTTGTTATTAGCTATAAGCAAAAACATTAATATCAAAATAATCTTATAGATTATAGACCAGATGGACATGATAATGCGACTGTGAATAGGGTGGTGTGGATCTTGAAGTGGACGATGGTACACTTTCCATTTTCCCTTTATATAGGGAAAATGAGAGACCCATCTCAAGTATTTGGTGTGGGAGTATCTTTAGGTTTCATGCATTTGCTGTCTACGTCCGGAAGACCGGTGCAGATAATTTTAAAAGGTTCGATTACCACATTCGGGGAAACGTGAGCAACAATGCCACCGCGGTCGAATATACTCATCCTTTGCGCTCAAGCTGTTACTTGCTATGAGAAAAAACATCAATATAACAATAATCTTATAGATTGTAAACCAGATGGCCATGATGACGCGACTGTGAATTGGGTGGTGTGGATCTTGAAGTGAACAATGGTACACTTTTCATTTCCCTTTATATAGGGAAAATGAGCGACGCATCTCATGTATTTAGTGTGGGAGTATTTTTGGGTTTCATAAATTTATTGTGCACGTCCGGAAGACCGGTGCAAATAATTTTAAAAGGTTCGATTGCAACATTCGGGGAAACGTGGGCAGCATTGCCAATGCGATCGCATATACTCATCCTTTGCGCGCATGCAGTTACTTAGTATGAGCAAAAATATCAATATTGGCAATAATCTTATAGATTATAGAGCAGATGACCATGATGATGCGACTATAAATTGGGTGGTGTGAATCTTGATGTGGACAATGGTCCACTTTCCATTTTCCTTTATATAGGAAAAATGAGGGATGTATCTCATGTATTTGGTGTGTGAGTATTCTTGGGTTTCGTGCATTTGTTGTGGATGTACGGAAGACCGATGCAAATAATTTTAGAAGTTTCAATTGCAACATTCGAGGAAACGTGGGCAGCGTTGCCGCTGTGGTCGCATATACTCTACCTTTGCGCCCATGCTGTTACTTGCTATGAGTAAAAACATAAATATTATAATAATCTTATATATTATAGATTAGATGGCAATGATGATGCATGTGAATTTGGTGGTGTGGATCTTGAAGTGGACGATGAAACACTTTCCATTTTTCCTTTATATAGGCAAAATGATCGACGCATCTCATGTATTTGGTGAGGGAGTATCTTTCGGTTTCATGCATTTGCTGTGAACGTCTGTAAGATCGGCGTAGAAAATTTTAGAAGGTTCGATTGCAACATTCGGGAAAACGTGGGCAACACTGCCACCGCGATCACATATACTCCTCCTTTGCACCCATGTTATTACTTGGTATGAGCAAAAATATCAATATTACAATAATCTTATCGATTATAGACCAGATAGCCATGATGATGCGAATGTGAATTTGGGTGGTGTGGATCTTGAAGTGGACAATGGTAAACTTTTCATTTCCCTTTATATTGGGAAAATGAGTGACGCATCTCAAGTATTTGGTGTGTGAGTATATATCCTTGGGTTTCGTGCATTTGCTGTGGACGTCCGAAAGACCGGCGCAAATAATTTTAGAAGGTTCAATTGCAACATTCGGGGAAACATGGGCAGCACTGCCACCGCGGTCAAATATACTTTTCGTTTGCGCTCATGTTGTTACTTGCTATGAGTAAAAACATAAATATTACAATAATCTTATAGATTATTGACCAGATGGCCATAATGATGCGACTATGTTTTGGGTGGTGTGGAACTTGAAGTGGATGATGGTACACTTTCCATTTCCCTTTGTATAGGAAAAATGAGCGACCCATCTCATGTATTTGGTGTGGGAGTATCTTTGGGTTTCATGCATTTATTGTCTACGTATGGAAGATCGGCGCAAATAATTTTAGAAGATCGGCGCGAATAATTTTAGAAGGTTCGATCGCAACATTTGGGGAAACGTAAGCAGCACTGCCACCACGGTCGAATATACTCTTTGTTTACGCTCATGCTGTTACTTGCTATGAGCAAAAACATCAATATTACAATAATCTTATAGATTATAGACCAGATGGCCATGATGATGCGACTGTGAATTGGTGGTGTGGATCTTGAAGTGGACAGTGGTAGACTTTTCATTTCCCTTTATATAAGGAAAATGAGCAACGCATCTCATGTATTTGGTGTGTGCGTATCTTTGGGTTTCATGCATTTGCGGTGGACGTCCGGAAGACTTGCATGGAAAACTTTAGAAGGTTCGTTTGCAACATTCGGGGAAACGTGGGCACCATTGGCACCGCAATCGAATATACTCTTCCTTTGCGCTTATGTTATTATTAGATATAAGCAAAAACATTAATATCACAATAATCTTATCGATTATAGACTAGATGGACATGATGATGCGACTGTGAATAGGATGGTGTGGATCTTAAAGTGGACAATGGTACACTTTCCATTTCCCTTTATATAGGGAAAATGAGCGACCCATTTCATGTATTTGGTGTGGGAGTATCTTTAGGTTTCATGCATTTGCTGTCTACGTCTGGAAGACCGGCGTAGATAATTTTAGAAGGTTCGATTAACACATTCAGGGAAACGTGGGTAGCAATGCCACCGTGGTCGAATATACTTGTCCTTTGCACTCAAGCTGTTACTTGCTATGAGGCAAAAACATCAATATAACAATAATTTTATAGATTATAAACCAGAAGGCCATGATAATGCGACTGTGAATTGAGTGGTGTAGATCTTAAATTAAACGATAGTACACTTTCTATTCCCCTTTATATAAGGAAAATGAGTGACGCATCTTATGTATTTGGTGTGAGAGTATCTTTAGGTTTCATGCATTTGCTGTGGACATACGGAAGATCGGCGCAAACAATTTGAGTATGTTCGATTGTAACATTCGGGAAAACGTGGGCAACCTTGCCACTGCGGTCGCATATGCTCCTCCTTTGCACCCATGCTGTTACTTAATATGAGTAAAAACATAAATATTATAATAATCTTATATATTATAAACTAGATGGCCATGATGATGCGACTGTGAATTGGGTAGTGTGGATCTTGAAGTGGACGATGGTACACTTTCCATTTCCATTTATACAAGGAAAATGAGCGACACATCTCATGTATTGGTTGGTGTGTGTATCTTTGGGTTTCATGCAGTTGCTGTGAACGTTCGGAAGATCAGCGCAGATAATTTTAGAAGGTTCGATTGCAACATTCAGGGAAACATGGGCAGCACTGCCACCGCGGTCGCATATACTCCTCCTTTGCGCCCATGTTGTTACTCACTATGAGCAAAAACATCAACATTACAATAATCTTATAGATTATAAATTAGATGGCCATGATGATGCGACTGTGAATTCAGTGGTGTGGATCTTGAAGTGGATGATGGTACACTTTACATTTCCCTTTATAGAGGGAAGATGCGCAACACATCTCATGTATTTGGTGTGTGAGTATCATTGAGTTTCATGCATTAGATGTGGACGTCTAGAAGACCGGTGCAGATAATTTTAGAAGGTTCGATTGCAACATTCGGGGAAACGTGGGCAGCTCTGCCACCGCGGTTAAATATACTCTTCCTTTGCGCTCATGCTATTATTTGCTATGAGGAAAAAATATCAATATTACAATAATCATATAGATTATAGACTAAATTGCCATGATGATGCGATTATGAATTGGGTGGTGTGGATCTTGAAGTGGACCATGGTACACTTTCTATTTCCCTTTATATAGGGAAAATGAGCGACACATCTGATGTATTTGGTGTGGGAGTATATTTAGGTTTCATGCATTTGCTGTGAACGTCCGGAAGACCGACGCAGATAATTTTAGAAGGTTTGATTACAACATTCTGGGAAACGTGGACAGCACTACCACCATGGTCACATATACTCCTCATTTGTGCCCATGTTGTTACTTACTGTGAGCAAAAACATCAGTATTACAATAATCTTATAGATTATAGACCAAATGGCCATGATGGTGCGACTGTGAATTAGGTGGTGTGGATCTTGAAGTGGACGATGGTACACATTCCATTTACCTTTATATACAGAAAATGAGCGACGCATCTCATGTATTTGGTGTGGGAGTATCTTTGGGTTCCATGCATTTGCTGTGGACGTTCGGAAGACCGACGCAAATAGTTTTAGAAGGTTCGATTGCAACATTCGGAGAAACGTGGGCAGCACTGCCACCGCGGTCGATTGAGGAGAAGACGATGGAGAGAGAGAGAGAGAGAGAGAGAGAGAGAGAGAGAGAGAGAGAGAGAGAGAGAGAGAGAGAGAGAGAGGCAAACCAAGACTGACACTACCAAAAAATAGGGGAACGCCGATAGCTAAAAACCGTCGGCAATGACCTTCCTTGATGGGTAATAGCTGTTGGACGGTCCGTTAGGCGACGAATTTAAACCGTCGGTGTCTTCGACGGTTCAGCGTATTCGACGGCTCATGGTGACGGTTTTAGCCGTTGGCGTTTTCGACGGCTAAAACCACCAGCATTTCCGACAGCTAAGGGCAACGGTGAAAACCATCGGCTCAGCAATGGTCATGAATTTAAAATAAAATGAAAATTAATTGCCTAATCAATGCACACATCCAAGACATATCACAAGTTAATTATTTGGTTATTTATCAGATTAGCTGTTCTATCAAACATCTTTATAAACTATCATCTGCAAATAAGTTTTGTAAATTTTACAGCCAGCATTTCAACAACGTAATGGAAGTTCTTAACTGAAATATAAATTGATCTATCAAAAAAGAAAAGCAAGAAGCTGAATGAAGTTCAAAAGACAACTCTTGTACAAATAGAAAAATGCAATATTACCTTCTATTGACCAATGATACACTGATATGTGTGACCAACCCCAACATCTTTGGGGTAATCCACTTCCAAAACAGCCGTGAATATAACAATATGGCTTGGAAACTAATTGAGAAATGAAACAGCCTATGAAACAAATAGAAAAGTGAGCTAATAAAATTTAAAGTGGATGACATTATCACCTGCTTAGGTATTTGATGTGATTTCATTTTTGCATTCATCTCAATGTTGAATATTTGTTGGTGGTCTTGAATAGTTCCTGGAAGTTGAGCTTCAAACAGAATGTCACAGTTCACTTGTCGTATATGAGATGCAACAAAGAAGATGCTCACCACAACAAGCACAGAGACCCGGACTCGGATCGGGTCAGGCTTGCTGGACTCGGTACCAAGTCGGGTCGAGTTCGGGTCAGGCCTATTTCAAAACTGGATCAAGTCGGGTCAGCCCTAACTTAGTCCAAATCGACTCGATGCCCAACTCTATATATGACTGCAAGGATTTTAAATTTAGAGCATCACTTGGACTTCTGAGTCTCGCAAGTTCTTTGCACTTAGGGACTTAAATAACTTCCACTTTAGTTTTAACTGTCACAACAGCTCCTACTCTCTGAAAATGCTGGTTGACATAAACCATATACCAAATAAAGAGGTGTGTAAATCAGTAAAGAGTAGGACCACACTAACTGACAAGTTCTGGCAAAACTTGGAAATAGCCACCCATTGAAATAACTAGTGGCAAGAGGAATTATGTGCTCTAATTCTGATAAAACAACTCAAGGAACATTTGCAGTTCTGGCCAATATAAAGTTATAACTGAAAATTGCAACATATCATATCGGCGAGCTTACCTCCAAATTGTAATGCATGCATAGCGTACGGTAACTGAAAGAGATTGCCCATATGTGTCATGGAAATGTACAGCAAGCTTCTCAACAGGGACAACGGCCATCACGGCTTCAAGCAATGGAACAATCGTGCCCGCAACACAAGAAAGAAGCAAGTAAAGAAAACAAAACCAGAATGAGTATCTGGTGCTGCATGCTAAGATCTTAGTTATCATGCATTTATTCTCAATCAACAAAGCATTTCCAGACCTCCATTGTTGGGCCCTATGACATATGGGGCACAACCCAAAAATCACACTGGTTGGGTGATCCAAGCCACTGATTGGATGCTTCTGACAATTACACCTCCAGCCAAAGGTCAACATTAGATAGGAATTATGTCCCTTGATCAGCGGCTAGGAACATCTGATTTATGTTAGAAATAACTCTGCTAACCATTGTCCTGCCCCAGTGAAAAACAATCCATAAAAAGATTGGTAGTATGTTGGCTAATTCTCAAAGAAGGTAATTCAAGCTGGTTTATGTTAGAAATAACTCATGACAAACCTGCTGAGTCTTAGCACTGCACTGATCTACGTGTGCCAAACTGCCAATGCACCTATTTGCTTCTTCAGTTCTTCACCCTGAAACCCAAAAATGCATGAGATGGTTAGAATCTACCATGAACGTGCACGCGTTGCTGCTCAACTGACGGTAGGGCACACCCTGTGAACGTCCCAGATCCCACACACGTGCCACATTGGCGTGTGTGGAATGTTTATGTTTGGTGGTCCCTTTTCCTCTTTTCCTCTTTTCGTTTCGTCTCCTTTTTAATATCCAGTGTAAGGCCTAGATTATATGTACAATGAAGAACGAGTTTACCCTAATGTATTAGTTTAATATACAACCTAGTTATTCTTCTTGAGTTTCTATTGGCAAATTCTAGCTGTCCGATTGGTGGCTTCTAAATGTATGGATGAAAACGGAATTGATCTATGGCCCATGGGCCATTCAGAATTGGCCCACTAAGATGAATGATGGTTTAGATCCTGTTCACATATGCCTATGTCCCAAAAGAAAAATAAATAAAAACGATGAGAGAGAGGAGGAGAGAGAGAGAGAGAGAGAGAGAGAGAGAGAGAGACGAGAGAGGAGAGGAGGAGAGAGAGAGAGAGAGAGAGAGATGGCAGCATGAAAACCAAAAACCAGTGTTTTAAAACCAACCCACATTTGTGGGCAGTTTGGTCCAACCAAACTGGCTGGAAACTTGCCATCTAAAATTATAAAAAGAACACAGCAAAGAACTAACCAGCTTTAGCGTAGAGGTTAAGGTGTCTCAGCCTTTCTTGCTGCCAGTCTGACCATCAAGTCCGGTCAGGTTTTAAAACAGTCCTCAATGACCATCCTAACCTCTCCTGTCGATTACAGTATTTTTGCCAATTGAATGCATTTAAGCCCTTTTTTTAGTTTGAGATCGTTTGGGTTGGGGTCCATGACAGATCCAATTGGACAGTGCAGGTGAATCATCATCTTAACAGATTGCAGGACTTTGAACCCGTAATATCTCAGGAACAATGTAAAACTTAAGCCAATGTGCGCCAATGTGCAAGCACCATTAGCAAGGCTCACTACAGAAATGAACGCCCACAGTTGATGATGGCACACTAAGATTAATTTACGAACGGGGTGAAATCTACCAAAAAATTTTCTGGTCTTTCATGGCAACAAATATTTCTTAGCCCAAACTAATGCATCTTTGGGGATTAAGTGAAGCATATGTTGAATTAATGCACTTTTGTGAAAAGGCACTTTTGTGAAAAGGTTCATGTCTCTTTGAAAAAGGCACTTTTGTGAAAAGGTTCATGTCTCTTTGTGAAGAGTCACGTCCCTTAGTTGAAAAGGTTCATGTCTCTTTGTGAAGAGTCATGTCCCTTAGTTTTTATGCTATAAATATGTGTATGTATTTCATTTTCATATATGAAGAAGCAATACAACAAAAATCAGCATTCTCCTATTCCCTTCTAAGTTATTTTTTTAAGTAAAAAGGCTACAATAGCCTACAAAGTGGTATCAGAGCCACGTTTCGGGTCTTGATTGGGTGTTAGAAACTTCTAAAGAAGTAGAATCGATGGCAACGAATGGTGCAACGATTCATCCCGCAATTCCCATTTTTGGAGGGGAGAACTTTGATCATTGGAGCATCAAAATGAAGACCTTGTTCCAATCTCAAGGGCTATGGGAGATTGTTGAAATCGGTTATCCAACTACAACCGATCTCACATCTCTCTCAGCCATACAACAAGAACAACTGAAGGAGAATAAGAAGAAAGATGCGAAGGCCCTCTTCTTCATTCAACAAAGTGTCTCTGATTCTATCTTCTCTAGAATCATTCCATCTCAAACTTCAAAGCAAGCTTGGGACACTTTACAACAGGAGTTCAAAGGTACGTCTAAAGTAATTGCCATCAAGTTACAAACTCTACGGAGAGAGTATGAAAATCTGAAAATGAAAGACTCGGAAAAGATGAAAGATTATCTTTCACGAGTGATTGAAGTGGTGAATCAGATTAGGATCTATGGAGATTCTATTTCTGATGAAAAGGTGGTTCAGAAGCTTTTAATAAGCCTCCCTGCAAAATATGATGCTGCCGTTGCCGCAATAGAGGAATCTAAGGACCTTTCAACCTTATCATTGATTGAGTTGATGGGCTCTTTAGAATCACATGAACAAAGATTGTTGAGGCGTGAAGAAAAATCAGTTGAAAGTGCGTTTCAAACTAAACTTTCAATTGGTTCACAAAGTTCTTCCGAGAAGACACAAGCTGGTCCCGGAAAGAATCAAGGCAATTACAAGAAAGGTGGAAAATCGATGCAAGGGAAATGGCAAAATCGAAACAAAGGTAAAAATTCAAATCTTACATGCGATTTTTGCAAAAAGTCTGGCCATATTGAAAGTGAGTGCTGTGGAATCGAGGCAAACCTCAGTGTTTTAACTGTAAAAAGTTTGGACACGTGAAGAAGGATTGTCGTTTCAAGGACAATCAACATGCTGCAAACTTCTCTGAAGAAAAAGTTGAAGAAGAAAACATGTTTTTGCATGTCAATACTCACTCACTCAAACTGAAGACATATGGTACTTGGATAGTGGTTGCAGCAATCATATGACAGGTGATGATCGGATATTCACAAATATCGACTCATCCGTCAGATCTCAAGTCCGTATGGGAAATGGTGCTATTGTGGAAGCAAATGGAAAGGGGACAATTGCCATTGAAACCAAGAAAGGGGTCAAGTATATAAAAGATGTTTTACTTGTTCCTGACTTGGATCAAAACTTGCTAAGTGTTGGGCAACTTGTTCAAAATGGGCACTCTATATGCTTCGAAAATGATTCTTGCATTATCTATGACAAGAATGGCACAAATCAAGTGATCGCTAAGGTGAATATGGAGAAAAATCGTAATTTTCCTATTAAGTTGCGATATTCGATCGATTGTGCACGGAAAGCCGAGACACTTGATGAATCTTGGCTTTGGCATAAAAGACTGGGGCATTTGAACTTTCATGGATTGAAGTTGATGGATCAGAAGAATCTGGTAGATGGTTTACCGTCTATCAAAATTAAAAATGACATTTGCTCGGGTTGTGCATTGGGAAAACATCATCGTGCACCTTTCTCAAGAAGTGCGTGGAGAGCAAAGGCGCCCTTGGAGTTGATCCACACTGATATTTGTGGAAAAATGCAAACTCCATCACTTAGTGGAAGCTTGTATTTTATCATCTTTGTTGATGATTATACAAGAATGATGTGGGTGTACTTCATAAAGCAAAAGTCAGAAGCTCTTTCGATCTTCAAGGGATTCAAATCACAAGTTGAGAGACAAAGTGGTCTCAAACTCAAGATGCTGAGAAGTGATCGTGGTGGCGAGTATGTCTCTAAGGAATTTGAGACATATTGTGAAGAAGAAGGAATCAAGAGGCAACTGACTGTTGCTTACACACCTCAGCAAAACGGCGTTGCAGAACGGAAGAATAGAACAATTGTCGAAATGGCTCGTTCTATGTTGAAGGAGAAAGGCATCCCGAATACTTTTTGGGCTGAAGCTGTGTCGACAGCTGTTTACTTGCTTAATCGGAGTCCTACAAAAGCTGTGGATGGCAAAACACCGATTGAAGCATGGTCAGGTCACAAGCCTTCTGTAAAACATCTCAAAATTTTCGGTTGCATTTGTTATGTTCATATTCCATCTCAAAAGCGTCAAAAACTTGATGTAAAATCTGAAATTTGTATTTTCATTGGTTATAGTACTTCGTCAAAAGGTTATCGAGTATATAACCTTGAGACGGGGAAGCTAATGATTAGTCGAGATGTTTTGTTCAGTGAAAGTACAGGATGGGATTGGAAAAAGAAAAATATACAAGAACAAGTTGTTCTTATACAAGAAGATGAACCGAAAAGCACTCAAGATGTGGAAGAAGAAACAGAAGCAGAAAATGATGAAGAAGATTATGGACCCACAACTCCATTCTCTTCACCAGAAGCTACTTCATCTGCATCATCAAGTTCTCCATCAACGACTTCAAGTATTTCATCCGAATCGCCCCCAAGAAAAATGAAGAGTCTGAGAGACATCTACGAGCGTTGCAATTTTTCGGTTGTAGAACCGGAAAGCTTTGAAGTTGCAGTTCGAGAAGACAATTGAGTGAAAGCAATGGAAGAGGAAATTTGCATGATCGAGAAGAACTCTACTTGGGAGTTAGTTGATCGTCCAAGCGGCAAAGATGTTGTTGGAGTAAAATGGGTTTACAAGTCTAAACTCAATTCAGATGGCTCAATCCAAAAATATAAGGCAAGGCTCGTTGCAAAAGGTTTTACACAACAACCAGGCATCGATTATAACGAAACCTTTGCACCGGTTGCTCGATTGGAGACTATACGAACCCTCATTGCACTTGCAGCTCAAAAGAAGTGGTCCATTTTTCAGCTAGATGTCAAATCAGCCTTCTTGAATGGTGTCCTCGATGAAGAAATTTATGTTGCTCAACCACAAGGATTTGTGGTGGAGGGCAAAGAAGATAAAGTCTATCGGTTGAAGAAAGCGTTGTATGGACTAAAGCAAGCGCCGCGTGCTTGGTATAGCCAAATCGATGGTTATTTTGCCAAGAATCAGTTTCATCGGAGCAAGTGTGAGCCTACCTTATATGTCAAGACTGAAGGTACATCTATTCTCATCGTATCATTGTATGTTGATGATTTGATACTTATGGGAAATGATCATAGTATGCTCCATCAGTTCAAACTCGATATGATGAAGACATATGAGATGAATGATCTTGGCATGATGCATTATTTTTTGGGAATAGAAGTTTCTCAAGACGAAAATGGAATCTTCATTTCTCAAAAAAGGTATGCTGAATCTATTCTTATAAAATTCAACATGGAAGGATGCAACCCAGTTACTACTCCTCTTGTAGTAAACGAGAAGCTGATAAAAGACGATGGTTCAAAAAAGGTGGATGAATCATTGTACAGAAGTATCGTTGGAAGCCTCTTGTATCTCACTACTACAAGGCCTGATATTATGTTTGCTGCGAGTTTACTCTCGAGATTCATGAATTGTCCAAAGCAAACTCACTTAGGAGTTGCAAAAAGGGTGTTACGATACATCCAAGGATCGTTGGATTATGGAATCATGTATACTCCTATTCCAAACTCAAAATTGGTAGGGTATACAGATAGTGATTGGGCAGGATCCATAGATGATATGAAAAGCACATCGGCATATACTTTCTCTCTTGGATCCGGGATAATTTCTTGGGCGTCAAAGAAACAAAGTACCGTTGCTCAATCTACAGCAGAAGCAGAATATGTGGCGGCATCTCTTGCAGTTTCTCAAGCAATATGGTTACGAAGAATTCTTGAAGATATTGGTGAAAAGCAAAATGAAGGAACTACTATATATTGCGACAACATGTCAACCATTTCAATTGCAAAAAATCCAGTATATCATAACAAGACGAAGCATATTGCGATCAAGCATCACTTCATTCGCGAAGTTATTGAGAGTGGCGAGATCGAGTTGAAGTATTGCAAGACGAAAGAACAAATAGCTGACATGTTCACCAAGGCACTCCCTAAAGAAAGTTTTTGTCATCTTCGAGAAATGTTGGGAGTAATTCAGAAAGTGCATTAAGGGGGAGTGTTGAATTAATGCACTTTTGTGAAAAGGCACTTTTGTGAAAAGGTTCATGTCTCTTTGAAAAAGGCACTTTTGTGAAAAGGTTCATGTCTCTTTGTGAAGAGTCACGTCCCTTAGTTGAAAAGGTTCATGTCTCTTTGTGAAGAGTCATGTCCCTTAGTTTTTATGCTATAAATATGTGTATGTATTTCATTTTCATATATGAAGAAGCAATACAACAAAAATCAGCATTCTCCTATTCCCTTCTAAGTTATTTTTTTAAGTAAAAAGGCTACAATAGCCTACAGCATAATGACTGTCCACATTCAGCTATAAAAGATACTAATATGATTAGTTGGGTTTTCCATAAGAATAATTTTTGGGAAATGCTCCATCAATGATGGGAACCAACAGACCAATGGTCTGGATTACCAAACCTAAGCTCACTTAGTTAGAATTGAAAATATGTGGGGCAAATGCATCAATTTAATAACTCTTTGTCAGAATATTCAAATCTGTTTGATTTCTCTGCATGATTTCATCAAACGTGCTGGGAAGTTTTGTCCATCAAGCACATAAGGCATAATAGGAATTAAATCACGAAATTATTAGCGAGAGGATTACCGAGTTGCCATTCTTATCATGTTTTACAAGCTGTTGAAGCACATCAATTTCAATCATTGCAGCCTCCCGGTACTACTTGATACCACAGACAACTTTGATGGCTACGTACCATCTCTTTTTTTCCTGTCCCAGCATTCCAAAACCTGACCAAATGTCCCTGAAATAAAGAACAAAATTAACACTCAATCCTTACATGACCTCACACCACAAACCAGATACAAATAGAATAAAAACTGAAGTAAAAAAACATGGGCCATTTTAAAAGTATTCAATGAGAAACTCAAAATGCTACTTCCAATACCAAGGAAGTTACAGCCACAGCTTCTTGACCAATGCTCAACCAATTAATTATTCTACCAACACTTCATCTTTAGTTCAGTCGAGGTCTGTTTACATTCAAACCATTAATAAGTGATTATAACTTCTATGCAAGTAGCTACCATTTTGAAACTCAATTAAAACACAAAAATTCTGCAAACATGACCTTCAATTGAAAATATGTGCTTCTTCAGCTCATCGGTTAGATTAGTAATCATAAAATAAATTTTTAAAAAATAAAATCTTAAGCCAAGTTTGAGTGGACTTCTTAATATGAGTGGAGCCGACATTCTCCCCATAAAAACCAGTGCAGCACAACAAATCCAGCGAGAAACGTCCCCCTCATGATGTGGATCGGAGATGCGGAATTTTCAGTATGAGATTAAAAAGAACAAAAAAGAAGAAAAGAAAAGCCCGCCAACCCGAATGGCGAATTTTTCAGAGACCAGTTTAAATGACTTGGGAGCGTTCCAAATTCCAACTTGTCCAGATCCCAAACACACCCGCAGTGTCCGAAGTTCATGAAACCAGTATCTTCTTCTTGACCCCGCTATAGAGTTTCAAAAAACATTTTCCAAGAAAGAAAATAGCATAATCGCAATAATTAGATAAAATGGGAAATTTACAGCAAAGAAAGCTTCTACTCATATAGTTTATGGTTCTATCAAACCATTAAATGCATGCCAACTTTTCACAGAGAGAGAGAGAGATAGAGAGAGAGAGAACGAGAGAAAGGAGGAGAAGAGAGAGAGAGAGAGAGAGAGAGGAGGGAGAGAGAGAGAGAGAGAGAGAGAGAGAGAGAGATGTTATTCACAATGACTATTGACAACCCCTCCCTCTGCTAAGCAACAACCATAAATGGTAATGTATCCCAGCCTCTGCTTCTGCTAAGGGAGTTAATCCATAGGGCTGCCAATGGACCGGGATCGGGCCAACTGAAATCAAACTTTTGAATTGGCTTGGCCACAGGCCCAGCCAGAATAGATCAAAATACAGGCCGAAGCCAACCCAGGCCGGACCCATTGACAGCCCTATCAATCCATATGCCAAGAAGGAACCCAAATTACACCATCTTGGGACAAAAACATCAAGCATGCAGAACATTAACCCAGGTCTAAAACCAAACGTGCGAGCGCAAGCTTATAAGTTGTAGTGCTTAGAATATCAATCCAAATGGCACACTAGCACCTTCTAGATGAATTTCCTAACAAAAGATGGGGTATATGACCAATGGTTTTAAAAAGAAAAAAACACAGTTGAGCATATAAAAGTCGTTATCCAACAAATAGAACAAAGCTTGTCTCTTTCAATGCACAAATCCCAGATTTAGAAGTTGCGACAATCAATTTCCTAAATTACAAAAGTTTTATTCAACAATCTAGCAATGACCGATGGCACCGAAGATAATGAAAAGATACGAATGCCCATACAATGCAATGTCACTGCAATAAGGAATGTTCAGAGAAATGGACCTTCAAACTGCCACTACATGCAAAAGGGGTCTCCAGGTTCTTGACATGGTCTGAATAAGTGGCTCTTCTTCCTCAGAGACATCACGTTCCTCCACATTCTTATCATCTCCAAGATACCCCTCTGGCATAGAAGAACTTGAAGGGACTGGACCATTCTCACGAGAGCTTGCTCCAGAGGATTCCCGAACTTCTGCCCTTGGTATGGATTCTAAGATTGAAGATGTTATGAGACAGTCAACGCACAAAACTAGATGATCCCCCATTCCTTAATAACCTATCCTCAAATAAAACAGAAATCACGTCAGAATTCGAATATATATATATATATATATTATATATATATATTATATATATATATATATATATATATATATATATATATATATATATAGATACATGGGAAAAGGTACAATGCGCTCGAGCTGATTTTATCGCCCCATGAGGTCGAGCTGTGTGGGGCCCCACCGTGATGCCTTTCGAACATCTACCCCATCAGTCAGATGCACCATTCCATCGTGAGCCTAGGTCTCAAAAATGAAGTCAATCCGTGACTTATGTGGGCCACACCACATACAGAAGTGGGAGGGGCCATGCACCATTAAAACATTCATAACCATTTTTGAGGGTCCACCGAAGTAGTTTGCAAATCCAGCCCATCCATTATGTGTGTCCCACTTGAATGAGGGTTCAGGCCAAGTTTCAAGTGCATGCAAAACTCAGGTGGGCCCCAACCAAGTGCTTTTTAACGGTGTCTTCACGTAATTTCAGATGGTATGGCCCACCTGAGTTCCGGATACGGCTGATTTTTGGGATATCCATAATTTAAAGGGTACCCATCAAATGCACGGTGTTGATGGTTGAAACACATCACGGTGGGGCCCACACAGCTCAACCTCATGGGAGCTTATATATATTATATTATGTGTGTGTGAAAAGGTTCTATGCGGTTGAGCTCATGGGAACTTCACTTGAGGTCGAGTTGTGTGGGCCCCACTCGGATGTGTGTCAACCGTCAACCCCATCATTCAGATGCACCTTTCCAAATTTGGCCTGGGTCTTAAAAATCAAGTCAATCAATGACTTGTGTGGGCCACACCACATACAAAACTCGAGAGGGGTTACCCTCCATTAAAACATTCATAATCATTTGTTGGGCCCACCGATATGTGTTTCACAAATCCAACCCACCTTTATGTGTGTCCCACTGGGATGAGGGATCAGACCAAGTTTCAGATGCATTCAAATTTCAGATGGGCCCCACCAAGTGCTTTTATATGTTTTAGGTATGTCTTCACATGAGGCCCACCTGAGTTCCGTATACAGCTGATTTTTGGGATATCCCATAATTTAAAGGGTTCCCATCAAATGCACGGTGTTGATGGTCAACACGCATCACGGTGGGGTCCACACAGCTCGACCTCATGGGAAGTTCCCATGAGCTTGACCCCATAGAACCTTTTCCATATATATATATATATATATAGAGAGAGAGAGAGAGAGAGAGAGAGAGAGAGAGAGAGAGAGAGAGAGAGAGAGAGAGAGAGAAATTGCCTTCCACAGAAAAACAATAAAATTCGATCTACACATGCTTAAAGAAGCAATCTTCCCAAGGAATCACTCAAGAAACTCCGACAAAAAAAAAAAAAAAAAAAATGATTTTCATGAAAATAGTAGAAAATCCGTGGAACTTTCTGCAAAAGATCTTAACCTAGAAAAATTTCAAGCAGAACCCCCAAAATTTCAGAAACGTGATAATCATCAACGATTTATCGAAAAAAAAAAAAGAACTCAAGATAATAAAAAATATTGAAAGAAAGAAAATGCAAAAACCGTGGAAAAATCAAATGGCATATATGAAACCCTAAAAATTACTGATCTCTGGAAAATTTACACTAAAATGCAGAGATTTTCTTCTATTTTACATCAAATATAAAGCTCACACGGTCAATCACTGTCCAATAAAAAAACTCCTGTTAAGCTTTGGATCTGGTAGGCTCTATGGGCCCCACCATGATGTATATGTTTTATCCCCGCCTTCCATCCATTTCCCAACATCATTTTAGGGTTGATACCTAAAAAAGAGCTCGATATAGATCTCAGGTGGTCCACACCACGGGAAAAAGTAGTGATTGAATGTCCACCATTAAAAACTCTGTTTTGGCGACGGATTATTTTGTTTCGCCGATGGATTTTAGCCGTCCGCGAAACCATCACCCAACCGTCAGCTTTGCCCTGTTTTTTGGTAGTGCGAGAGCAAGAGAGGGACAGTCAATTGAGGAGATGACAATGGAGAGATAAGGGTATTTTGTGGAGAAGAGGAGAGATTGGTTTTTCTTTTTTCATTATTATTTTATTTTAGGGAGAAAGGGTTAGTCGGTGGGTTTTTTAGGGAGGAGACGAGAGAGAAGTGAGATGATTTGGGGTTTCGGGACTTTCACAGCATATTTGTGACTGCAAGTCATTTACGGGAACTATCTGTCAGCCACTTGTAAAAAAGCGCCGATAATTCCAGCATTTCTTGTAGTGAATTTTCTCTCCCTTTTTTTATTTTTTGTCTCCAGCCCTCTGTGCTAGTCACGTTTTTCTTCAAGGCAGCATTTTCTACTCGGACAGCACGGTGGATGTGGAGGTGGGTTGTGCTTGGCAAATGCTGGGCGACCCAGCGTCAGAATTACAAGGAATGCTATCTTGGCTAAAGCGAAAAGAAAATTTGTCATTGAAACCGGATGAGGAGTGAGAGAGGAAATGTGAGTGGAAGAGTGTGAGACATACCTTTATATAGGCAGAAGAAATAAATCTCCTGATGAGCGTACTAGCATGAGCGAGGTGATCTTCATGGTGGGACTTCCTGGTTACATGGCAACAATGTCCTGAAATTTTTGGCCTCTTCTACACACCGGCAATGTTAACTGTATAAATATTAACTATGAAGTAAAGAGATGAAAGGGGAGATCTTTTCATATAACAAAAGAAAACACGGAAGATTAAAATAATAATAAAACTAAATCAAAACAAATATTTTGTTCTTTTCTCTTCCCACTTCTTTTTCTCTTGCCCTCTAAGCTAGTCACGGTTTTCTTGAAGTCGGCATCTTGTCGATTTGTGCAGCATGGTAAAAGGAAATCAAACTTCCACACAATCATATATTTATTATATCTACACCGTTGAAGAAACACACTACCGAGTGGGATAATGATTCTCACCGTTAAAACATTAGTAGGGCCCACCATAATGTTTATTTTCCATCCAATCTGTTCATATGGTCATGTAGAGCTGGATGAAGATTAAAAACAAACACCAAAACTTATGTGACACTAAAAGTGTTTCAATGGTAGAGGTTCAATCCCTTGCTGGTTTTTGCAGTGTGGTCCAATTGATCTTTGGATCTGTCTAAATTTTCAGATCAAGCCTTATGACTAGCTTGTCAAATGGGTGGACGGTTTGGATATAACACATACCTTATAAAGGCACCCATAAAACTTGGTGATGTCAACACACCAGTCAAGTCGGTGGTGTGTGGTACACCAGCCAATCCGCTTCCTTCCGACCGGGTGACCCAGCGGGCGCCGGCGCCGACTGGATACTGACAAGGTCAGTAGCCAAACCGCAACGCGGATTTCCTGCGAAAAGTCTTTCGCAGGAAGTTCCTGCTCTGGGAACCCAGGTGGAGCCCACTGCGATGTTTTTGAGAAATCCTCCCTGTACATCCATTTTGTGAGTTCATTTTAGGACATGATGGCAAAAAGGAACCGTTTCCAAAGCTCAAGTGAGTCGAAAACGTGATAATTAAAAGTCTACAGTTGAAATATTCGTGTGCCACAAGTGTTTTGAATCATGCTAATATTTTTTATTTCAATTTAACCCAGTAGGAATGAAGTTATTAACGGTATGGATGACATGTAAACATCAATGTCGAACCCAGGTAGGTTTCAACGGTAGTAATTTTCCTAACCACATTTTACTTTAGTACGGCCCTTGGATACAGTTCAATTTTGGCATCATGTCCTAAAATGAACTCACAAAACGAATGGAGCCGTCATCACACCCACGGTTGAAACATTTATAGGCCCACAGTGATGTATTTTTGAGATCCATCCTATTCATATGTTAACATAGAGCTAGATGAAGTGAAAACAAAAATAACTAGTCTCTTTTCAGACTCTTCAACAGACACCTCCAGTTGCCGCCAAATAGAGGATAGAAAAGAAAAGAGCATTAAGGGGATGTGGCTTGCTGGAGATATGCAATGAGATCTGCACGATCTTGTGGCTTCTTCAGACTTGTAAAAAACTTCCTCGTTCCTGGAATATACTTGTTGGGATTACGCAGGTAATCATATAGAGTTTTCTCTTCCCAGTTCAGAGCCATGTTCTCGTTAGCAGTAGAATAGGAGTAACCAGGAGCTGTGCCAGACTGTCGTCCAAAAAGACCATTCAAGTTGGGTCCTTGCTTGTGTCCTGCTCCTTTGTCGACCGTATGGCATTGAGCGCACTTAGTCCTGAAGATCTTCTCTCCTACCTTCGGATCGCCTGCTGGAGCATCCCAGAACGACGCCATTTCCCTCAAAAACCCTAACTCGAATTAGGATTTCTGCTTCTGTATTATTTTTCAACCTTTCCAGGCTGAGAAAAACGAAGTTGTTTTCTAGGGTTATGCCGAACTCTCTCCGTAGCCAGACGAGATATCAAATTTGTCAGTATCCAATTCGAGCCGTGAGCGAGTGAGAGAGAGAATCGGAAGATGAGTGAAAAGCGAGTGAGAGAGGGAATGTGAGTGAAAGAGTGTGAGAGAGACCTTTAGATGGACAGAAGAAATAAATCACCATCGTCAAAATTTGCCACGTGTAAGGTGATGATTTACTTTAACTCTTAAGACATTGAAAGTGCATGAAATCCGAAGGTGCATGATCACGTGAATTGTAGGACGTTAACTGTTAAGACATTGAAAGTGCATGATATCCGAAGGTGCATGATCACGTGAATATATTGTAGGTTAGAAACGTAAACTGTGCTGGAATTATACAGTACTCGACACCTTTGTGCATTTCCTTTGGTTTTTCGGTTCAAGGAGTTGGGCCCGTGGTTCGTAATCGGAACCGTTGGTTGCTTGTGTCATGATGTTGATCGAGCATGATAATGACCTGTAGGTTTATGGAATGTGAATGGATGGTAGATATTGTAAATAAAATAGAGGGTCTGAATATTGTTAGTTCTAATGATATAATCGGGCGAACGGTCCATGGATGAAACAAACTAATGATCTGGATAACTAGTCCTCGCTCCACTTGTCAGAATGGTTGGATTAGATGTTTCATCCTTTTCCTATGTTGTACGTGGTGACAGGTTGACGATATTCCTTGTAAACGCACATGGTCTGACTGTTTTCCATGCTTACCGTACCAGTTAACGAATTGTTTCAGTATAATTATTGTTTTTTTTAATATATATAAACCATCTAAAGTTGGGCCCACTCCATGGACGGTTGAATTTAAATAGTGTACAGTTACCGAGTGCTTGCGTTTCATGCATTACACCTGGCTCACCGAAGCCGATGGTACCAATTATCATAATGGTAAGGCCCACCCAATCCAATGATCATCAAGATTAATTTCGTAATGACAGCCATGGTGTCTCCTTGTTTCCTACGGTTCAGAATAGTCTATAGGTTGGCCTGTTCGGGCAGCTGTACTAGGTGGGATTAAGATAGATGGAATTGCAAAAATTGTAATAAATAAATGTGTCAGAAATTATTATGAATGGGGTTTATCTCCTGTTTCCTAATGTCATGTTTGGAAATTTTGAGGATATTTATAATCTACTGTTTTTAGCAGAGTTTATGTTTGGAATTGGGTTTATCCAGGGGCGGCTCAACATTTTTGGGGGCCTTAGGCAAGTCATAAAAATGAAGCTTTTTAATTTAAAAAATAAAAAATTAATAAATTCAAAATTAAATCATAAATTTGCTTCTTGTCTTTTTAGATGTAAAATTACTAATTAAACTTTTGTATTCAAGTTTACCCAATAAATCAGTTTCAATAGATAAAATTGCTAAACCGTTCATAAGGTGAATCCTAGATGGATGAAAGGAAAACATAAATATCAGCTTATCCAAAATTTCTGCCGCCTACCAAAAAGTTTTTAATGGTGAGCATTCAATATCCACTTTTTTTTTTTTTCTGTGTTGTGGTCCACTTGAGCTTTGGTTCTGCTTCATGTTTTTTCTAATATTCTAAAATGGGATGAAAAAACGGATCAACAGAATAGATATAACACATATAATAATGTGGACCTTTCAAAGCTCAGGGCTGCAGGAATCCCTAAAGTGGTCTGCACGCAATCCGCAATCCGCAGTCCGCAATCCGCATCTATTGTGAGAATAATGAATTTAGAATTGTATGGTACCCTAGTAGTGTTATAGTTAATAAATAGGCACTCCTAGATTATTAATATAGCATATTTTGACTCCATCCAAACTATCCAAATTAGGTGATCCATTCTAGAGAGGCTAAATTACAAAAAATCTATTGATTTAACTATTCTATCTTCCAATTAGGGGGAATTTGTATGTTGAATTCAAATAATTTGTTTAGTGTACAAGAATCAGCCAGTTAGGAGATCTAGCTATTGTGTGTTTTTGTTTTTGTTTTTCATGAACCATTTAAACTGGGACTCACTTTTATATCTGTTTAATTTAATTTAAAAATATTCAAAGGTTGCAATTTCTCAGTGCACGTGTATAGTTTATGCTTGGAATTGGGTTTATCCCATGTTTCCAAATGTCAAGGATATATATCTCTAATCCACCATTTTTGTAGAGTTCATGTTTGGTGCACAATAGTTAATGAGATGGTAAAAGACACAAACATTCAATCCATATTTGAGACATAACATACTGTTTTGGGAGTCGATGAATTACCAGGGATTTCATGTTTCAAGACCGAATACTTGGACTTATAGAAATGATTGGACATAAAGTTCTCGTATAGCTACAGCATGTGAAGCACTTCGCACCTTTAGTGCATAGAGTGCGGATCCTGTTTCCGGGAGTCAGGAACTCGCGGACTCCAGCGTTTTCATTTGTTCACTTCATACGAGTGCCACCCAGGCAGTTTTTAAATATATATAAAAAAATCCATTAGAATTATCTAACGGAGACAGACGGAGAGGAGAGACGGACGCAGATTGCGTCCTACCCCCGCCCGTACTATAATCCGTCTGGTAGGGATCTGTGGGATCCACCGTGATGTAAGAGTTTTATCCACACCGTTCATCGTTTTTCTCAGATAATTTTAAGATATTATCCAAAAAGCGTAACAGGTCCAAGGCTTAAGTGGACCAGAAAGCGGGGATTGAACATCCACCATTAAAAACTTCTTGGGAGTTGGAAAAGTCTCAGATCAAGCTGATATTTGTTTTTTCACTTCATCCACATCTAAATGACCTTATTAATAGGTTGGATGGCAAAAAAAAAAAAACATCACTCGGTGGCCCTTAGAAAGGTTTCGATGATGGGTGTCATTATCACTGCAGCTTCCTTTGGTGTGGTCCACTGGAGTTGTGGACCTGCCTAATTTTTAAGATCATACCTTAAAATGACCTGAGAAAATTGATGAACGGCATGGATAAAAGTCTTACATCACCATGGACCCCGTGGAGTCCTGCCCGGGCGGAGGGGGTAGGATTATATGTACTGAGTAACTCAATCCGCGTCCCACGAAGAGGGCTAGCTGGAAGTGGGCTCCACCCTTATTTATTTATTTATTTATTTATTTATTTTATCCACTCTGTTAATCCATTTTAACAGATAATTTTAGGGCTTGAGCCCAAAATAGAAGCGCACCCAAAGCTCAAGTGGACCACACCACATGAAACGGTTTGATTGAACCTCTGCCATTGAAAATTTCTTAGAGGCCATAAAAGTCTTGGATCAAGCTGATGTTTGTGTTTTCTCTTCATCCATGTCTTTGTGTTTTTATGAACAGTCTGGATGATAAATAAACATCACTGTGGACCCTAGGAAGGTTTCAACGGTGGAAATCAATATTCCATACTGTTTTCCTGTGGTATGGTTATAAGCTTTGGATATACTTCCATTTTGGTCTTAGCTCGTAAAATTAGGAGGGGAAATGTATGGACAGTGCGGATAAACCACATATATTCACTGTGGGCCCAACTGAGTTTACTCCGTATGATAAAAGCGCTCAGTACGCAATCGGATTTCGAGAGGGCTGCCTCTTTGGAAGCGGATTGCGTACTGAGTAAATACGTTAAGTGTATTAAGTAAATTATGTGGGGCCCACCATCATTCATGCATTGTATCAACTCCGTCCATCCATTTTATTATATAATTTTAGGGCTTTAAACAAAAAATTAATCATATCCAAAGCTCAAGTGGACCATACTACCTGAAACCGTGTGAATTGATGTGACTTTGAATTGGGTGGTGTGGATCTTGAAGTAGACAATGGTACACTTTCCATTTCCCTTTATATAAGAAAAATGAGCGACGCATCTCATGTATTTGGTGTGGGAGTATCTTTGGGTTTCAGGCATTGGTTGTAAACGTCCAGAAGACCAACGTAGATAATTTTAGAAGGTTCGATTGCAACAGTTGGGGAAACATGGGCAGCACTGCTATTGCGGTCGAATAGACTCCTCCTTTGCACCCATGCTATTACTTGCTATGAGTAAAAACATCAATATTATAATAATCTTATAACTTATAAACCAGATGGCCATGATGATTTGATTGTGAATTGGGTGGTGTGGATCTTGAAGTGGACGATGGTACACTTTCCATTTCCTTTTATATAAGGAAAGTGAGCAACACTGTAACACCCCGTACTTTTCAGTAATCGGGTGTTATCGTATAACCAAATTTAGAAATAAATATAAGCCTAGTATAATGAACATTCACGTTCATTCTAGCCTAAATCCAACCATTGAAAAACAGTCCCAATTCATTTGACTGCAGATCACACCTACATAATTCTTAGGGCTTCTATGACTATTACTAACTAAGATGAGTCAAATCCAACCGTCGAACTATTTGAATCATTTGGATGTCAGGAGTTGATAAGTAGATGCTCACTTGGTGTGACTCATTTAACTGTCAAATTAGTTGTAGAATGAGGCATGCATATAACTTGAAGTGGTTGACTCACATGGAGGAATACTTCCCATTAGAGGTGGGCCCTGCAATTTCAATTTATAAGAAATAAATAAATAAATAGATAACGATGTGTAGATGTGTGATAGGGTGTACAAGGGTAATACTAAAATAATAATATAAAATAATAATAATAATAATAATATAAAACCATGATCCAGATAGTCCTAATAACCTACAGAACGGGACCCACAACAGTAAACACGTGCATATGTAAAAATAATAATAGTAGTAATAACATAGAACAAATAATGGTAATAATAATAGTAATAAAATTTGGATTATAAGTAGTACTTGGGTTATTGACATGTCATGAAGGTCTTGAACGTACACGTGACCCATTAACACCTTTTAATCGTTGACGTTCGATCTCGAGAAGATCCGACCATTAGATTGTCATAAGAGACACTTATAAATCCTTATTCAATTAATACAGCTCACTTAAGCATTGGATCTGTCACATCTCCGGTCAAGATGGCCCAATTAAGCCACGAAACATAATGAATGGAGTGGATTTCATCCAAACACCATTGTGGACCCCACCTAAATTGTGCATGTGCACATTTCACGTGCACCCGCCGTGCACTGGTCGGCCCAGCATGGTCAAAGTGGGCTTACCCGCTATTTCCTTAACAGAGAGAATCTCTCTCTCTCTCTCTCTCTCTCTCTCTCTCTCTCTCTCTCTCTCTCTCTCGTTGGGCCAGCCAACGAACAACGTCCGTTTGGGACACGTTGGGGCCCACCATCTCAGATCAAATGGGAGATCTGATCCGTCCATCGTGTCCAGGGCTTGGGTCCCACCAAAACCCAGCTCAACTCGCACGTTGAAATGCACCCGCGTGCACACAACCCTTGCCATAAATAGGCCCTTCAAAACCATGTTTCTAAAAACGGAAACTGCCAATTGGCACGATCCGCGTGAGAAGAAGTCCTCCAATCCCAGCCCTTTATTTCAACATATCCCGACCGTTTGTCTGGGAAAATCTTAGCCATCCGTTTGCTTAGGGCGTCCCAAGAAACACAAGACCGGTTTTGGTTTCTACTCACCGTTTGGGGAAGCCGTTTCTACCAGATCGAATCTGGTTTGTCCATTGCTCATCCGACGGCTCTTAGGAAGTTTAAACCATGATATAAGGTAACTGGATCGAATAGTAACGGGTCCCTCTTTGGTTTTTGCAGCCGCCCGAGGAAAATTCATGTTTTCTTCCTCCTTACAAACCCACCAGGAAAACCTTGGGGTAGCTTTGATCCATCCCTCCTCCAAGCTCCATACACTTTATCCGAACTGTTCTGAAGAAAGAAAATGAAGGAAGAGGCTCTCGTTCAAAATCTGCCATTGGAGCGACCTCCTTCTTCCTCTTTCAAAACCGCATCTGATTTAGTTCGGGTCAAGATGAGCTTGATCATCTAATGTAATCGGACCTCTCTGAGTGAAGAAGAAGGTGAGAGGAAGAAGTGAAGGAAGGAAAGAAAGAAGAGAGAAGAAAGGGGTGGTGTGAATGTTGCGCCGCACCACCGTGCCGCACTTCTGAACCAAGCCATGTCCGAGCTGAACCTGTTCGAACCAGGTTGAGCCTAGTTCGGGTCTGATTCATCTAGACCCACTGCTGGGTGTTGCAAAGAAGAAGATGAAGAAATAGAGAGAGGGAGAGAGAGAGAGACAGAGAGAGAGAGAGAGAGAGAGAGAGAGAGAGAGAGAGTGAATCCGTCGGGTGGTGGCACCCTCCGGGTTGACCTGACTCGCTGCTAACTCGAACCGAGTCGAGCTGCGTTGGGTAAGGCCGGGCCTGGTTTGGTCCAGTAAGCTTGCTGGTGTAAGTTTGAGTGGAGAAGAAGAGAGAAAATAAGAAGGGAAAGAAAAGGGAAACATAGAGTAGAGGAGGAAAGGGAGAGTTGGGTCCAAGTTATGGGCTGACTTGCTAAGTCAGCTGGGACGAGTTAACCATGGGACTGGCTTGGGTCTAGCTGGTTCTAGTAGGGAGAGAGAAGAAGAAAGTAAAGGAGGGAATGAGGAGGAGAAAAGAAGAAGAAAGGGAGAAGGAGGATCGATTCGATCGGCTTTAGCTGAGTCGACCCACTAAGTCAAATTGCCGAGTCGACTGGGTGAGTCCACGTCTTTCTCCATTTTGAAATTCTCTTGATTTCCATTAGCATTATTTTTATCATTGATATCATCGTTAGTATTATTAGTAGTAGATATGAATAGCTATCAGTAAGTTTTCCATACTAATAATAGTTATTGTAGATGGATAATAATAATAATAATAATAATAATAATAATAATAATAATATCACTATTAAATCCTAGTGCTTTGTCTTGCCACTCTTGAACGTTATCATTAATAGTAGGTCATAATATTAGATAACATCATAACAATTATTGTTATGTTAGCTAACATGAATAATAACACTAATGCTAATAATTATTTTGTAAATATTAAATTAGCATCATAATTATGGTACCCCAACTAGAGTTCAAAATCCTAAATCTAAGCCTAGAATCGATATAGTGGCTCAATTCAAATCGATCAACTTTGATCTCAAGCACTGAAATAAGTAGATACGTCTAATATAAATGTATATGATTAGAATATGAGAAAATTGGTCGTCAACTCAGCCATTTGCAAAAGTTTTGTAATGTCAGGCAATAATCAGAAGGTAGAGTTCTTACTCCGAAGGTAGGTTTCACTTTGCATTTCACAATAAAAGACTTTTCAGTATACTGGTGCAATTAAACAAAATGAATCTTGCAATCAGTTGCTAGGAGCGACTGCAAGAATGTGCCTCTTAAAAGAACTATTTGATATTTGATAAAGATCAAGTCCAACATATAACTGTAGACCTATAATATTATTACTACTCCTATAATAACTTGAGATAAAGTAAATTGATATATTAGGTTGTATTAGTGTGAAACTTATTTCTCTGCTGATTTCGTTTGTTATTTATGGATTTTTTCTACTGCTTTCCTTCACATATTTTATTTATTTCGGTAGTTACAGTAGTCGAAGAGTCTCTATCTAGATCCTTCTCTTGTAAAGTTTGTTTATGTTTGTCTCTATCTAGATAGTAAGTTTATTATTTATAGTAACTCTATAGTTTGATTCTAAAAATTCTTACTAGGGTTCATATCATTATTTGAGGGATGGTAAACTCATTTTTTTAAAAAAGAAAAATTATAAATCAAATTATTTAAAATTTTATTAGAATTTATTTCTATTTTATCTCTCCCTGTGGATTAGAGAAATCTCTGCAAGGAGTCCAGAGTGGATATTCAGATGTCCAAAATTAAAGAGCATGCAACGCAAGTGTATAGCCATGCATGATGCGCGTCTCTTGATTTTTCTCCTGATTATCCTCTTGTCTTTGATAATGCACCTCTAAATTTCAAGATGAGCTTTGCTGCGCGTCCATCATACTGATGCCAAATCCAGACCATCCAACATTTGGACCTTACCTTTGGCATCCAAAGGTAAGAAAAACAACACCATTGAAACATTGTACACAAAACCTCAATCGATTCTCCACTTAGAATATGGACCATTGATTTGTTTCTCATTTTCACATCGGATTGATACTAAAAAAATCAGAGAGATAGGATTGTGTGTTCAAAGTGATTTTCTTCACAAAACAGACACTCCACACCAACGTTTAAAAGATGGGCGGTCCACATGTACATGCACTCTACGTATGATGCGTAAGCATGTAAATACGTATGTACATGCATGTATACGTCTACAACCCATGTTTATTTTGGACACGGATTGCCTGTGCCTCCGTCAACAGGAAACTCCTGTGGTCGGAAGCTATGTGGGACCCAGAGAGATGCCCGTGAGAAATCCACACCGTCCATTAGTTTCCCAACATTGCAATAGTATAAAAAACACCAAAAATCACCACAGCTTGAGGTTGCCTTTATACTACTCTACTACTCTTTGACTCTTTGTACATCCCAACGTATGATGTGTATGCACGTGAATACATATGTAAATGCATGTACGTATCTCTACAACCCTTCTTTATATATAGTACATAGGAAGTTCCTGTGGTCGGAAGCTATGTGGGCCCATAGAGATGCCTGTGAGAAATCCACACCGTCCATTAGTTTCCCAACATTGCAATAATATAAAAAACTCCAAAAATCACCACAACCTGAGGTTGCCTTTATACTACTCTACTACTCTTTGACTCTTTGTACATTCCTACGTATGATGCGTATGCACGTAACTACATATGTAAATGCATGTACGTATGTCTACATCCCTTCTTTATTTAGTATACGGATAGCCTGTGCCTCGAGCCACAGAAAGTTCCTGTGGTCAGAAGCTATGTGGGGCCCACAGAGATGTCCATGAGAAATCCACTCCATCCTTCAGTTTCTCAACCTTACAATAATACAGGACGCCAACAATCAGGCAGATTCAAAGCTCACGTGGGCCACATCCCTCTATACAAAGACTCTATGTTTGTACGTATGAGGACATATGTATGTAATTGTTTTGTAACCAGTACTCCTTATATACTACTATGAAAAAGATGCCATAAATACTATAAACTATTAAATGAGAAGTAGTCACCTACAACCATTTTTTACTAGCAATTAATTAACCCTCAAAACGTACCATATCTCCAATGGCAGAATTGAAGAACAAAAAGGGTACAAGAAAAGAAAGTGTTGTTGCGTACAACTAGTTATTGAGAGAGAGTGAGAGACGTTTTTACCATCTGTTGGTGAAGCAGGCTCCATGGCGACTGCCATCTTTGCTGAAGGAAGGAGAGAGAGAGAGAGAGATGGAGAGAGCGGGACGAAATACGTATTTATAGATCTTTTGGATGCGGATTCATTAAAGTCGGAATCTGACGGAACACCTGAAGTCTTGTATGTTGTCCCACCTCAATGAATATTTTGTATATCTAGTATCTACGCCGTCCATCGATTTTTCCGGATATTTTGGGTCTTACGATAAAATATTTAAAACTTATTAAAATCACAGATGGACTACACCGGACGAAACAGTTCTCATTGAACACTCACCATTCAATACTTCCTGGGGTATTGTCATGCAATCTCTTGATGTTGTCACACAAAACTGGACGAAGGGGTAAAAATAAATATCACTTTGATTCAAAACTTTCGTGGCCCTAAAATATTTTTAATAGTTAATAAATACTATTTCTTGTGGTGTGGTCCACTTTAAATTTAAATCTGATTCGGTTTTGGGTCAATAATTTTAAATGATCTGGAAAAATGAATGGACGGCGTGGATATACAAAAAAAAAAAATCATGGAGGTGGCCGCGATGGAAAAGCCCTGATGGAACAACGTCACATCATGACGTGACTGAATCCGTGCCGTTTATTTTCCTCTCATTTGAGAAGGAAAAGGTTCTATATCACGACGTTTGATTACGTCGGATTCACCATTTTATAAGCATACGAAAAGATTCTATATAAACGGTTTAGATAGGTCGCCACTTTAGCCGTTGGATTAGGGTTTCTATAATGATCCAAACCGTTTATTTGGTAGGACACACCTTACAAGGGGGATATCCATAAAACAAAATAAAATAAAATGAAAAATCTTGGATCAGATTCTTAAACCCTTTGATCATACGAAGATTTCGGTGACCGTTCACGTTCGAAATCAAACAGCCAAATTATCAAAGGGTCGAAGTTGTCCAACTGAATGGTTTTATTTGTTAAATTTCCACCGTACAAAGTAAAACTCATCTTATAAACGGTTTGGATCATTGGAAAATGACCTATATTTAAAGGGTCCCGATGTATCCTCAAAACATTGGGACTTACACGAGCAGACCTCTTTAGCATACGCCCTTTTGCTGCGACCTTCCTATGTTAGTTTACCGCCTTCCGTTTAAAAGATGGCGGTGGCTTTGCAACCTTACATATGAAATAATGGTACGAAAATCCAGACCAAATTGATGTACCGAACGGTGGATGGAGCATAGCCCAAAAATTACACTAGAAATATAATAGTGGACAACTGGTTTTCCCATTGAATTTGGACACATCAATTGGATGGTTATTATTTGCTTGATCAGTGTGATTTTAGAGATATGATCCGTCCAACAAAATGTGATGAAGATTTCGACATTCCGGATAGTTGTACAATGCCGCCTAGGATGAGTAACCACCATTTACCAAACGCTGGACCTCAGGAGCCAGGCCCTACCTTATATTGGAGAAAGAGAACAGCTTTGATGCTCTGGCAGAGTGTGATGGTTGATACGGATTTTAAACTATGGGATAAAAAATATTATCCGTCCATATTGTGTGGTCCAACATGTATGGTTAGGAGATCATCTAGCTTGGAAGTCTGTCAGCATCTTTCTTAATCTGATTTCATCTAAATCCACGGATTTAAAGTCTAACTTGATATCAAAGTCATAAAATTTGACCTTGAATTTATGGAGCACAACAGATAGACTTGGCACATTATTGCATACCTGTTTTGAAAAGTTTTTTGATTTTTTGGTATTTTGAAAAGTTAAAATTTCCAATGTTTTTGAATCTTTATTATTATTATTATTATTATTTGGATCATGAGAGACCCTGAGTAGGCCATTATCGCAAACCATTACTAGTCTTGACATGGCTTAAAGTGTCAAATTTTGTTTAAACAAGCATTTTTTAAGGCAGATGTCCTTGGATGACTTGCCGACTTATTCAATGGTTATGGGAATAACTGACTAACTGAGACCTCGCGCTTCTTCCCTTGGAGAGACATGGGTTAACGAGATGGGTGGAGGATCATGGTCTGGCCTAATGAACATGATCTCTGCTCAACCGGGTTCGAGATCTGAATCGTACTCAGTCCCCCTAGGGTCACTTACCACCCATTGGACCTCTTCTGGCACTTCAATTTGGTGTTGTGATGGGATCTTAATATCGAACCAATCCATGACTGGCCGCCTTCATGGTCTAATAGATGGGCTCTTTCTACCCTTTGCTGGCACGTTTATTAGCGGAGTCCCTCTGGTTGGTAGTTGGTATGGTGGGTAGGTTGTACCCTTGGCTGAGTATTGCGGCGGGCAAGTTATGCCCATGGTTTGTTGATGATGTGGCCATGGGGAGCTTGTCCCCCTAATTAAATGATGATGCGATGGGCAAATTGTTAGTTTTAAATAAAGCATTTTAATTTAGTTAGTAATGTGATGTGTGGTTGTAGAAAATACAGATGAATGTATTTACGTTAAAATCAGTGGAGTAAGTTCGTTATGATAATTTTGTATGTTGATGACATTTTGTTAGATAGCAGTGATACTAGGATGTTGACCGACACCAAGAAATTTTTATCTCAAAGATTTGAAATAAAAGATCTTAGTGAAGCTTCTTACGTCATCGACATTGAGATTTGCCATGACAGATCACTTGGATTGCTCAGCCTGTCACAAAGTGCCTATATTACTAGGATACTCGAAAGGTATGACATGCAAAATTACGCTCCCGGATAGTCGCTCATTATGAAGGGCGACAAATTTGGCTTATTTCGGTGTCCAAAGAATGATGAAAAAGAATTGAATGAAGGAATTTCCATACACATCAGTAATAGGGAGCAATAATGTATGCTCAAGTCTGTACGCGACCGGACATTGCCTTTATTGTTGGAATGTTACGAAGATACCTATCTAATCTAGGAATGCAACATTGGATCGCTGCAAAGAAAAGTATTACTTGAGTTGTAGAGGAAAGAGTTCAAAATCATCAAGTGTCCGTGGAATTCATCGACACTAAGCAGATGATTGCAGATCCGCTCACTAAATGACTCTCTATCATGCCATTGAAGGAGCATGTGACATCCATGAGAGTCATTAATCTTACGGATGTTTTCAGTTAATGGGAGTTGAGCGTACTTTAATCTTCACAGACATTTAGAGATTTCATTTTTATATAGTTTGTTTTTTAATGATTTTAATATAAAGATTTATTTATGCTTCTCTATATATATGCACAAATTTGAATAAATAGAACAACAGTCGTGTCTCGTTGGAGACATGTAAAAGCTTCAGGACCTCTTAAGGATAGACATATATCATCACACTAAAGTGTGTAATCTTTATACCATATTTCTTAGTTCCTGATCTATGTCATTAAGATTGAAGGTACTTGTGATCACGCTTAGCCTCACTTCGCCTAAATTAAATGTTGTGACAATTACTGCATTTTGATACTGACAGTCTTGATGGAGCAGATTGAATAACATTACTCATATTGTTCAACTATTTCATTAGTTAACCATTTGAATGTTTTCTTAAAATCAAAACTTGTTTTCAACATTATTCTATATGATAATCATTGACATTGCTCAATGAGGCCCAAGTGGGAGAATGTAAGAACTCTATGTGGTGGACCTTACTGATCAACGGTCTGGATTGTCCTTCAGTTGGACTATGTGATTGAGTAAATCAGTGGGCCCCACTTCAGGTGATCCGCTGCGCAACCTATCTGCGTAGTAATGCGTATTAGGGGTGGAGTGTTATAGGCTTACGCAGGGCTACTTGAGTTGAACTAGGATACAACAATGTGGAGCCATGGGAGAGAGTTGTGATGAGTTTCAAACTCTCATCCCCACAACTTCTATACAAGAAAGAGCTGGATCCCCGATCCTACACTACGACAGAAGGCGAATTCCCATCTACTGTTCTGTATAAGAATGTGAAGGAAAGGAAGACTACAGTAGAGGTTTCTGGTGTTCTTATCTGGTATACATGGCATCTCAGTTAGGTAAGTCATCTTAACCCTTGACCCCTATGTCCTGTGCATAGTGTGATCAATGGGCCTATTCCGCATATCTAATAAGTCTCACATAGGTGTGACCAATCATGTATTACATACGTCAATAACTCCCTTAAAATCCAAAATGGGTGACCATGATTTCTCTTGGCCCAATTAGCAAATGGGTATAGAGATTCAATGGGCTGTTAAAGCATGTCAAGCTCTATGGACGGTGTTGGTCTTACCATATCACTACCTTCTATTTTGAATGGGTGCATCAAAGAGTACTAGTCACAATCATGGACACCACATGTTTGACAAAAAGAGAAAAACATCTTCTTCTTTTTTTTTCTTTTTTTTTTTTTGTTTTTTTTTTTTTTTGTTTTTTTTTGTTTTTTTTGTTGTTTTGTTTTTTTTTTTTTTGGAAAAGGAACTTTCATTAAGCCTAAGGGCAACGGGAAAACCATCTACAGCTTTAAGTCGAACCCGCAACAAAAAGGGGGCGGGCCGCCTATCATATACTAACTCTATACATGAAGGGATCAAAAGAAAAACTAAACATTGAAGACGGTACGGATCGAGCCAAGCCCGACCTTGTCGAGGAACATTAGACCCTTAGTTTGCCTTGGGAGAGACCCGTAGTGATCGTGAAATCTTTGCACCTGCATTTCACTCCCCACTTTCGCCAAGCTGTCAGCCGGACCATTACCTTCCCTAAGAATATGTTGGAAGGAGAAATTACTAAGGTGCCTTAAATTGTTGATCCTATCCACCCAAGGCTTCCAATTCCACGGATAGTGGGAATCACCTGCTAAGACGACAATTGCCATCTTCGAGTCCGATTCAACAATAATTCTTGTCAGCCCTTTCATCAGACAAAACTGAATACCATCAATAATTGCTCGTAATTCTGCATTGTTGTTGGTACCAAATCCATATCCAGACGAGAAGGCGAAAATGAAGGATCCATCCTCCTTTCTACAAATCCCACCGTCTCCAGAGAGACCAGGGTTGGCCCTGGCAGAACCATCCACATTTACTTTAACCCATCCAGGGGTTGGGTGTTTCCATTTGACCACAACAGAAGCAGACCTGATTGTCCTGAGAGCAGAAGTTGGAAGGGAGGCCCCATTCAGAATTGAAGACGATGAAGGAGAGGGAACATCCAGCGCCTGGATGTTTTAGATCGTTTGGGAGGCCCACCACTTGATCCGACCAATGGATCTTTGAGTGTCTATCACCTTATCTCTAAAGGTCACTTCGTTACGAGCTCTCCACATTTCCCAGAGAATCAGTAGAGGGAGAGTGGAACAGATTTGATGGGAGGCAGCCCCTAGAGCAGAGGCATTTCTCCAACGATTGATTTTAGCGAGAACTGAGATATGGGGGGCCAAAGAGATTCCACAAAGAGCCTCAAAGTAGGACCAGAGGTGGACCGCCCTGCTGCCCTAAGAGAAATAAGTGGTTGATGGTTTCAGTTTCTGGACGGGAATTGTTTCCATGACGGCAACAGCGGCATTTTGATGCCAATGCGATTCCTTTTGCTTGAATTCTACTGTCTACTGGGACAGCATTTTGCACGAGCCTCCAGATGAAGATTGATACTTTGGGTGGAATTTTGCATAACCAAATCTAGTCTCCCCACGAGACCTGATCGTGTTCTCCCCTGATAAGCTTCCAAGTTGACTTAAGCGAGAAATCCCCTGATTGTTCATGAGTCCAAACGCAGACCACTGGATCGTCCGTGATAGTGAAGCCCTTGGAAAAGATTTCATCTATGACATGCTGAGGCAGGAATTCCCAGATCCTGGAGGGAGGAAGAGGACCAGATTTTCCAAGTAGTGATTTGATCTGCAACTGTTTCAGCTCATGCGGGATGGGAGCAGAGGTTAGATGCTGTAGCGGACCTAACCTAATCCAATTATCTGCCCAGATATTCGCCTTCCCCTGACCCACCGTCCAAAGCGTGTTTTCTTGAATTAACGGAAGAACTTGCTGATTTTATTCCACATCGGGGAAGCGTTTCACTGATTTATAGCATGAAAATCATTCGTAAGGTCCCTACTGTGTTTGGCCTGCATAAGCTTTACCCAAGGACCTCTGTTCTTTCCAAACTTAACATTCCAAGCCAGCTTCATGCGGAGGGCCTACAGCACCTCCCTCAGATTCCTGATGCCCAGACCACACTCTTCTTTGGGTTTGGTTGCTTTCTGCCAGGCAATCCAATGATGTTTCTTTAATTCTACCTTCAGCCCATCCCTAAAAAAAATCCGCAAACTTTCTGTCTATGTTTCGAATTACCTGCGTCGGAAAGTGCATTGCTGCCATTATATGTATTGGGTAGCTTGCAAGGACATGACGGATTAGAGTCGCTTTGCCCGCCTGAGAAATGTGTCGCGCTGACTAGTCAGAGATTCTCTTGCTGATTTTGTCCTGAAGGGCTTGAAAATTTGCTGCCTTAACTCTTCCTCTGACGAGAGGTGCCCCCAAGTAAGTCATACCATCTCTCGCCGAGCCAAAATCGAGCACCTCCTTCGCGGATCTAAGTCTGGGCGAAGACCATTTCAACGAAGCAATAAATACACTCTTGGCTGGATTTATTTTTTGACCCGTGGAATCTTGGAAGAATTGTAAGAACTTCCCCATAGCTGTGAGAGAAGACTTACTGCCGTTGAGAAAAACCAAATGTCATCCGCATACAGAAGATGGGAAATCGGGGGACTTCCTTGAGGGAATTTGAAAGGACTGCAACGGCCGGCTTGAAACAGAGAATTTAAATTGGCGAAGAAGGCTTCCATGGCAAGAATGAACAGCGCAGGGGAGAGGGGGTCTCCCTGTTGGATGCCTCACGACGATTTGAAGAATCCTGAAGCTTCGCCGTTGATGAGAATGGAAAACCAATTGTTTGTCCAACACCCTTCAAGGAGCTGCACACTTTTTTCATTGAAGCCGAACTTTGTCAAGGCCTGCTTGAGGTAAACCCAGTTAACTCTGTCATACGCCTTCTCAAGATCGATCTTGAGGATAAGATTTTCGCCCCTAGTTTTCCTGTTTATTTCTCTCATCACTTCCTGCACCAGCAAAATATTTTCAGCGATATATCTTCCTTGGACGAAAGTTCCTTGTTCCTGCGAAATCAGCATGGGCAAAATACAGCTTAGACGGTTAGCTAGGACCTTTGCAAGGATTTTATAGCAGAAATTACATAGGCTAATTGGCCTGAATTCACTGAACTTGGATGGAGAAGAGGCTTTTGGAATTAGGCATATCAGGGTGGATTTGAAGGCACGGGGAATGGGCGTCCCAGCGAACATCGCAAGAGCGGCCTTATGGATATCATTACCAATGATATCCCAACAGCTAATGAAAAAAGCTGCAGAGAAACCATCCAGCCCCGCTGCTCCATCTATAGGAATAGATTTGATGGCTGCGTAGACCTCCTCTTTTGAGGGAGAGCTTTGGAAGTCGACATTATCTTGATCATGGAGCTGCTTGGGAAGATTTTGAACAAAAGCAGCTGTATGAGTAACTTGTTCCTCCTGCAAAAGGCGCTAGAAAAAATCTACCGCCGCCGACTTGATCTCTTCCAGGTTGGTTATAGTTGATCCATCCTCTAAGGTTATGGAGTGAATTGTCGATCTTCTGATTTTTTCAGTCGCAGACACATGAAAGAAAGCCGTGTTTTTATCTCCTTCTTCGAGCCAGGAGATCCTGGATTTTTGTTTCCAAAATACCTCCTCCATTAGGTCCAAACGATGCGTCTTCTGTTTCAAATCCATATATTGATTTTGGAGTTCTTCAGAGTTTTCGATCTGCATTCTGCTGTCAAGGGCCTCTAGATCCTCCTCAGCCTTTTTTATTCTGGTGGAAAATGTTCCCAAACTGCTCTTTGTTCCAGAGAAAAACATCTCAATAGTCCATATGCAACATCAGAGGACAGCCCACTTGATATATCAACAACTGATTTTTCAGGATATTTCCTAGGTGGGCCTCACCTGATGAGTATCCCGGATCTCACAAATGTAAGCCAAGTTGTAATCTATGCCACGTTGCATCTTCAATCCGTCCTCGCACAAATACTATGAATTGCATGATCTTCGATCAGCTAGAGGATATGCAAAGCATATTCTGATTTTCAGTTTATACAGCAAGACCAATGTTTCAATGATCTAGACCGTTGATCGGTTAGGCCAGTTCCAAAAAGAATGTGCCCGCCTCTGAGCAAGAAAATCATAGTCGTTCGCCATTGATTTTTTTCCCTAATCGCCTCTTCTTCTTCTTCTTTAAAAATAAAAATAAAAATTATTATTATTATTATTATTAAAGAAAGTTGGAATCATTCCACCTGAATTTATAAATTTGAAACTAGGATATACAGCCATTCAGGAAGGTCCCAACAAAAAGGATCCGGACCTGCCTATCATATAGAACTCCTACACAAGAAAACGGGAGAAATAGGGTAGCCTCACAAACAATAATCTCCTAGCAGTCCCTACAGTCCCTATGGCAGTATCTGATGGAACCGGGCCTGCTCTATCTAGTCGGGCAAGCCCCGAATCGGTGTAGGGAGATCGGAGGACATAGAGAAGGTGGAATGGGACTAAGTAGAACTTCCCAACTTTTCGTTTCCCAACTTTGCCAGGCCGTCCGCCATAGCATTTGCTTCCCAACTTCCCTAACCGCCCATCTTCTCTCAAAAAAGACCTTCCAGATGAATGGGCAGTGATCCAAGCCCTTGATTTGATCATGGCCAACCATGGTCTGCATATCAAGGCACCATTCACGTCAATACACAGTGATCCACCAAACAAGACTACAATCTCAAATCCTCTCGCTCAACACGTGCCAAAATAACACGAGTGTGTAATATTCCATCCATTCATCATGCTACCCCACTGTATGCCATGATCTGGTCCATCTATCAGGCATACCACATTAAATGTGGACTGCTAGTGTTTTTTACCTTTTTTAACCATCGCTTTTCCTCCACATCCTCATGGCTCACCCGACAACAGGGCAGCTGATTTTCGGGTCACAGCACGCGAACGACCTAAAATCTCATACACATTCCAATCTGGCACCCATTAATTACAGACACGTCCAAAAGTTATTAAAACAGACTATTCTAGCAAATTCATTTCAAAATCTTTAGACGGGAGAATTACAAATTAGTTGCTCTGTAGGTGTTGTTATAAGAGATCATTTTCCTTCATGATCGCATCGAGGTCCACTCGGAGCTTGTCCAAATTAACTCCGTGAGTCCATGGCCGCGAGCTTTTCTTCCTACTCAGCTGCTTCCCTTCAAGCTTTGTCGGTGGCAAGGATCTTGTCCGACATCTGTTCAAAACTGTGGTGGATGGTGGTTAGAAGCCTATTATGTTGGGGGACTACGGAAGCATAAAGAGATGAATCAAACAAAGTATTCCAATCGCACAACCAAGTCCAACCACAAACACTCCACCAAGTCCAATCACAAACACTCCGAATTTAATATGAAAAAACCATGGCACGAAATAACAATAATGCACTATGAAAATATAAAATTTCAAGAGATAGAGATTACTCTATTGGATCAAGCCTCGAATCTCCCTTACAAGCCCTTGAAACTCTTTTGAAACGAATTACAAGGCTGGAGATCTCTATGATACTACCCTAATCCTGATTACACCCAATATATATAACCTCTATGAGAATCACAATCGAAATATAAAACAAATCCAGCACTTACGTAACTCCACATAACTCTAAGCGATAGTTCGATAACACTTCGATGGTATCGACAGACCGTCGATGGCATTGAACATCTTTTATGTCATCGAACTAAACACCAAAACGTTTTGGCAATAAAACATGGATTTTTCAGATTTTTCTGATGGCATCTCGATGGGACTTCGATGGCATTGATGGCCCATCAATGGCATTGAAGCCCTTCGATGGCATCGAGTCGAACACTACAAAGTGTCCAACAACCAACATAGAAATTTTTTATTTTCTCAATGGCATTGAGCAGTTGTCGATGACATCAAACAGTTCTCTGTGACATCAAATGGTCTGTCAATGGCATCGACAGACCCTATTGTTGAAAGATTTGAGACATCAACAACATATTAAGCCTACCACAGGCTGGATTGGGCTTTGTGATTTTTATTTTGTCTGGTCTAATTAGTTGTCAGACTCAAGTGGGAATTCATGTCTCATTTAGTAAAAGGGTCACGCTCAAGTTAAGCCAGGCACGACCCAACACATCCCAAACCCAATGGCAACCTGCTCAATACTGTATTTCTTGTCGGATGGTTGTGTTGGTGGGCTCATAAGTAGGAAAGGCAATCATCACAACGATCTACCAACCATCGAGCAGGATGTTCCACATGTTTGACGAGATCTTGCTAGTACAAACCCATCGTGCAAAAGCTAAGTGAGCACAATAGTTTGAAAAAAAAACAAAACACACACACACATACATACACACATACATACATACATACATACATACATCATATATATATATATATATATATATATATATATATATATAATATATATATATATAGAGAGAGAGAGAGAGAGAGAGAGAGAGAGAGAGAGGAATGCTCACCATCGCACCTTCTTATGTGAGCACCCATGCACACCTTTGCACACATGTCGTGGGTGTTGGGGGCCTTGCACAAAACCTTAGGATGTAGCCTCCCGAAACAAACTAGAATTATGGAATAATAAAGCAATGAAATAAATCAAAGCATAAACCACACCACACAAGAGATTTTTACGTGGAAAACCCTCAAAGAGGTAAAAACCACGGGACCTCGTCCAGATCAACAATCCACTATGAAGTAGAACATTACAACCTTCTTCACTCACGCAGGAGTGGATAAAAAATAAGAGAAACAAAGAAAACGGAGAGATCTCATAGATTACGACGACGTGGAAGCACTGAGATATAGCCTCCCTTCCACAAGCTTCCTCTCTCTCTCTCTCTCTCTCTCTCTCTCTCTCTCACCTTTGATAGCCCTAAATCCTTTAGCAAACCTTTGCAAAGCTTTAGGAAACCCTCTTACCTTACCTTTTGAATATCCTAGAAAACCCTAGGGACCTCCTATTTATAGTTTAGGAAACTCTCTTTCACACCCTTGCGAAAGCCGCCTCAAGATTCCAAATCCCGCACAAAATTGGACTCAAATCTGCGTAACCAGGACTGGTTGTGTAGGCTGCAGGACTGGTCAAGCACTGTTCACTCGACTGGTCGTGCAGGCTGCAGGACTGGTCAAGCACTGTTCACTCGACTGGTCGAGCCGACCCTCGACTGGTCGAGCACTGTTCACAGAGCTCGCTGGACTTTGAGTCAAGCGACTCAGGACTAGTCGAGCACCGTTCACTCGACCGGTCGAGCAGGCTGTAGGATTGGTCGAGCAGTGCGAGGATTCCACTATTTGTGGCATCCGAACTGCACCTCATCTCCTCTGACTTGAGGAGGAAAACCCCATCAATCTCTCCCTTTCCGACTCAGGAGGAATTCACCTTCTTCAAGCCAGCCAGGTTTCTACAAACCTCAAACTTGCCCTTGAGCAAATCCTTGGTCATCATGTCTGACCCATTATCGTCCGTGTGGACCTTCTCAAGCTGTAATATCTTCTGTTCCAAAGTATCCCTGATCTAGTGACACCGAATCTCTATGTGCTTCGACTTGGAGTGTTGACTTGGATTCTTGCTCAAGTGTATAACACTCTGACTATCGCAATAGACCACGTGCTGCTCCTGCTTCAGGCTAAGTTCCTGTAGGAACCTCTTCATCTAAAGCATTTATTTACATGCATCTGTGACTGCAATGTACTTGGCCTCTGTCATCGACAATGCTACTACCTTCTGTAGCTCGCTCTTCCAAGAGACCGCTCCCCCTGCAAACGTGAACCTGAACCTTGATGTAAACTTCTGGAGTCTATGTCACCTGCCATATCTGCATCTGTGTAGCCCTCTAACACAGGTTTTCCATCAACATAGCATAGGCTCAACTTGGATGAGCCTTTTAGATACCGTAGTATCCACTTCACCGCTGCCCAATGCCCTTTGCCAGGATTGACAAGATACCGACTGACAACACTAACCGCATATGTTATGTATGGGCGTGTACACACCATAACATACATCAAACTTTCTACTGTTGATGCGTAGGGTATCTTCTGCATCTCATCCACCTCTGCCTTCGTCTTGGGACACTGCATGTCGCTCAATCTGAAGTGACCATCTACTGGAGTACTAACCGGCTTCGCTGCTTTCATATTGAACCGCTATAGAACTTTCTCAATATACCGCTCTTGTGACAGCCAAAGCTTCCTGTTGCTTCTGTCACGGGTTATCTCCATTCCTAGGATTTGTTTAGCTGGGCCCAACTCTTTCATCGCAAAGTTCAAGGGCAAAGCAAAGCATTAAAGAAAGAGAGGAAAAATCAAGATATTTTAATACCTTCTTATGGAAGACGGGTTTGGTCTGTCCTCCATAACCTGACTGCTTCCGATCGTACCGACGCTTTCCTTGAACAGCAAGACTATCCTTCCCCTTATTATACCGTGTAACCCTATGTAGGGTGTGCTTCCTACATTCCTCAATTGTTCCACTGCATATTAATTAGATATACCTCATCATGAGGTATATCTAATTAAAATTCTAATACAATTAATTAATTAGTTAGTTAGGATGCCTTTTTAGATTTGTTCATTTTTATATAAAAACTATTTTAATTAGATATACCTCACGATGACCCATCTATTGAATGTTGCTTTTGATCTCACAAGCAAGGGAATCTCTCTTAGATCTATTCCAATTGAAGGGGATGGAGAGCTTTCAGTCTATATCTCTGTAATTAGGATCAGATAAGACTCTTGAGTCATTTGTGAGATTGCGATATATGTTCTAACCACATATGATCCCCCTCTAGGTTGGCTACTTTGTGATGACATTAAGCTTATACTTTAAAGTCGTGAAGACATGTAAGACATTGAAGTGTAAACACAGCACAAACTTGTCTAAAAGGTCACCGTGTATTCAACATTTGATGCCAATAGGTGATAGATGTAGCCTTCACATGGTTCACCACATGAATTTATGCTGGATTTTGAATGGTTGTCCATTTTTTCTATGGTGTGAAGTGTGTATCTTATCTGAAGGTGACCTACAACATGATAAAGGAATGCCTGGAAAGTCAAGCCCATGCATTCATTACCAGAGCCACACCATTGAAAACAATGTGTAACCATCCATAGATGAGAGGAAGATTTTAAGGAGTGGGGCCCGAGATAAGATGGGTTTGGGCCTAAATTCTATAGTCACGTTTCCTCATCTATTAAGAGCATTGGAATTTCAAGGAGTGGGGAATGGGACTTCATAGATTTGGGCACAGATTCGGGCATGGGACTAGATGGATTTGGGCATAGGTTCTACAATTTAGAGTGAAGTATACCCTTTTTTCGGATATATATTACTAGAATCCAACGAGTGGGGTCAGGCTAAAATCTATTGGAAGTTTTCATTTTGCATCATCTAGGCTTGAACAAAGCGCTAAATTATTGCTCGCAATGGGCATGACGTGACTTTGGTCAGCCCATACTAGGTTGTGCTTGAGTTTTAGCCTGAAAACAAGGCTTATAAAAGAAAACAAGTAAGAAAATGAGACAAGTTATGGCTAACACTCTCATTTCAAAGCATTTTAAGGATGCACGTAGGTATTAATAGAATGTTTTAATTCCTTAATCACTTAAAACTAAGTAAGAGCCTTTAAATAAATGGATCAGAGTGGTGCTCAGGCCTAATAATTTGTTCACGGACCATATGTTAAAACTATAAACCCAATTTGTAAATGGGTGACGATTAGGTCACATGTCTAAGTGAGGCCCACACTTATGTTTATCTCATATCCATTCCATTCATCTTGTCACTAGCTTATTTTAGGACATGAATGTATCAGGAAAATTGAAATTTTAAGTCAAGATTGCCTCAAGAAATAATAGGGATGAATACACCCACCGTTGAAACCTTCCTTAGCCACTATTATGTTTATATGCCACTGGATCCCTTCATAAGTAACATCCCAAATTTTATTTTATTTTGGCTGGTGTAGGTACACAGGTACTTATTATAATGTACATCCCATGTGAATTTGTGTTTTTAGAATAATAATACTTGGACCAGCACACACGTGCATACATTTAGACCATTTAGACTCACGGACACCCAAATCTTTAAGCCTCATATATCTTTTGTACACTTGATTAGTTATTTATTTATTTATTTATTTTAAACTATATTAAATGTCGTGAAGAAAAGTACAAAAACTCAGGTGGGCCAGTTCAATCTCTGACCACAGATTATGATTGGCTTGGACTGGGCTGGACCCATGCAATCAATCTTGAATTTTGGATCTGCCTAATTTTTGGTCCTAACATGAGACAGAAACTGATGGACGGGATGGATTTCTCACCGACATTTCGGTGCAGCTCCAGTAGCCTCCCACAACTTCATTTGGGCGTATTGGGAAGCAGATTAGCTACTGACGACTTCAGTAGCTATCTCGCTACCGAAGTGATGTCACCAAATTCTGTGGACCCCACCATGATGTACGTGTTGTATCAACATAGTCTATCCATTTAGTGATATCATTTTAGAGCATGAGGCAGAGAATGAGGAAGATCCAAAGCTCACAAGAATCCCACCACAGAAAACTGTGGAGACAGTGATTCCACCGTTGAAACCTTCCTACAGCTCACCAGGATGTTTATTTGAGATCCAACATGTTCACAAGTTCATGTAGACATGGAGGAAGGGAAAACACAAATATAAGTTAACATTACCCTTTCCAAGTATTTTGCTGTTATGATCAGTCAACAGTTGGGACAATAATTTGTACGGTTTGGATTGCCATGCAGCTGTGCCATGTCTATGGAAGAAGAAACCACCATTTAAAAAAATGGTGCCCAACTAACATAGGAATATAGCCGATTATGTATTTATTATATCCACACTGTTCATCTATTTTTCCATATCATTTTAGCATATGATCCAAAAAATTAGACGGATCCAATTCTCAAGTGGACCACACCACAAGAAAACAGTGGTGATTGAATTAAAAACTTTCTAAGGCCCAATGTAATGGTTATTTGCCATCCAACGTGTTGGATGAATATCAACTACATCCACAACCTTTGTTGCCCCAAGAAGTTTTCAATGGTGGGCATTAAATTGAAACTAGATTCCTAATGTGTGGTCCACATGAGATTTGGATCTCTCTTATTTTTGGGTTTATGCCATAAAATGAACCATAAAAATGGATGGATGGTGTGGATAAAATAAATACATCATGATGAGGCCCACAGTGCACTGTCTAATGGCTAGCCTCAGTAGGCAACCGACGTCGTCCATTGTAGGAGTTGGTAAGCATGTTTTCTTACAATTTTATGGGCGCAGATTAGGTGTTACTAGGGGAACAGCTTACTGGGAGTTACCATTACCGTTGGGCGCACTTGATCACATGTTGTATATTGACGCAGGGATGAACGTGATGAGGATAAAGTACTCCGAATCCACGGAGCTTCTCTGGATCCTCACAGAGACTTCTCGAATCCCGAGGAAAGAAAGCAGAAATACAGAAATAATTTCTAATAATTCGAAACTGATTAATAATTCATAAAAACGAGTTCACAGCCCTTTAAATAGGGGTACCAAGCAATGGGAAAGAAATCAGAATCAAACTACAAACACACTCCTAGAATTCGCGACTTACTATAAATAGTAAACTACTATTATACAAGGGCGTGATGTCTACTAGTGCGCAAGGTTTTCGGCCAAAATAGTAAGTGTCCTATTTGGCTTCACCAAAGTTCTCCTAATATTTTAAGCTCTTTTCACGTTGGGCGCAACTCCTAAAGCCCAACGGATGAAGAGTTATAATCAAAACTAAAAAAACTTATGTTATAGTAAAATTGAAATTAAAAAGGGAAACGACCGTCAATTCCAGGGGTTTTTCGCAATCCCGGGCGTCGCAACCCTGCGTAGCTGGGTTGGTGGCTAAAGTAGTAGCTCATTCTACCCCAAAATCATATATTTTTCGTCCGTTAATCATCCCGGATTGCGAGATAAGCCTGATTTAAGGTCTGAGGTCCAGATCACTTCGTCGCCGACCGGGCCTTTTCTGATCCATCTTGGCCATGTAATTGTTCACGACCCGCCTCTACATCATATAGTTGGGAGACCACGAAAGCACATAGATGAATTAAGCAAAGTATTCTAATATTACAATCAAGTCCAATCACAAACACTCCGAATTTAACATAAAAAAACCTTTGCGGGAAAATAGCACGGTACAAAGTTACAGTAATGCACTATTGAAGCAGAAAATTACAAGAGATAGAGATTACCCGCTCCGAACAAGCCTCAAATCTTCTCAAGTTATGCCTTTGAAATTCTTAGGAACGAATTTAGAAAACTTAGAACACCTCTTTGTATCCCCAAATTCCGATTACACTTATATATAAAACATCTATGAGAATCACAATTGAAATAAGAAACAAATCCCACACTTTTGCAATTCTGTTTGCACGCTCGATGACACTTTTGATGACAGTTCGATGACATCAACAATTTGTCAATAGCATCGAAGTCCTTTGATGGCTTTGGGAAATCATTAAAACATTCCAGCAAGAAAACATGAATTTTTCGGATGTTGCTGATGGCATCGAGTACTTGTTGGATTGCATTAAACTCTGTTATATGGCATTGAGCAGTCTATCGATGGCATTGACAGACTTTGTTGCTCACAGATTTAAGACATCGATAACAATCTCCACAATGTTTTCAATTTTCATTCGTCATAGCTTATTTTCTTCATCTCTAATTTTGTCTTGCATCATAGCTCCACCATCGCTTCTCGTGCACACTCTGTCATCCATTTACGCTTTCACTAAGCTTAGAGAAGTTGTATATAACTTATACTTCTCTGTGGGAACTACCTTATTAAGCATGTCAGACGAATTCACGCTCGTGTGAAATTTCTCTAGAGTCATGCCTCCTTCTTGAAGTACTTGTTAGATAAAAAGGAGGCGCATCAATATATTTAATACGTGAGTGATAAACAAGTTTTTAACCAAATTGATTGTGCTTTTGTTGTCACAAATAACCAGTATGGCTTCCTACCGAAGCCCTAATTGATTTATCATCAGTCTCAACAAAACACATTTCTTAAATGTGTCTGTCACTGCTATATCTCAGCTTCAGTTGTAGAAAAAGTCACCATAGACTGAAGCTTCGACATTTAACTGATCGCTTCACCTACTAATATAAACGAGTAACTGGAAGTTAACCTTATATTATCCATATTACCTACGTAATTAGAAGCTATATATCCTACTAGCTTTGATTTCATTTCCCAAAATGGGTAAATTAATTAGTAAGATCCTTTTAAGTAAATAGATGAAAGAACTGGCTCTCTGGCCTAATAATTTATTGACGGGTGGGACCATGTATTAGAAATCCAAACCCAATTAGTAAATGGATGAGGATCAAGTCATTGGTCCATGTGGGGCCATCATGATGTTTATCTCGTATCCACTCTGTCCATCTTTTTATCACCTCAAATTAGGACATGAATACATGAGGCAAATAAAAAAAAAATTTAAATGGACCTCGCCTCATAAAATAGCGGGGATGGAAATGCCCGCTGTTCAAAGCTTCACCACATAAATTTGTGGTAGATTTTGAATGGTTGTCCACATCTTTCTATTGTGTCGGATGTATACTGCATCTAAAGGTGACGGGCAATATAATAAGGGGATGCCTGGAAAGTCAAGCTCATGCATTCATCATGAGAGCCACACTATTGAAAAGAATGCATAACCATCCCTAAATGAGAGGGAGATTTTAAGGAGAAGGGCATGGAGGTAGACAGGTAATATGATAAAGGGATGTAAGGTTGGTAGGTCAGGCTCATGCATTCACTACGAGACCCACAGCATTGAAAACAATATACAGCCATCCTTCATGAGAGAGATTTGAAAGAGTGCATGGGGTTAGAGACAGGATGGGTTTGGGCGAAGATTCTACAGTTAAGTCTCTACTAGCTAGAATCACAGGGATTTCAACGACTGGGACAAGGGACTGAATAGGCTGAGATCACATGTTCATAAAATGCACACGGACATGGAAAAGGGAAAACACAAATATAAGTCAAAATTACCCTCTCTGTGAATTTTACTGTTACGATCCATCACCAGCAGGGACAATAATTTGTACCGTTTGGATTGCTATATATGCAACTCTGCCATGTGTATGGTGGAAGAAAAATGGTGCCAAACTAACATAGGAAGCAAGCCCTGTCCACTGTAGGATGCGGATTGCCTACTGACGCAGCTAACAGCATGGAGGTGGCTACTAGACATTCTCTGTGGGCTCCATGATGATGTATTTGTTGGAAGCAGATTGGCTACGCCTCCTGCCACCACCCAATTGTTGGCATGAGTTGTCTTCCAAGATTAGAGGAGCAAATTAAGGGGTGAAAATCCCTATGTCATAGGGTCAACTACAGCCCAACGGAATCAGCAATTATAGCCAAGATTTTCTATGCTTAATAACGAGATTTGTGTATACTAAAAATATGAGTAATGTTTGCTGTTATATACAATCACAATGTAAAGGAAAAGATACGAAAATTACAAAATTTGAATTCTTCATAGTTGAGATGGTATCAGAGCCATTCTTTCTTCCCTATCCTCTATCATCCAAAACATAAAACAGAGACAAGCACCCTGCATCATGCTGATGTAGACTCGCATCCGGACGAGTCTTTCTCATCTTCTATCTTGTCCGAATTCAATACAAAAATGGCTGAGGTACTGTCCAAAACCTCAGCTCCGACCCAGACTACCGACATGACCACCGCACCAATTGGGATTAAGTTGGATGAGACCAACTACGCACTCTGGTCTCAGGTGGTGGAAATGTACATATCTGGTAAAGACAAATTGGGGTATATCAACGGTGATTTTCCCCACCTCCATCGACAGACCCAAACTTCCGCAAATGGCGCACCGACAACGCCATAGTGAAGGGTTGGGTGATTAATTCCATGGATCCATCATTGATTGGAAATTTCATCAGATTTCCTACAGCAAAAATGGTGTGGGACGCCATAGCAACGACCTATTTCGATGGGAGTGATGCCTCCCAAGTGTATGACCTCCGGCGTCGAGTAACACGTCTGAAGCAAGCGGGCGGCTCACTGGAGAGATACTACAACAATCTGCAGGGATTGTGGAGAGAAATTGACTTCCGGAGGCCAAATCCGATGCAGTGCCAGACAGATATTCAAAAGTATAACACCATGGTGCAAGAAGACCGGGTGTATATCTTCCTAGATGGCTGGATGATCGGCTAGACGGCATCCGGAGGGATATTCAATGCAAATTCAACCATTCCCCACCGTGGAGCAAGTGTACGCTCATGTTCGGCGGGAGGCGATACGGCAAGCCGTGATGACAGGGACCACGAGCGAAGAACCACAGGGTGCTGTGATGGTATCCAAAAGCTTAAAGATTGGAACTCCTACACCGAGTTTCTCCAAAATGGAAAGCCGATTTCCACTTCTAAGTCAAAGACTGCATCTGACGGGCAGAAGTGCTCTCATTGTGGAGGTTCTAAACACACTCGGGAAACGTGTTTCAAGCTCAATGGCTATCCCGAGTGGTGGCATGAGTTACAGGCAAAGAAAAAAACGTGATAGGGCACAGGCAAATGTGGGCCAATGGTTACAGGCCAAGCTGCCCTGGCAGACTAGGGTGCTTTGGTGGGCCAAGCTTCAGTTGCTGCATGTGAGCCGACTCTTTCTTTAATTCCAGCCGAAGCTCATAATGCCACTACAGGTACCATTCTACTTGGGGCCAATGTGGAGGAGGCCCATAATGAGTGGATCCTTGACTCAGGGGCCTCCGACCATATGACCTATGATGAAAAGGATTTCTCCCAATGGTCTACACCTCGAAGATTGAGCATTGTAAATGCTAATGGAAAAAGTTGCTCGGTATCCGGGGCGGGTACTGTGGTGTTGTCACCAGATCTACCTCTGTCCAATACACTTCTTGTCCCTTCTCTTTCCCATAAGTTATTATCTGTGAGCCAGATTACCAAGGAGCTAAAATGTGTTGTGATTATTTACCCTGATGTTTGTTTTCTTCAGGATATTCTCACCCAGGAGATCATTGGGCGTGGTATTGAGAAGGGGGGACTCTACTACATGGAGGATTTCAAGATGGGCCGTGCATGTCAGATTACCCATCAGAATAATCAAAAGAGGAGCAGATTTGGCTTTGGCATCGCCGGTTAGGTCATCCTTCATTCGGTTATTTAAAGCATGTATTTCCTGGTTTGTTTTCGGATATATCGAGTTTGGAATTTAAATGTGAAACATGCATTCTAGCTAAAAGCCATCGGACTACTTACCCTTTGAGTTTTAATAAAAGTGCGGCTCCATTTACATTAATTCATTCTGATGTGTGGGGTCCATCACCTAAATCTACTATGCTTGGCTATCAGTGGTTTGTGATATTTGTAGATGATTGCACTAGGATGACGTGGTTATATTTGTTAAGACACAAAGATGAAGTTTTTGATATATTTCGATCCTTTTATGAGATGATTTGCACCCAATATTCCACCAAGCCTCGGGTTCTTCGCTCCGATAATGGTGGCGAATATGTGAATGTTCAGTTCCGTGATTTCTTTCGCCAGCATGGAATGATTCATGAGATGTCATGTTCCCAAACTCCGCAGCAAAATGGGGTTGCCGAGCGGAAAAATCGCCATATCCTCGAGACTGCTCGAGCCCTTATTCTTGGAGCTAATATGCCTAGTCATTATTGGGCGGATGCAGTCATGACGGCAGTTCATGTTATTAACAGAATGCCGTCGAAAGTTCTCGAGATGCAGACTCCTCTCCAAGTATTATCCACCTTTGTTACTTTACCTTCAGTCTTGATGATTCCACCACGTGTCTTTGGATGTGTTTGTCTATGTTCACCTCCACAAGGACAAACGCACTAAAATCGATCCTCGTGCAATTCGGTGTCTCTTCTTGGGCTACGGCATACATAAAAAAGGGTATAGATGCTACGATCCTACTCATCGGCGTACATATGTGTCGATGGATGTCACGTTTCTGGAATTCGAGACTTTCTTTAATTCCAAGACATCCACTTCTCCTCTTCAGGGGGAGAATCATGATGAAGAGATGAACTGGCTGCGGTTTGATTGGCCAGGGTTCAATGACCTGGATACGATTGAAGGCACTACAGAGACGACGCCTACAGAGACAGAGACGACACCTACAGAGGTAGAGACGACGCATAGAGTCCCCTTTCACTCCTCAGCATCCATTGACCCTTCTCCTGAGAATATCACTGAGGTAAACTCTCCAAGCTCTCCAGTTACACCTCAAATTTCTAACACCATCAATACTCCTGCTCCTGTTGGTTATGGGTTACCTTTCAGGCATAATCGTGGCAAGCCACCAAATCGATACTCTCCTGAGGTGGAAGAGCAACGGTCGAAATATCCTATCGCCAATTATGTATCCACTGAAAAGCTCTCGAAACCAGTGAAAAGTCTTGCCGACGATCTTTCATCTCATCACATTCCTACCAGTGTTGAAGAGGCGTTAAGGGATCCTAGATGGGTTCAAGCCATGAAGGAAGAGATAGAGGCCTTACTAAAAAAGGAGACATGGGTACTTGTCTCATTACCCGAAGGAAAGAAGACGGTGGGATGCAAATGGGTCTTCTCCATCAAATACAAGGCAGATGGGTTGATCGAAAGATACAAAGCAAGATTAGTTGCCAAAGGTTATACACAGACATATGGAGTCGATTATCAAGAAACCTTCTCACCAGTGGCTAAACTGAACACGGTTTAGAGTTCTATTATCTCTTGCTGCGAACCGTGATTGGCCATTACATCAGCTTGACGTAAAAAATGCATTTCTTCATGGTGATCTCGAAGAAGAAATTTACATGGATATCCCTCCAGGGTATATGGCTAATTCTGAAGCCAAGGTTGTGTGCAAATTGCGGAAGACTCTATATGGCTTGAAACAATCTCCTCGAGCTTGGTTCGGGAGACTGAGTTTGGCAATGAAAAAATATGGCTTCCAACAGAGCAACTCTGATCACACCCTATTCTTAAACGTCGACAAGGTAGGATCACAATACTAATTGTCTACGTTGACGATATGATCATTACAGGAGATGATGCAGACGAGATTGCAAGACTTCAAGAACAATTAGCATCAGAGTTCGAGATGAAGAACTTAGGGGGGCTCAAGTACTTCTTGGGGATCGAAGTTGCTAGATCTAATAAAGGAATATTCCTTTCTCAGCGGAAATATGTTTTGGATCTGCTAGCTGAGGTCGGGCTACTAGATTGCAAACCTGCTGATGTACCAATAATCCAGAATCACCGACTTGGGGAATATCCAGACCAAGTTCCAACAGACAAAGGCAGATATCAAAGACTGGTTGGCAAATTGATTTCTATCTATCGCACACGCGACCTGACATTGCCTATGCGGTAAGTGTGGTTAGCCAATTCATGCATTGCCCAAGTGAAGATCATATGAATGCTGTAATGCAGATTCTCAGATACCTGAAGTCGTCCCCTGGAAAAGGACTTCTGTTTTCAAAGAATGGTCATCTAAATGTTGAAGGCTATACAGATGCTGACTGGGCAGGAAGCATATCAGACAGGAAGTCTACTTCAGGCTATTTCACATTTGTTGGAGGGAACCTAGTCACCTGGAGGAGTAAGAAACAGAAGGTAGTAGCGTTATCAAGTGCAGCAGAAGCAGAATTTCGGGGAATGGCCAAAGGACTATGCGAGCTTCTCTGGCTCAAGAGACTTTTATCTGAGATTGGGTTTACCCCTAATTGCGAGATGAATCTATTTTGTGATAATAAGGCGGCGATTAGCATTTCACATAACCCAGTTCAGCATGATCGGACCAAGCATGTAGAAGTTGATCGGCATTTTATCAAACAAAATCTCGAAGAGAAGACAATTCAGTTTCCTTTTGTGAAATCTGAAGACCAGCTGGCAGATATTCTAACAAAAGCTGTATGTAGTAGGAGTTTTCACAACTCACTTGGCAAGTTGGGCATGATAGACATATATGCACCAACTTGAGGGGGAGTGTGTTGGCATGAGTTGTCTTCCAAGATTAGAGGAGCAAATTAAGGGGTGAAAATCCCTATGTCATAGGGTCAACTACAGCCCAACGGAATCAGCAATTATAGCCAAGATTTTCTATGCTTAATAACGAGATTTGTGTATACTAAAAATATGAGTAATGTTTGCTGTTATATACAATCACAATGTAAAGGAAAAGATACGAAAATTACAAAATTTGAATTCTTCATAGTTGAGACCAATGCCTGATGGTCGGTTGGCTGTGGGACCCCCATGATGTGTGTGTTTCATCCATGCCATCCATCTATTTTTCCAAATCATCTTATGGTATGAGACCAAAAATGAGGTAGATCCCAATCTCAACTGGACCACATTACAGGAAACAGTGTTAAATGAGCGTCAACCATTAAAATTCTTTTGGGGTCCATAAAAGTTTTGGATCAAGCTGATCTTTTTTTTTTTTTTTTTTTTCCTTCATCTGGACCTGTATGGCCTAATCAACAGATTAGATGTCAAATAAACAGTATAGTGGACCTTAGGAGGATTTTAATGGTGGATATCCAATCACTATCATTTTCATCTGGTGTGGTGCACCTGAGATTTACATCCCTCTCAATTTTAGGATAAAATCTAAAATGATATGTAAAAATGGATAAACGGAATGGATGAAACACATACATTATGGTGGGGCCCACAAAGCACTGACAAGCAGCCACGAGGCTGTTGGCAAGGAGTAGCCAATCCGTTTCCATAATTGTTTTACCAATGCTATTCATCTATTTTCCCTATCATTTTAGTGTATGATCCAAAAAATTAGGTAAATTCAAATCTCAAGTGGACCACATCACAAGAAAATAGTAGTGATCTCACCATTAAAAACTTTCTAATGCTTAGTGTAATGGTTATTTGCAATCCAACACGTTGATTAAGTCACATAAACCTAGACCAAAGGGAAAACACAAATATCAACTGCATCCAAAATCTTTGTGACCCCAAGAAGTTTTTAACGGTGGGCATTCAATACAACTGGTTTCCTAAGGCGTGGTCCACATGAGATTTGGATGTATCTTATTTTTGGGTTCATACCATAAAATGGATGGATGGCGTGGATAAAAGAAATACAACATGATGCGGCCTACAAAGCACCGTCCGGTAGCTATCCTCAGGCGGTTGGTAAGCATGTCATCTTACCACACCAAGATCTATAGCTCAACTGGAAGACTGAGTGGAGATATATACCTCGTTCCAACACTTTAGGTCTTGGTATCGATCCCTAGCGGGGGTGGCTAACATGGAGTGTGTGTACTGACATGGGTGTGAACTAACCAGCTAAGCCAGAAGAACCAAAAAAAAAGCATGTCATCTTACCATTTTTACAGGGGCGGATTAGGTGTTGTTACACGGGTAACAGCTTAGTGGGAGTTACCCTTAACGTAGGTCCCACCTTGATCATATGTTGTATATCCACTTCATCCATCTGTTTTTACTGCCCATTTTAGGACACGTTCCAAAAAATTAATCATATCTAAATCTAAGGTGGACCACACCGCAAAAAACAGTGATAATTGAATGCTCACCATTAAAAACTTCTCAAGGCCCACTGTAAGCAGACCAGTAATGTTTATTTGTCATCTAACCCCTTGATAAGGTCAAACAAAACTGGATGAAGGCAAAATACAAAGATTTGCTTGATCCAAAACTTTTGTAGCCTACAAATGGCTTTTAATGGTCATTCACCACTTTTTTCCGGTGGTGCGGTCCACCAGAGATTTGGATCTTCTTAAGGTTAACATCCTTAAATGAACTGAAAAAAATGGATGGCCGGTGTGTATATGAAACACATTCAATGACCACTATTTTTTATGGTGTGGTCCACCTGCCATTTGGATATGGGAAGATGGTATGAATACACAACCTAGACATTAAGGTGGGCCACAGTCAGCGAAACACCAACTAAAGATATTATCCCTTAAATGAGCTGGTAAAATGGATGCACGGCATGATACAGCACATACATTATTGTGGGCCTACAGAGCTCTGATACCAGCTAGCTGGCTGGTGTTGGGGGTCACGATCCAAACTACGTCTCTGAGGGCAATGGACATTGTGCCATGTTCGGCGTCTATATCATCCATCTGGTGGTCCCCATTTAGTATGGGTGAACTGACCATTTACTTCTCTTGTGGGAGATTGAAGTGGGAGGTATACATCTCTGGAGTCATTATTTGTTTTTCAATTACTTTGTACAAGTATCAGATTTTTCTTTGTTGGGCCTTCATGAATATTTAGCCCTCCTAGCTGAGTTCCATTCAACATCAGTGAAGCCTCCTCTACACAAGCTCTGTTAGCAAATTGAACAAACCCACAACGTTTTCGCAAAGGAATTTTAACATGTATCAATTCCCCAAACTGGCTAAAAACTTATCTCAAATGGTCATCAGTAACATTTGAATCCAGAGCGCCAACAAATATAGTTGTATTATTTGGGTCGTTCTTGGACTGAGTTGCTTGAGCAGTCTGGTAAGAAGTTTTTGCAGGATACTGCTGCTGTCCACCTTTATTCTTCTTAGTAGCTACTGGACCGATCCACACTGGCCTTGTAGAACAGAACACTCTATTCATTTCTGTCATGGCACGCACTTGCTCACTTTCATCCCCAAATCTCACAAACCCATAGCCCTTTGAGCGTCCTAATTGAGAAAATATCAGGCTTGTTGAATGCAATGTGATAGTTGCAGCAAGTTTAATAGACATGACCAAGGGTAGCAATGGGCTGAGTAGTTTGCCCGACCCAGCTTTGGGCTGGACTGGGACCTACTTGCTTGGATCATGTGTTGGGCTTCCGCCTGCCATGCATGGCCTGATTAATTCTCAAGACATGGCCTGATTAATTCACAGCAAGTTTAAGTGAATAAATAACTGCTCTCTGACACCTGTGTAGGATACACATGTTGGACACATTTTGACACTTTCTATTTGGAAAAATAATTTAATTATCCTCTTTTCACAATTTTGCTGTATTTATATTCTAATTACAAGAATATAGTTCGTAGTGTATCCATATGATCTTATGTATATATGAAGCACAAATTCTATTATATTATGTTTTTCTTTATCATATGATTCTGCATGGATGTGTGGCCAGATTGATTTCTTGGGACCCCACTGTGACACCCTGCGTTCATGACGAAATTACATAGGATCCTAAAATATCTGAAAATTCTCTGCATGATCAGGTTCAAACAGTTGGATTGTGTCTGCTGAACAGCATTTTCCATAAGGAACTTGGTGAAAGCGCAAACACGGAAAATAATTCGTTCATTCTCTTTTCTGCTGGAGAGCTCCTTGGAGATATTTTCTCTCTAATTCACAAGATCTCAGAGGTACTTCCCATCTGAATTTATGGCATATAAGCTAGCTGGATTTCATCATGTGCATCTAAAAGAGCCGTCTTATCCTATTGATTTCAGAAAATCGTGACCAGAGAATCACTTATTATGGCTGGTGAATGCTTGAGACTTCAGGTTCTCTGCACACACTGTCACAAGCAAGTGAATGTCAGAGAGATGGAAGCAATAATCATGGTTGTGTCAGTGTCAACTGAAGTTCATTGATTTATGGGGCTTTAAATTGTTTATTGGGTTGGGCTCCTGATGTTGTGGAATTTTATGTATTTGAATAATAGTCTAATACTTTGTTTGGATTTTGGTTAGATTGGGTTGTCTGGCGTAGCTCATTCATAACTTGTAAGGCCACCTTAGGTTGGGCTTCGCCCAACATGTGCCTAACTTATTTACTTAATTGAGCCTCATTCTCTGGACTGAGCCTGACCGGCTATCCATCTAATATGCTCATAACTCAGCTCTGAAACAGGACGTGCATGTTCACCTGCAGGCAGACATGACACCAACTCTTCTAATAGGTTGGCCCCTTGTACAAAAATCAGCCCCATCCACTGATCAGGTTGCACATATCATTGAGAATAATGTTTATTAGTTGATAAATGACAAACTACAATTGCGTGTTGTCTCCTTGGTGAATATTATGACTCATATGCAATCAGTTGGATGTAAGCATCTCTCTTTGTATATATATAGGTGTGTACATGTTCATGGAAAACATTCGTTTACATGAAATCAAGGTCATCCATCTTATGTGCAAGTTGTTTTTACTTTTTTCCTTTTTTTTTTTTTTTTTTTTTTCTTTTATCACTGGGAATCAGGCTAACCCTATGACTCAATTGAGCCACAAAGAGAAGCAGCAGGTAAGGGGGGAATCCCACTTTTGATTTCCTGCATAATCTGCATGTATGAACACAACGAATTCCAAAGTTTAGCTACCGTAACAAATAGAAATCCCAAAAACATCCTTCCAAATGAAGGGTCTACTTCATTGTAGTCAAATGGTCTTTTCTCAGATTTGCGGTGCATCTGCTCCCACCATTTAATGTCCAGTCTAATGCATATGATAGCAAATATAATACTCCTTACTGCCAAAAAATATAGTATTAGAGTCATATTAGCTTCTTTTTTTTTCTTTTTTTTTTTTTTTCTTTTGTGCTAGAAGATTAATTTGTAGATATCATACAAGCCGAATCAAATAAAGTACTTAGTGGATTGAAATTCTATATTGAAGTAGTGAAAAGCTCTTTCAACACAACTCTACACTTTTCTACTTTTTTGCTTCAAATATAGCCATTGGAAGAATATGATTAATAACTCCTAAATTTTTCATATTAAATTTACGAACAAACAAGCTTTACACTACAATATCTTTACTAAGACGTACAACCATAATGTGATTAATACCTAATTATAAGATAATGAAGTTATTTGTATTATATCGACGAACATAGGTACAATGATTTGACTCGCATTTTTGAAATCTTAAATCAACAATGGAAGACATAAACTGCTCGTAGACTTAAACTGCTTGTATTAGAACCTTCATCCCTATTTTAATCCAAAAGCTTTCTTGAAATATTTTAGGGGATGGTTGGAAATATTTTTTAAGACTCTCTCTCTCTCTCTCTCTCTCTCTCTCTCTCTCTCTCTCTCTCTCTCTCTCTCTCTCTCTCTATATATATATATATATATAAAAATCTTTCTTGAAAAATATTTTCTACCCAAATACTTTCTAAGCACTTAAGCAGGCCCTTTTTCAAAGAATTATTCATAGAAGAAGTTTTAAAAATTATTCCCGTTCTTTTCTTTATTTGTTTTTCTAAGCTCCCAACAAGCCATAAAAATACGCCAACTTCATAACTAATAATTTTTTTTGAAGGACTTCTAAAGAAGGATAAGATGGTCATAACAAGGCCAATTGAAGTTCTTTGGAATGCCTCATCTTCTAATGAAAAATAAAAAATAAAAATAAAAAAATCATCTTTTTCGAAGGTGAGGAAGCTTATCCAATTAATGTAATTTTTGAATATATCCAAGCAACATAAGGCTCTCTTGAGGATAGTTTCAAGGATCTTAACAGTAGGGTTACATGTAAAAAAAAAAGGCATAGGTTACTTATTATGCGCCTATAGACTGGAGCATATTCATAGACACTTTTCATTGTGCTACAATACCACCATCTTAGTCACAGAGTGTGGATTCATCTTTCTTTTTTTAATAAAGGCAAAATTCATTGATGAAGAAGTAGTTACATTCAGGCTTCCTGAGGAGAAAAAGGATCTGGGGAAGCCTATCATAGGCCTCATCAAGACTACGCTAATGACAACAAGAAAAAAACAAGGAAAAAATGCCCTCAGGAGTGGGGATCAAAACGGTGGAAGAAGGCTAAAGAAAGCGGAGGATTGGCTCTCACTACCCAAGCGCGCCAAGGAATCCGCTGGAGCATTCCCTTCCCTAAAAATATGGGAGAAAACAATTTGACCTCTCCTTTTCATCCTGTCAATCCTATTTGTCTAGTATGAACATTTCCAACCCGGGATCACTTCATCGTTCAACACCTTCACCACCATTTGCGAGTCAGCTCAACAACAACTTTAAAGAAACCCCCTGCAAGGCAGCGGGAGATTCCATCATGCGCTGCCCGAATCTCTGCATAATCATTTGAATCAACATCATAACCTACTGAGAAGGCGAAGCAAAAAGCTCCCATGTCATCTCTACACACACCCCACCCCCCGAACTCTCTGAGTTCCCTTTGGAGGATCCATCCAAGTTAATCTTCACCCACCCAACTGTGGGCCTTTGCCATTTAACCACCAAGGGCAGGCTGGACTGTTGACCTCTGCATGGGCGAGTAGAAAGCGATGCAAGGCCTGAGGAACAGCAGCGGCAGAGGAGGAGATGCAGTTGTTGATGGAGGATAACCACCACTTCACTCGCGAGATCACCAAAGCTGCGAATGGGGTCCTACTATACAAAACCGCTGCGTTTCTCTCCTTTCAGATTTCCCACAGCAGCACACAGGGAGCTAGCTTGTGAATTGAGGCCACCTTAGGGCCGACGGACGGCGTACCCCACCACTACTCCAATCTGGACTTAATAGAGAGCTCTGGCATAACTCCAATGCTGAAAAACGTCCCTAGAAAATTCCAAGCAGCAACAGCGAGATCGCTGGCTAGGAAGAGGTGGACGCAGGATTCTATTGAGGGAGACATATCAGGCCAAGCAGAGATGTTGCAGTAGATGCACCTCGATGCAATTTGGATACCCCTAGACTGGACAACTTCATCAATAGGAATGGCCTTATGAAGCAGCCTCCATACAAAGAGGGAAATGCGAGGGGGCATCTTAGAATGCCATACCCACTTGGCCCAACTAAAATGGGGCGAGCTCGACCTGCATACTACCCAGGCTGAGCCAACCGAGAAGCTGCTTGAGGCAGAGTGGGGCCAGATAGGTGAGTTCGGACCGTCGGAAATGCAGAAACCTTCGTGGAAAATGTGGTCTACCACATCCTGGGGAAGGAGACCCAAGACTGCCAAGGGAGGAGAAGGGTCGTTAACGTTCAGGAATAGATTAACCTGTAAGGCCTGCAGCGCGTCTGGAATGGGTGTTGTGAGTAGGTCCTGAAGAGGGCCCAGCCCTGTCCAATTCTCCCTCCATAGATTGCAGCTACCCTCTCCGATCCTCCACCTCACCAGGGCCTCTAACTGCCTCAATAGAGGGCAAATTTCTTTCAAAAAGGGGACTGGGTGCTGGACATGCTGCCTGGACTGATCGTGACCAAATCCTTTGCGTATTTGGCAGCCATAAAAGAACCCCACAGGCTCTTGCCATCGTTGAATTTGATCCCCCAGGCCATCTTCATACGGAAGGCCTTCATGATGTCAAACAATTTTTTGATGACAAGACCCCCTTCTTCTTTGGGCTGAGTAATGACCCTCTAGCTTTTCCAGTGCAATTTCTTTTTCTGTCTATCCATCCCCAAAAGAAGATAGTGAATAGCTTCTTTAGAGCTACTAGGACCTGAGATGGGAGATGGGCCGACTAAGACCACTCTACCAGATTAGGAGAGGCACCTGGCCTGCAACCCTTGGATACGACACTCAATTCTTTCAATCAAAGGCTAGAAATCACTTGCTTTCATCCTACCCATTGCTATTGGGACCCCAAGATAGTTGAGAGTAGACCCTTCCTTGGAGATGCCTAGGAGCCTCTCAATGGACCTCAATCTGGAAGTGGGGAGCTTGTTGGAGTTGAAGAAGGAGCTTTTGCAGAGGTTAATAGGCTGCCTCGAGGCTGCCTTATATTCCTCCAGGAAAAGGAGGGTGTCGTCCGAGTATAACAAATGAGAAACCACTGGGTACCCTCTCCTGAGCTTGAAGGGGTGGCAAAGACCACATTCCACCAATTTCTTGAGGCCTCGACTCAAAACTTCTGCTGAAATAATGAATAGACTAGGGGACAGCGAGTCCCCTTGACGCAACCCGGAATGTGGCTAACCGAGAGATCGATGCACAGATCCGATGTGAGAGGGGAGATGGTTCTTTCTTTTTTCTTTTTTCTTTTTTCCTGAGTTTTTAATGTCTGGTGTGTGTTCTTCATTTTGAGTATTTAGTGTTTGGTTTGTCTTCGGTGGATGTATATACATCCTTGAAATGAAAATAATGTTCCCCTCTCAATCTCCCTCTTCCTTAACATCAAATTGAAATAAATCATCCTGTCTACCTGGTGAGCTATGGGATCAAATACAAATGAATCTAAAGCTTTTTTGTTTTTTCGTTTTTTTTTTAATGATAGTACAACATCAGATCTAGTCATATATATATATATATATATGCCCAACTTTCACCCTGAGTGAGCCATGTCAAAAGAAAATATTTTCCTCAAAAGGGTACTACGAACTTCTCATGAGGTCAAGTTATGTGGGCCCCATCGTGATGTGTGTCGAGCATCTACCCCATTAGTCAGATACACCATTCTATGGTGGATCACGTCACAGTCTTAAAAATTAAGTCAATCCATAACTTTAAAATAAATAAATAAATAAATAAAAATCCATAACATGGGTAGTCCACACCACATACATTAATAGTTGAGAGGGGTTATCCTCCCATTAAGGGCGTGTTTGGACGGGCGGATTTCATGGGATTGAGTTGTATCAGGGTGGATGGCAGCCATTTCAAGGTAATGATGGCTGCATCAATGGATTAATGCTGGCAATCCCATGGGATTGCTATATCCAGGGATTTTACCACCTAGTCTGTTTGGCACGCTTGGCCAATCCCTTCCAATCTATCCAACCAAACACGTCCCAGGCAAAATAGACGGGATTAGGAGGGATTAGGTGGATTTCAAGGTAATGATGGTGATGTCAGTGGATTGCTGGTTGCTATATCCAGGCAGAAGTTCAACGAGTCTGTTTGGCACGCCCGACAATCCTGGGATTTTACCTTCCAATCCCTTCCAATACAACCTAATCTCTTCCAATCCGCCCGTCCAAACACGCCCTAAAATATTCATAATCATTTATTGGTCTACAAAGTTATTGTTCAGTAATCCAGCCTATCCATTGTGTGTCCCACTTGGATGAGGGGTCAAACCAACTTTCAACTGCATCCAAAACTCAGGTGGGTCCCACTAAGTACTTTTATATATTTTAAGCATGTCTTCACATGGTTTTAGATGGTATGGCCCACTTGAATTCCGTACTAGCGAAAGGTCCTTTCAATGCTCTAACACCCACAACAAATATGGACATAACTGTCTCGCGACGTTCTGAACCCAGCTCACGTACCACTTTAATGGGTGAATAACCCAACCCTTGGAACATACTACAACCCCACGTGGCGATTTTTTTGATATCCCATAACCTAAAGGGTACACATCAAACACTGGGTGTTGATGTTCAACCATACCATGGTGGGGCCCACACAACTTGACATCATGGGAAGTTCTTATGAGGTCCGATCCACCATTCCATGGTGGACCACAGGCTTAAAATTCAAGTCAATCCATAACTTAAGCAGGCCACACCATGTATAACAATTGAGAAGGGTTACCCTCCCATTAAAATATGCATAATCATTTATTAGGCCCACTGAGATGTGATTCACAAATGCAACCCATCTATTGTGTGTGTCCCACTTGGATCAGGGGTCAGACTAAGTTTCAGCTGCATCCAAAACTCAGGTGGGGCCCACCAAGTGCTTTTATATGTTTTAGGCATCTCTTCACATAGTTTTGTATGGTATGGCCCACCTGAGTTCTGTATATATGGATTATTTTTGGGATATCCCAAAACCTAAAGGGGACCCATCAAATGCATTGTGTTGATGTTCGACACGCATCACGGTGGGGTTGGTTCACAAATCCAACTCATCCATTGTATGTGTCCCATTTGGATGAGGGGTCAAACCAAGTTTTAGTCGCATCCAAAACTCAAATGAGCCCCACCAAGTACTTTTATATGTTTTAGGCATTCACATGGTTGTAGATGGGATGGCCCACCTGAGTTTCGTATATGGCTGATTTTTGGGATATCCCATAACCTAAACAGGACCTATCAAATGCACGGTGTTAATGTTTGACACACATCATGGTGGGGCCCACACAGCTCTCCTCTTATATCTTTCCTATATATATATATATATATATATATATATATATATCTATATATATATATATATATATATATAATAATATATATATATAATATAATATAATATAATATAATGTGACTCATGTCGCCCAACTGAACCGTGAACCTTATTTTATATAGGCAGGTACATTTTAATAGCTCTTTGTACATAATGTATGGACCGGATCCCATATCCATGGTAGGTTCACCTTATTAGTGTACAGGGATATTTTAGAACATTTTTAAACATAAGATTTTATTATAGATAGTTGATTTTAGCATCTCGCTTAATAGTAATAACTATGGGATTTTGAGAATTTGATTTTGTTTCATTTGATTTAGACATTTTAAGACTAGAATTAGCACATTTTTAATTGATCGCTAAAATCAATTAATAATGTCTAGGGTTGATATTATGTGAGTAAGTGTGTGTGTGTGTGTGTGCACGCGCGTGCATGGTTGAATATTGTTAAGAGTTATGTATGTATGAATGAAAATTGATGAACTTAGGTGGAACTTAAAATGAAAGTAATTCTCACATTTGATTAAACTGATCAACGGATAAAGTTAGTACACTTTGTGTACGAGTTACAAACCGAAACTCTGGTTTGAGGGTGCACACTCTGTACTTGGATTTTAGGGCATGACATGTAATGAGGATATAACAAAACAAATAGTTTCCTAATCTACTTGTTAAGTGCATTAATGCTATGATGAGATGAAGCATGATCCTCATAATCCAACACTCCTTCAACAAATGACTTCAACACCTAATTTGCAGAATGCCAATACTCAATTAACAAGCGACTCCAATACATTTCTTAATGACATATCGTAAGATACTCACAATTAACCAAATGATTATTAATCCCAGTTCATACAGTAGGTTGACGAAGCTAGGGTACCACCATTATATCATGAGTCATTATCTAAATCATGTGGCTCATTGCGGCATGTAACGGCTCCTCAATGTCCCCTTGATCCAAATTAATGCATCATCTATTATATCTCATTAATCAATCATTACAACGGTACGACATAATGCCCAATAGTATGTAAATCAACACGGTAAGGGTCGTCATCCAAATACCTATTATGAATAATCAATTCAGAGGTGTGGGCTTATCACTCAAAACTAAATCAATACAAAGAAAATGTCTCGTCAACCAATTCCATTCACGCCTGAGTCGTTCGAATGGTACTCTACATGCAACCATCAGCCGGGTATTTGATGAGGGTCGTTCGAATAGCAATCAATTACATCCATTAATGATCACTGGTCATTATGGGGAGACTTATCACTCCAGCATAGGCTAACAGGTAGATATACTATACTACAATACTTGGCTTATTAGTTTTTGCAATGATTATGAGTAGACTTAAATCAATGGTAATAGTGGTCGTATCTCAGATTCTATCGGTTGTTATATAATCACTAAGCATAATGATGATCGAGCCCTGCATTAGACTGATGCGATCGATTATGGAAGACAACAGGCAAATCGACATTGGGTGCAAGGCATCCCATGTACTTCCAAATATTGTCGATTGTCTGTGTTCTATTTTGGTCGGCCGTATAAGTCTGGGATAGCTACCTTTAAGTAGGCTATTTGCTTATTTAAATAATTTACAAAGCTCAATCCATCACACCAATAATTCGAATTTATCATCTAAATAAACATAATCATAAAAAAATTCAATACCACACCAAGGTATACAAATTAAACACATGTATGAATTAATACAACCCAACCAACATCAACACAGTCCGACATATATCAACACATGACAATTGAATACATATACAATTTAGTACAATTCTATCTACATCAACATAATTCAATGTATATCAACTTTTTTTAATATTAGACATCAAAGAGTTTTAATATTAGGAGTTTCATATCACTTAAGCATTGAATCAAGCATGTCATTAACCAAATAGCAAACAGAGACATTTAATTATTTTAAAATGTCGGGTAGAAGCATAGGGGTAGATCTTCACCTTAAAGTCGAAGATCCTCAATTCAGATGCGGCCCTAGTGTCAGAAATTTGGAAAAAACAGCCCAATTCATAATTCATCAACAATCTCATCATTAGTAATGTGAATTCTAACCTTATCAGATTTTAATCAAAGGTTAAAGGTTTTATCTAACTTAATTCGATAAGTCGAGGCTTAGAATTGATATACAATGGCATCCGCATGTGGCCACGTCCAAATACGGCTTTCACAATAGCATGAGTCACTCCCAACTGATCATCGGGACCCTAAATCCTATCATGAACAAGCTCAAGGGTTAAGGGTTTTATTTAACTTAACTCGAGCAAACCCCAACTTAATTCGACGAGTCGGGGCTTGTAATTGATATACAATGGCATCCACATGTGGCCACGCCCAAATACGGCTTCCACAATAGCATAAGTCACTCCTAACTGATCTTCGGGACCCCAAGTCCTATCATGAACAACTCCAAGGGTTGGGATTTTTGAGAAAAAAAATCAATTCCTACATCAAATCGAGAGGGTGTGCATAGGTTTTATGGAATTTAACACTTATGGCTTGAAATCAAAAGGTAAGATACTCTGCTTGCCTCCAATTGTGAGTGGAAGTGGATAAGACGAATGTAATAGTAGCTACAAGGATTTTCATCGAGGAATTCGATAAAAGCAAAATTAAGAATCTCTTTCTCCTTCTTTCACTCTCCTTCTCTCTTCCTCTCTTCATTTCTCTCTCACTTCAGAGGGCAAATTCGTATGGGAAGAGGGAGAGTGAAATAAATGGGCATTTATAATGCCAGATGTGATATAAATGGGCCTAATGCAAAGAGTATTTACTATTATAATCTTATGGGAGGTTGTTTTTATCTTTTGGGGCCCACTAGATGGTATACCGGTCGATTTATATAGTAAGATAGTTGCTCTTAATAGTGATATATGCAAGACTTTGATTGGCCGTCGTACAGGCACACTACTTGGATGCAAGGGTAGTTTCATCAATCAAAAAAAAAAAAAAAAACAAAAAATAAATACTAAATAAAAAGTAAAGAAGCTAAAATGTGGGACACACCTTGGGGCATCTTATTTTAAGAGTACGGATGACATATAAAACTCTGGTTTCAACGTTGGGAGTTGATCTACCCATTTTTTCCTATATTGCGGCCCACTTGATATCTGCCTATTTTTTAGCCGACACTATAACATAATGGGGCAAAACGGATGAATGGGGTGGATTTCTTACAAACATCATGGTAGGCCTGCCTAGCTTCCTGTAGCAGTAAGTTCCTGGGCAAGGCATTCTCAGGCAATCTGGCACCTATCCGCTGGGTTGAACAGTCCAGTACTCCGCAGGTTACCTGAATTTGTAGTCAGCGGAACCTCCACCAATGTATATAATGGCGCTCCACAAGGACACAGAACACACGTGTAAGAAATCTGTACCGTTCATCTATTGAAACTGCATAACAACAGCTTAAATTTGAAATTCGGTTTAGCGAGGGATTTCACAGGAGAAATTAATAAACGGAAATGCAAAAGATATCAAAACCCCACAACCAATCAAGTGGCAATGGTCAGGTTTTGGAACGGGCCGGCTGTGACGGGTCCCGTCCGAGCTCAGTATGGCCTAACACATCAGGCTTGCCTCAAATATTAGTTGGGCCTGGGCGCTGGACCCTACGTGCGTAAAAATTGATAAAAACCATCTTAACCACTTAAATGCTCGTAACTTATCCGTTGATGAAGTGGGCCACACGAGTTTTCAATTAAGATGGGTTTGGAATTAGCATATTTGTAAGTTAGATACATCATATCAAATTGGGTCGGACTAAAATACATTTGAGTCCATGCTCAGTCCAAAAAATGATTTGGTCATGCATCAGAGGTCCAAGCCCAGCCCACGGGTCAAGCTAGGGACGCGGTTTGGCTAGTGAAGCTGCTACCAGCCAGGTGGCTAGCGGTCGGTTCTATGTGGACCACACCATGATGTATGTGTTTTATCCACGACGTCCATCTATTTTGAAAGATAATTTTAGGGATTTATCCCAAAAATGAGGTAGATCTAAATCTCAGGTGGACCACACCATGGGAAAACAGTAGTGATTGAATGTGCACCGCTAAAAACCTCCTAGGGTCCACTGTAATGGTTATTTGACATCTAACATGTTGATTAGGTCATACTGATCCAAAAATTTTGTGGTCCCCAATAAGTTTTTAATGGTGGGCGTTCAATCAACATTGTGCGGTCTACTTGAGATTTGGATCAACCTCATTTTTGGGTTCATACCATAAAATGATATGGAAGAATGGGTGGATGGCATGGATGAAACACATACATCATTGTGGGCCCCACAGAGCACCTACCACTAGCCATTGGCTAGTTGCAGGGTCCGTAGCCAATCCGTTTTCCAAGCTGGCAGGTCCAAGTCCGGTCCAAACTGGTGGCTCGTGAGTCATGGATTCCGAGACTTTCCTAACCAATGTGTACCACCAGCTTTATTGACATTGATCAAAGGGCTAGAACTGTTCAATTCAAGTAACCCTTTGAGAGATGGACAACCCAACGTGGGCCAAATTGTGGATGGTCCAAATATGAATTTAGGTCTTTAAAAAAATATATTTATCATCCAGAGGCCATTCTTTAGATGGTTAGGATTGTTAGATTTAAAATAATAATAAAATTAAAAATTAAAGAAAAAAAAATCATCTTTAGAGATTCACAATCCAAGGTGGGACTCACATAATAGACAGTCCAAATTTATCATTAGATACATTGAATTCAAACTAAAAGATATGCACTGTCCATTTTATTTGCTGGCCGTGCATTTTACTGACAATTGATCAGATGATAATTAAGGTGGCCCCCACATGTTGAATGAATCGATGAGCAGAATCCATTTTGATAAGCACCTATTATATGGTGATTCACGAGAGTTTCAACACCACTGTGGTGAAATCAGACCAGTGTGTACGGCTGTGAGTGCGTGTGTAAAAAGCAAACCATAGGGTTAAGATCTTCCAATCAAATTAATAAGAATAATAATAAAATGAATGGATGGTCTGAGGATTCATATTACTTTGGTTATATTCAACATGAACCACACGTTACATCAGTTACTGATCCTGTATAAAGTGATCATCAGAGTCCCACATGATGGGTGGTTGATATCCATTATCAGATCTTGACAATATTTTATATCCTAATTAATTCGGAGAATGTCTAAAGATCCATCAGTCGATAACTTAGACCTGTTAAGTGCATGTGACATCCAATCCTTCCAATATGTTGGACCCAAAAGAGAATCGCCTAGCGTAAAAATCAGTCTTATACACATATCAGAGAAAACAATTTCGAGCCACTGATAAATAGCGAAATAAAAGCATGGTCCAAAAAATCTATCAAAACAAAAATTCACTAACATGGGCAAATCGTAGCCGTTGATTGGAAAACTACAAGGCACAAAAGTACTGCAATCGGTGGCTGGGATCAAATGACTGGTGTAACATTTTGGTGGAAATAGAGTGCTTTATGAAGTCTTGCAACCATCAATTTAAAATATTTTTTTAAAAAAAATTTACAATGTAAACCAAATCCATGTGCACATCATCATATGCATAATCAACATCAACACAAATGCAAATCCAACCGTCAATTCACCAAATCATATAAACATATCCACCACCCATCAAAACACTGGACACCCTTCAACGATCACGCCTGGAGCTGTAGGGCAACTGGCCAACGGGCAATGATCACCATCATCTAGACCCCACCAATTCATCCCATAGATATCATATCCCTGAAGAGCAATGTACATCAATACACCCATCAAAGCAACGCCAGCATCCAAACCAGCGGATAAGATGTAGTTGTGCCTGGCCCACCAACCCCTGAACTTTCTGTACACATAGAAGTTGAAGAAAATGCCCACAATAAAAAAGGTTATGTAATTGACAGCCCGGCCAGGTGGCATGTTCCCAGTGGCCCCCAAGATCACAGGCATATGGATCAATGATATCCACCGTTGGTTGGGGAATAGACGGGCCAGGGCATAGACAAGGATGGGTGAGATCACACCAATGAGAAAGAACCAGTTAACGGTCTCATAGACGCCAAGACGGCCAAACATGCGAAGTGGGCCCACCAAGCCCCAGATGACGGAAGCGCTAAAGAACACATCGTCGTTGGGGCATGTCCAAGGGCTACCATCAGGAAGCAATGAAGGGTCGCAGATGTTTTCAACGGTTGAGAGCAGCCACCATGCAGTGGCGAAGTAGACCGTAGATGCAATCACCGTGCCTGAGAGCTGGGCTCGTGAACAAACACAAGAGCATGGAATGTGTTAGTATGGTTTTCAGGACTCGATCGACTTGGTCCATTTTGAGTTGAGTCAGAATTACAGTGGGGCCCACATAGGTGCAGGTTTTGCGATTCAATGTACACGTGCATGTGTACATTGGTTGCATTTATGTAAGATGTGCCTGTTGGTCTTGGAGCAGTGCCCGGACATTCACGTCAGGTTAGGGCTTTAAAACGGGCATATTTCGCAAACCAGATTAAGTTATCCGACATGTCTTGTATGATTTTAGGTAAGATGATCTACTTTAGCCACCCAACCCTGCTACAAGTTCAGTGAGCCAAATTTGTGAAATATTTTATTTATATTTTTACTATTTATAATAAGTTTTAGTTAGGTTTTGTCCTGACTCTTGCTTCGGTAACACTCTCAGGAGTTTAAATACTTGGTCAAGGGTTCGAGTACACATAGGTGGTGAAATCCCAATACGGCATGAGTGTGTGAGGTTATGTATAAAATTTTTTTAAAAAAAAATAAAAAATAAAAATAATAAAAAAAAAAAGAAGAAGGTTCACTTAGGTTATAACTCTTGATATGCTGGGCTTTGGGAGTTTCTCTCAACATAAAAATGTTTAGAATAATTAGAAGAACAACATGGTAAAGCCAAATATTACACTTACTAAGTTTACTATTTAAAGGAAGTTGCTTTTTATAAGAGTTTTAGTTATAGTTTAATTCCTAAACTTTGTCCATGGTGTAAATTCGTTTATTCATTGGTCAATAAATTTATGAATTTTCTAGGATATTATTTGTATGTTTTTGTTTTTTTCTCATGGATTTGAAAAGTCTCCGTGAGTATTCCCAGGAAGCTTCGTGGATTCAAACCCTGTGTTAGTTGAACCCCACGAAAAGTTATTTAGGCTGACTTTCGGTAAAAGGCCGGACATATTACGTTATCATGATCTGAGTTCAGGACGGAGGGCCATGCACCAAATAAGTTTCAACCGGTAGCCTAGCAAGAATTTGGGACGAAATGCATGGCAGAAATAAGGGGATCCAATCCGTACATGGACGAAATCCATTAATTAAATGGTGAAAGATCACGTACCTGAGCAACGAACATGGATCTAGGAGGGATCTTCATGTAATGGCCCAGCTTGAAATCCGCAAGGAACTGGATCGCCTGAGTCATGCTAATATAGCCGTAGGTCTTGAAAGCCACGTTGGCAAGGGGCTTCCCCGGGTACATATACCCGATTATCAACTCCGTTATAACGTTTAGTCCTGGTTGCTGAAGACATAAAGCGTTTGCTTAAATATATAAGTCCATTAAAAAATAATAATAATAAAATAAAAAAATTTCAATCTTAGCAAATGTATGAGATCCAAGCCATCATAAAGATGTGGCCCACCTTGAAGATCTGGATTTAAAATAAATAAATACCTGGTTGGTAGTGGCTGTGATGATCCCTATTGGTAGGGTGTAGAATAGAGCCAGTGCGCACGCTAGAAAGATACCCCAGTAGGGAAGCTGCAACTGCTTACCAAAGCCTTCACATGTGAGGATGGATAGAGCAACCATGGATACTAATATGATATGGAACCACCATTGAGGGACTGGTTTGTATTTTTTCATTAATCTGTTATGGACGTCCTCCATCTGATCGCTGGACCTCCCTACAGCTTTCCTCGTCAGCTGCCAGATGGAGCTGTGAACCAACAAGATTAGAGTGGATTAATCACATCTCAAAATAAGAGAATATGGAGTGAATGGAACATGTGTCCATTGATCTAGATCATCCAAAATGTGCCATTTGCATGGGCCCTACAAAAGCGAGATATTTATCAGATGGATGGCTCAGATTAATGATCTAGATCATAGTCTGGTAGTTATTTTCTTCTTTTACTCTTATTCAAAGGTAATGTTCAAGCTGTGAGGGCCCATGGTGATGTATTATGAGTTCCATCCAAACCATCCATCGTATGGACCACCTAATATTAAGCCTAGATTCCAAAATTGGGTCTGAATCATAACTTAGGTGAGCCACACGAAAGGAAACAGTGGGGCACCATTGGGAGGCCTATGGTCATCATAAAAACTTCCAGATGGAATGTGGGCTACAGTTAGAGCTGGGCAGGATCCGACCCGAACCGACCGATCCAACTCGTTTGAACCGATCGAATTCAATCCAACTCAAACGAAAGCCATGATCAGGTCGGATCGAGTAGACCCACTCAGATCCGACTGCACATCGGGTCGAGTTCGGGTCAATAGTCAATCTGATCCGATCCGATCAAGATTTTGATCTGATCGGGTAGTATAAATAACTTAAAAAAAAAAAAAAAAAAAAAAAAAAAAAAAAAAAAAAAAAAAACTTTTACTTTTACTCCTCTTTTACCCAAACAAAGAACCCTAACCCATCCCTTCTTTCTCTCCCAACTTCCCTCTTCTCCTTCTTTCTCTCCTCCTTTCTCTCCCTCTCTCTCCCGATTTCCCTCCTGTTTCCTTCCTAGTACGAAAGTCTCTAGCAAGACTTGACGCAGCCTAGTTTGAATCGATCGGACATACTCAACTCGATCCAACTCAGTTTCCCTGACCGAGTCCGACTCGGTTTGGGTCGTGCCAATAAGGATTCGGATCGGATCGAGTCAACCTTGCTGGACTCGGTCCCGGATTGGATCGAGTTTGGGTTAGGTTCTTGGAAAAATCGAATTGAGTCGAGTTGGACCAAATCTAGTTCGACTCCACTCAATGCCCACCTCTAGCTACAGCCACCTCATGGGTTGCACCTCATTAAAAAAGAGATCATTCGAAAACTCAAGTAGACGACAGAAAATCAGTATATGGGCTTAGGCATGATTGTAAATGGCTCCATGTGTGTGTCCCAACTGATTATATGCTTGTGATTGTACAACATGACTACGAACATAAGTTTGTCTTTTATCAATAAGCAAGCATTGTCCACGTCGATGAACGACATGAAGATCAGACACGTACCTCCCATGAAACAGTGCCACGTGGGTCAAAGTGGCCCCCAGAGTCGCGAAGCTGAGCCCATAACTGAAGGCGAAGAAGTTGCTGAGATGTATTTGGCTGTAATTATCGTACCCTTGCTTGTCGAGATTGAATGTCGCTTCGTTAATCACACGTGAAATATTGTACTTGTTCCCGTACGCATCGAAGACGTGTGGTGAGAAGATCGGGAACCGTTTGGCATTGTACCAGTTGTTCCAGTACGAGATAGGGGTGACGATGTAGACTATCAAGACGAATCCGATTAATAGGTTGATGATCGCGAACCCTGGGGGGCCAATGGGCTCCCAGTGAAACCCGATAAGGTTGCCCAATCAAGGCCAATAGACCCGATACCGAGACCCGAGTTTCCAGCCCCTATCTGTTGGGCCGTGACCGAGTTCTTCCATATCCAGCAAACAATCGAAAGGGCAGTTATGGAAGGGAAGAAATAGTTAGGGATAAGGTAATAAGCGAAGCTTGAGATCATGACCATAAGGAAAAATTGCAGCCTTGTTAGCCCTCCCTTTGGCCTCTTCTCGTTCTCATGCAATGCTCTGCACATCTCACAAGCAATGTGTTAGTGGTCCACATCACGAATGTATTTTCGTGTGGAAGATTGATTCAAATGCCATAGCCCACATAATGAGTTCACATGATGGTGGGCCCACCTGATGGACAGCTCAAGTGCTTCATTGATGTGGACCACATGGCACGAATGCCTCATTCTTATCCGTCCATCTGATGGGCTCCACCCTTGATAGGTCACAGTAGAAAGACTGTCCATGTTGGTTATTTGTACAATGTTGATAATTTTCATTTAGAGAGAGAGAGAGAGAGTACCTGAAGAGGGAGACTTGGACAAGGTTACTGGGCCACCACATATATGGAGATTCAACCAGGTACTTCCTAAAGACACCTGCCCATCCATATCCCAGCATCTACACATTCCAATGACGGTATCCCATTAAATTTCCACCGTTCAATTAATAATCTAGCACATGCAAAGATTTCCTCAGGTGCTAAACATTGTTAATACGCTTGAAGCCATCTATGGATGGAATGCCTTCGAAATCTTTTACCATTTAACTACCCAAGAGTTGTACAACTGATTCACAACCTACGTCCATGGCACATTGTCAAAGATCCAAGCCCTTCATTTGTGGCACATCGGGAAGATCCTAGCCATTTGATTTTTAGAGTTGTTTTGGTATTTTGTTGGTTTTTTTCTTTACTTATTATTTACCATTCTCATAGCGTTGCAATCGTCCAATAAAGGATATAATTGGGGCATCTTCTATCACTTGGGTCCATTGTTATCAAAATCCTATGATTTACAATTTATGATTTGAGTTGAATCTTAATCAAAATAATTTCAAAACCACTTTTAAATCCGTTTTTTTAATGAATCTTACCATTTTATAATTTAAATCATTCGAT
>JAJHSJ010000011.1:7691024-7755181 GCA_021015155.1 Magnolia officinalis
ATGGCCATTGATTATAGAAAAGATTGAATACAAGAGATCCTAAGATGACCACTTTATATATCAATATTAAATAAACATTCTTCTTTTATCATTAATCAATGAAAAACCGGGCACCCAACAACCTCTACACCTGGAGCCGTTGGGCAGTGGGCCAGAGGGCAATGGTCTCCCAATTCCAAACCCCACCATTTTACACCGTAGATATTTTGCAGAGCAAAGCTTGTCAAAAGAGCCATAAAAGCAATCCCAATATCCAGCCCAGCTGATAACACATAGTTGTACCTGCTCCACCACTTATTGTACTTCCTATATATAACATAGTTAAATAGGAAGCCTACCACGAACCAGGACCAATGATGGACGGCCCTTATTGGGGGCATGTATAAGGTGGACCCCAGTAAGATCGGGACATGGATGAGTCTGATCCACTTCTTCTTGGGAATGCACGCGAGAGAAGCCACACAGGCACGGGTGCTAGTGCCCCAAAGAGGAAGAAAAGGTAGAGGTACTTGTACAGGCCGGATGGAGCAAATATATGGGATGGACCTGCAATGCCCCAAGTGGTTGTAATACTAAAGACGACGCGTTCAGATGGGCATGTCCATGGGCTTCCTGGAGGCAGCTTGTCCGGTTCACATATGTGCTTCACCGTCGAGAGTATCCACCATGCTGTGCCGAAGTTAATGGAGGATGCGATCAACATGCCCACTATCTATCTCAATTGAAGAAAACACAAGGCTGGCATTAGCATGTCTCACTAAAAAGAACAAAAATAATAATAATAATAATAATAATAAATAAATAAACATGACTGTTTGGTTGTTAGACACTTAAAAATGAGTCATCTTAGTTTAGTTAATCCTAATTATGTATTAAAGATCATATTTCTTTTCAACAGGATTAAAAATAATATTAATAACCAACAATCATGATCTCTAATACCTAATTAGGATTAATTAAAATGAGATTAACTCATTTTTAGGTGTCCACTGAACAAGCTGTTAGCATTATTAGGTAGAGCTTTGAGAGGTCAGGGGCGCATGTAAGGCAGCTCATGCATATTGCTCCAAGTTTCACCCAACTCTGTGCATCATATGCACCCCCTCATAGATTCCTTGTGTCCCAAAATTCAGGTCAGTCTAAAAACTCATGTGGACCACACCACTTAAATTCATGTCTAGAACCTCTAAAGTAAGTTGTGGCCCACCTTGGTTTCGAATGGCCTGATTTCTTTGGTGTCCATTCATCCTGGTTGGATGCATCTTCTGAATGGGTTAGATGAATTAAAAATCACTGCAGGCCCTACATACAACCTAGAGGGTTTTTAATGGTTTGCCCACCTGAGTTTTGAAGCAGCCTGGTTTCTGGGTGACAAGGAGAGAAACAGGGGTGTAAATCATGGATGGACTGGATGTCACTAGTTCATCATGGTGGGCCCCACACATCGATTTGTACATGAAACTTAACATAGAAATTTATGATAATGTTTTTAACCATGGTGAATTATGTATACCTGGACAGTGAACAATGATCTTGGAGGAATCTTCATGTAGTGTCCTTGCTTAAGAAGATAAAGGAAGGACAGGGCCCGACCCATGCTCACCCCACCATAGGATTTGAAAGCCATGTTAGCAATTGGTTTGCCCGGGTACAAATACCCAATTAGCAACTCCGTAATTATACTTAATGAAAGGTACTGCAAGAAGATTTTATGTAATATTAGTAGTAATTTTTATTAGATACTGATGTTTTGGAGATATTATTTTAAGCCATGAGCTAGAGAATGAGGCAGATCCAAAGCTTTAGTGGACCCCACCACATAAAACAGTGGGAAGATTGATGCCCACCGTTGAAACCTTTCTAAGGCCCAGCATGATGTTTTTTCAAAATCCAACATGTTCAAAAGTTAACAAAGACATTAAAGAAGGGAAAATACAAATATGAGCTTGATCAAAAACTTTTGTGGCCCTTAGAAGATTTTAATGGTGGCGTCACTCTCCTCACTATTTTCTGTGGTGGGGTCCATGGGAGCTTTGGATGTGACTCATTCTTTGGATATTACCCTAAAACGATCTCTCCAGATGAATGGACAGTGTGGATACGGATCTCTCCAGATGAACGGACAACATGGATGCAAAACATATATCGTGGTTGGGCCAACGAATTTGGTGACGTCACTTCAGTAGCAGTCTCACTGCTCAACCTGTAAGTAACCAATCTGCACCCGCACAGATCTCTTGAGGTGGGATTTGGACTGCACCAAGCTATCCTATGGGATGATTCCCAGGAGACTATATATGTGTGTGTATATGTGTGTATATATATATATATTGATGAGAGCAGGTCGCGGACAATTACATGGCAAAGACGGATTAGAAAAGGCTCGGTCGGCGACAGAAGTGATCTGGACCATTAGACCTTCAATCAGGCGTATCTCGCAATCCGGGATGAGTTAGCCGACGTAAAATATATGATTTTGGGGTAGAACGAGCTACTTTAGCCAACCAACCCTGCTATGCTGGGTTGCGATGCTCGGAATTGTGAGAAACCTGATTCGACGGTCGGTCTTTTCCCTGTTTCAATTCATTTTTACTATAAATAGTAAGTTTTAGTTTGACTATAACTCTTCATCTCGTCGGGCTTTAGGAGTTGCGCCCAACGTGAAAAGAGCTTAGAATAATTAGGGGAACGGTTTGGTGAAGCCAAATAGGACACTTACTATTTTTGGCCGAAAACCTTGCGCACTAGTAGACATCACGACCGTCTATAAATAGTAAGTTTACTATTTATAGTAAGTCGCGAATTCTAGGAGTTTTAGTTATAGTTTGATTATGATTTCTTTCCCATTGCTTAGTACCCTTATTTAAAGGATTGTGAACTCGTTTTTATGCATTCATTAAGCTATTTCGAATTTATTAGGATTTATTTCTATTTTCTGCTCTCTTTTCTCATGGATTCGAGAAAGTCTCTGTGAGGAATCCAGAGAAGTTCCGTGGATTCAGAATAGTTATCCTCTTGAGGAAGACGGTGCTCGACCTCACGTCCTCCTTTGCGTCATATATATGTTGTGTGTGTGTGTGTGTGGTGTGTGTGTGTGTGTGTGTGTGTGTGTGTGTGTGTGTGTGTGTTGTGTGTGTGTATATATATATATATATATATATAGAGAGAGAGAGAGAGAGAGAGAGAGAGAGAGAGAGAGAGAGAGAGAGAGATTTACCTGAGAGAGAGAGTCAATAATTACCCCCCAGTTAATAATAAAATCATAACCCACCCCAGGTTAAGAAATATAACCACACCCACTGCGAGTAGAATCCCCCAAAAGGGTAGTTGAAGTTGCCCTCCAAATCCTTCACATGTGAAAAATGCTAGACCGAGCGAGCTAAAAAGAATTATGTAAAACCACCACTGAGGTATAGGATCATATTTCTTCATCAACTGATTGTGAATATCACCGGTTTGCTTTTGGCCTCCATGGGACACCTTTAGCTGCCTCCATACCGAACTATAATATATAAAAAGAATAAAACGAAAACCATGCGGCCATTACTGCAAGCGCCATAATTTTCGGTAGCACTTTTTACACAGATCTTTATGCCAAAAGATATGAGAATCCTGATCCTTTGCTTGCCACAAACAGGTTTTTCTTTTTTTCTTGCATATTGATTGGTCCACATCATTACTGACACTGCATTAAATGTAGTCTATGATGATGTAGTCCAATCACATTGCAAAAAAATAGATTTTTCCTATTTGTGGCAATCAAAGGATCCGGATTCAAGATCTAAACAATGTAACTCACTTCATGGAAAGCTCAACTCCCACACGAGTCACATTATGACACATGTATACCTTTTTAGAGCTCAGATCTCGCATATGCATCACATTGTAACACATGTACTCATGTATGGAATTTGTAAATTAACCTCCCAAAAAGACATGACCTTACCCTCCATAGAAGAGAGCTGCATGAGAGAGAGTCGCCGTTATGCAGGCAAAGCTGAATCCATAATTAAGCGCGTAGAAGGTACTAAAATTGATTTTCGAGTAGTCGTTGTAGGCCTTCTGATCAAATTTGAATTCCTTGTCATCCAAAATTCGCGAGATGTTGTACAGTTGTCCATTCTTATCAAACAAGTCCGCAGAGAAAATCGGAAATTGCTTGGCATTGTACAGATTAGTCCAATAAGCAATGGGTGTTATTATGTAAAAGATTACGATAAATCCAACCATTTTGTTTATGATCGTAAATAGAGGATAAGCTAAAGGACTGCCTAAATAACCCCCTATTGTGGACCAATCTAGGCCAAAGGAGCCAATGCCAAGACCACTCCAACCTGAACCAAGTTGTTGGGCTCTAACCGAATCCTTCCAAATCCAGCAAACAAATGAGAGGGCGGTTATAGAAGGAAATAAATAGTTAGGGATAACATAATAGGCGAAGCTTGAGACTAGGACTAGAAAAAAGAACTGAAGTCTTGTTAATTGTCCCTTGGGCCTTTCTTCAACCTCGTTTAATGCCCTATGGAATTAAAAAAAGTTCATTTTGTCAGATATCATGCAACAATGAGCCAATACAGAACTATTATACTGAGAAGCGAGAGAATCATAGGGGCAAGCTTGTAACATGGCCCATTGCACATAGCTAAGTCCAGGTCCAACCCGTTTAGTTATTGGGCCTCAACATCAAATCCCAAGGATAGTCTATAAGCTGTTATGCTGACCTCGGATACAGCCCAAAGTGTTCAGAGCTAGTATTGGACCTGAGCCAACCCGGTTCATCGCCACAATTACAACCTTGTTAGCCTTGGGCCTAATTTTAGGATGTTGGTCTGTATTGGGCCAGAATATAAAGCCCAATTAAGAAACAGCCCAAGGTAGGATGTTGGTCTATACGGTCGAGCTCATGGGAACTTCCCATGAGGTCGAGCTGTGTGGGCCCCAGCATGATGTTTGTGGAACATCTCCCCATCAGTCAGATGCACCATTCCATGGTGGGCCTAGGGCTTAAAAATCAAGTCAATCTGTGACTTTTGTGGGCCACACCACATACAAAAGTTGAGGGGGGTTATCCTCCATTAAAACATTCATAATCATTTTTTGGGCTCACCGAGATGTGGTTCACAAATCCAGCCCATCCATTATGTGTTTCCCACTTGGATGAGGGTTCAGACCAAGTCTCAGACGCATCCAAATTTCAGGTGGGCCCCACCAAGTGTTTTTATATGTTTTAGGCATGTCTTCACCTGATTTTAGATGGTATGGCCCACCTTGATTTCTGTATACAGCTGATTTGTGGTATATCCCATAATTTAAAGGGGACCCATCAAATGCACGGTGTTGATGTTTGACATACATCATGGTGGGGCCCACACAGCTCGACCTCATCGGAAGTTCCCATGAGGTCGACCGCACATAACCTTTTCCATATATATATATAGAGAGAGAGAGAAAGAGAGAGAGAGAAAGAGAGAAGAGAGAGAGAGAGAGAGAGAGAGAGAGAGACCTGTAGAAAGAAACAGTGACAAGTACATCAGGCCACCACATATAAGGAGATTCAACAAGTAGCTTCATAAGCATTCCAGCGAGTCCATAACCCAACATCTACAAGTATCAAACAGGAAGAATGAAAATAAATTCTACTTCGTTTTCTATTACTTTTTTTTTATTTTTTTTATTTTTATTTTTTTAAAGAAAGAAAGAAAGAGAAAAAAATCTGCATTTCTAGAGAATCACTTCCATGCACATGTTGCACTGAGAATCGGTGCATACGCACTCACACTGTCTACGTATGGTGAGCGGGAATCCAAATAGCTAGTATTCCAAAATGGTTTTTTCCTCTAATGGGAGAGAATCTAAAACACATTCCAAGATGTGATTTAGTGAAATTTTTAAATACATTTTGTATAATGTTTGGTTGGTGGAATATGTTGTCCACCAACTCTCCTTTCGCACAACCATTTTACAACGAGGAAACACAGAAAAATGGCCTTGCACGTGTACACACGGCGTGGAAATTAAGGATCGACCTAACTCAAAATAAATAAATTAAACTAGACAACTCAGCACAACTCAACATTATTTATATACTATTTTGTACTGAGTCAACTCGTCCGGGCCTGGTCCGACTCTGGCCAGTGCTTGGACTTATTTGGTCTGCTTAGACATGGAATATGTGGCCTGATTAATTTTTGGGCCAGGCTTGGACCAGACTTCGAAAATGATGTAGAGCTAGACGCGGACACTTTCATGGTCAAGATGGACCAAAGAAGGCCTGATCGGAGGCAGAAGTTATTGAGACCATCAGAACATTAAAACAGTTATCTCGCAAATCGGAATGAGTTTTTGGACATATCATATATGATTTTGTGGTAGGAGATGATACTTTGGCCAACCAATACTGCTATGTGTTGCCCATGCAAGATTTGCAAGATTTCATCAGATCAATGGTTGAAAGTCCATTTTAATTTCATTTTTACTATTTATAATAAGTTTTATTTCCATCATAACTCTTAATACTTTGAGCTTTAGGAGCAACATGAAAAGGGCTTAAAGTCAAATTAGATTCTTACTACCTTTTACACTAGTAGAAATCATGACCATCTATAAGTTTACTACATACAATAAGTCAAGTTTTTCGGGAGTTAGAGTTTGATTCTAAAAGTTCATCCTAAGTTTGATATCACTATTTAAGGATTTTAAATTCGTATTTACGATAAATCAATTTATTTTCAAATTTATTTCTAATTTTCTATTTTCCCTCGTGAATTCAAGGAATCTCATTGAGAGTCCAAAGAAACTAGGTGGATTCCGAGACCGTGATCGACCTCATCACGTCCATCCTTTTGTTAGATAACAACCCCTAAATTTCATGTCGATAAGCTTGCTTCATCACAAGCCCAACCCTGACTCACATAGCATCGATGAAACATAGAAATCCTTCATACAAAGGCAGAGTGTTTGTTTGTGCATGAGGGCCGGGGCTTACTTCAGTGGTATGGATTAACAGAAAAGCTGGCAATGGATCTATCTTCTTATGGTAGAAAATCTTCGACTGCGATATAATCTCAATTGCATACGGCGAACCAGCACCCATAGATGCTAAGATGGTCGTCAAGGCGTGCTCCTTTATGTTGAACGGTCCCGGGTTCAAAGAAAACGTCCATTTTGTCCCTGGAACTCTTATGGGCTTTGTTGGCAGTGTCCTTGCCATCATCTTCCCGACTGGTAAAAGAAGTATCTGGGCCACAAGATCTGATACAAAGATCCTGTTTTGACGGTAATGAAAGTACTGGTTCACGAAGGAGAGAAGACTGCATGTTGTGAGGCCCAAAACCCACGTCCGAAATGTTAAGACCGGCAACGTTGGATCGTCGGTGGTGGGAACGGTCAGCCTCACTTGCTCGATGGGAGAGTCGTTGATTTTTTCTGCAAAGTAAGTGTCATTAGAATTTATGAAAAATACTTCGATAGGCACTGAGAAACTGATGTAGAGGGAGACGGATTTTCTACTCCCCCTCACACCAGCCCCGTGGCTGGTGGTCGGTGCTCTGTGGGCCCCACCATGATGTATATGTTTTATCCATTCCGTTCCTCCATTTTTACAGATCATTTTAGGATTGATGAAAAAGTGATAGGGATATAAATCTTAGGTGGACCACACCACAAGAAAACAATAACGATTGGATATCCACCATTAAAATCCTCCTAAGGCCCACTGTACCGTTTATTTGACATCCAATCTGTTGATTAGGTCATAAAGAACCAGATGAAGGGAAAAAATAAATATCAGCTTGATCCAAAACTTTTATGGTCCCCAAAACGTTTTTAATGGTCAACGTTCATTCAACACTATTTCCTGTAATGTGGTCCACTTGAGATTGATAAATAGCTCATTTTTTTTTATACCATAAAATGATCTATAAAAATAGATAGACAGCATGGATGAAACACATACATCATGGCGGTGCCCACAGAGCACCGACCACCAGCCAATGGTGTGTGGCAGGGGGAGTAGCCAATCCGTTTCCGATGTAGAGCTGGTCGGGGACACTTTCATGTCAAAGATGGACCAGAGAAGGCCCAATTGGAGGCGGAAGTGATCCGGATGGTCAGAACCTTAAAATAAACATATCTCACAAATCGGAATGAACTATTCGACATACCATATATGATTTTGGGCAGGAGAAGCTACTTTAGCCACCCAAACCCCACGCTTAATTTGCGAGATTCCATCATGTCAATGGTTGAAAATCCTTTTTATTTTTATTTTTATTATTTATAGTAAGTTTTAATTTGATTATAACTATTCATCATCTTATTCTGAAACTTTTATAAAGGATTGTAAATTCATTTTTATCATCATTCAATAAATTTTTAAATTTCTAGAATTTATTTTTATTTTCTTATTTTCCCTCATAGATTCGAGTAGTTATGTGAGGAGTCAGATAAGCTCTATCAATTCAAAGTAGTTATCCCTTAGGAAGACGGTGATCGACCTCATTACGCTGTCATAAATATGTAAGGTTTGCATGAGTAGGTGCAATGTTTTGATGATCCAAATGTGTGGGACCCACTGCAGATGGCCATCTTAACCCTTCAATTGGTGGCCAACATAAATAAATAGTTAAACAAAGCAGAAATTTTCCATATTCAACCTGACTTAACTGATTTTTGGCTACGGCACAAATGCAGTTCCATCGACTAATTAGGTGGGCCAGTCCATTGAATAACGGCCAACATTCTGATTCAACAGATAGATGTTACCCACCTCATGAGAACGTTGGGTGGCCGCCCTTAGTCCCCGTTCAGATGTCCTACACAAGTGATATGTTGGTGGAAAGAAAGGGCAGCTGCATGTGAAGCTATCACTCAGCCTGCTGTAGTTGATCCGTTCCATTTATTCCAATGCCAGCAATCAAATAGCTAAGATTGCTCCATCGTTGTGAGTATTGCTAGCGTAGGCCATGGACAGAAGGACACTAAGGACGGTCAATCTGGATTCACCGATCAGGTAATCAGACGCCCAAGTGCATACTGGTTAGCCATGATGAACCTTTGGAACAACAACAGCGGCCACACAATCTTCGCCGTTAATTTCATTGTACTATCGTGTTCCCATGAATCTAACGGCTCCAATGACGTGTCACGATTTCAGTTACAAAACCTTTCATACGTGCTCATGGAAAATAGAGAGGGAAAGTTCGTGTACCTTGTTCTTCCTCCATTTGTGTATGTCTGTCTGTGAAAGAGAGATAAGGGTTGGGTTAGACATGTGGGAGTAGGCCATACTTAAAGGGGAAGAAATCGAACGGCTTACAACAAAAAATTTCAAATGAGAAATGATTCCCTACAGCCGGCGGGCTTTTTATTTTTATTTTGTATTTTTATTTTTTAAAAATTTTTTAAATAATAGTGTGCATAACATCTGGGCCATGCAAACGGTGGGACCACCATAAAGATCAACTTCTCCAATAAAAAAGAATAAACAAAATTTGGCTAGTCCATTACATCACTCAACGTACGTTTTTTTTGCCACACAAGGAAATGGGTGATCTTGATGGTGGGGCCTCTTTTTCGCGGATCAGATGTCCTATACACGTCCAGGACGAACTGCGATTCTGTAGGGACCCATCAGTAACGAGTGTACCGGAAAAGCTCTATGGGCTCCACCATGATGTATGTGTTTCATCCACGCCGTCCATTCATGTTGTGAGGTAATTTTAGGGCATCAGCCCAAAAACGAGACAGATCCAATCTTCAGGTAGACCGCACCATAGGAAACGGTGGATAGTGTCACCTACTGTTGAAACCTTCTTAGGGCCAACTGTGATGTTTATTTTCCATCCAACATGTTAATAAAGTCACGGAAACCTAGATGAAGTGAATACATCAAAATCAGCTTGATCCAAAACTTTCGTGGCTATGAGATTTTTTAACGGTAGGCATTCAATCACGGTATGGAGGGGTCACTACGGAACCAGAGTCCATCGGAGATAATGATTATATTAATTAAAGGCTTATTTCAGTTCAGTATTTTATACTACAACTGATCACCTACAACTGTCTGCATGGCAAGAGTCGTAACACGCATTCGGTAACATATATATATATATATATATATATATATATATATATATATATATTATATATATATATATATAATCTTTGTAAGTATCTTTACCGCCTATTTCCTAATGTTTTTAGGAAAAGAGTTGAATGTTTTGAAATTACGTGAGATGCTTCTCTGGAGATTGAAATAACCCAAATGACCTTGTGCATTATTTTTCTATAGAGCGGAAGAACAGTTAATGATTGGGAGGTGGTCGTGTTGTTCATATGACACTAAACTCTTTCAACAGGTGTACCTCGTTGTGATAATTAGATAAGTAAAAATTCAAGGAGAACCACAACCATTTGGAAAAAAAAAAAAAAACCTAAAAAATTCACTTGCTGCCCATCTGAGGTTGCATCCACATGATTTTTAGTTTATCTGATTAGATGTAGCTTTTGAACAGGTTGAATGTCACACACACCACACAGGCCTGCACTATACCAATACCAACCGATGGATTTTTAAGAAGAAAAGGTTGATTCGGTCATTTCATTCTTTTCATCTCCTGAAAAGCATGTTCTGTAGCTTACAAACTTTCTGGCATAAAAATCCTAAAAAAAATAATTGTTGTTTTCTATCCCCGACGAATCTTATGTGACAAAAAACACGCCGTGCTCCCAAGGAATCTAGTTAAGAGTATCTTAGAATGGGCATTAACGGTAGATTAAGATATTCTATCAACATTTGCTAAAATACATCTGAACCTTTTTTTAATGAGATACATTCGGACTCTAGCTATTGGATTTTTTTTTTTTTTTTTTTTTTTTTAATAGCCTGAATTATTTATTTGATAGGGCTCCCTTGTAGAGTGATATCTAAAAAGCCTCTCTCAGATGGGACGTTTTAATCCTTTGGGTATGGCAATTGTTCATGTTCAAATCGAAATATCTAAATTAAAAAAATAAATGCTGGAACAATCTAATTGAGACCTTAATTTGTTGACTTTAATTCCCCACGTAAAGTGTAACTAGTCCAATATAAACAGTTTGGATTGTTGGAAGATGACCAGATTCAGAGGCTAAAGTCCCAATGCATCAAACTGCAATGGATCAGATTCATTCCAACTATCATGTATTTTATATGGTTAATCACCACTATTTTATATGGGTGGTCATTATCTCCCGAACAAATCTCGACCAGGGAATTGAATGGGGATATATTTTATATTTAGACTTTTTTCTCACAATATTTTTGGGAAATTCTCATTGAAAATAGAATAATAAGAGCAATTTATATTATCAGTACATAAATAAATTCAAGAATATACATATACGGTTATAAAAGGAATTATTTTTACTTCCAATTTTTTTTATGTGAAAACCCATGATAATTTCATGATAAAATTGCGAGAGACAAAAAAGCCAAGATTTGAAAATATGATGATATTATAGAGTAACATCTTTTGATCAATTATCTTCCGTAACACGGTGAGATTTTCAAAGTCTTATCAAATAGTTGTCACAATGGTTATACTATTGTTTAGGTTATTTTCAATGAAGAGAAATGCTCCAATTCTCAAAGCATTATAAGAGCCCATTTTCATACTACCAAATAAGTAGTTAAAAAATAAATGTAAAAAAAAATAATAAAAAAATTATGTAAACCACTAATTTACTTTCTTAATTAAGTTAATTTGGTTAATCTTTTTTTTTTCATAAATTTTTAAAGAGGGTCATCCCCCTATTCCATTGATCAAACAAACATAAGATGTACAAGCTAGAATTTCAGGTGGGCCCGCACAAATTTGGGCCACACCTATCATATCGGCTAAACAAATAGAAGAAAAGGCAAACGTGGGGAGTGAGAGGAAACCGAGAGCGGGCGATTTCTAGGGCATGAGAGCGGGCAATTTCTAGGGCATGAGAGGGCGCTGCGCCCCCTCCCCTAGGAGGGGGAAATTGTTCAGCAAAGGTCGCCGGAGAAATCTCCCTAACCCTAAATGCTTATTTGTGGGAAATCTTCCGTTTGCCTGTTCCACTGAAGATGTTCTGAAGATCTTCCAGAAATACGGGAGGGTTGTAGAGGTTTACCTTCCATTTTTTCCAGGCACATCCAAGCCCAGGGGCTATGGATTTGTTCGATTCTGCTATGAAGATGATGTTAGAGCTGCAATGGGTGTCCTTCATGGGAAAAGGATCGATGGCAGGGAGGTCACTGTAAAAAACGCCCATCCGAAACCCATCGATCCCGCGTTCCTCCAGCGACACCGCACCTGATCCTCCAGTTACTCTACCCCGGCAAACAGAGCACGTCGTGCGCAGGGGTATATCCCACCCACCCCGTAGATGGGAACCGCAAGTAAAATCTGGTCCTTCGAATGATCAAGGAACCCTTCAAGTTACAGCAGACCCGGCGTAGGTCTCCCGCAAGTTGAAAGATCTAGAACTAGCTCTGGTAGGCTCTTCAGGTTCCAAGGTGATTTCCATCCTTCAGATTATTGAGGCCCTCAGATCCTCCAAATTCATTGCCTCAGCGATTGATGTCGCCAGAATTTCTGCCCATCGATTTCTAATCTCATTCAAATCCAGGAAGGATCTCTCAGATTTTGTTTCCGATTCATCTCTCTGGAAGGAAATGGGTCCGCAAGAGCTCCTCCCCTGGTCTCCTCCGCTTCAAGCAACGTAAGAAGAGTTCTGGGTTCGATTTTTCGGAATTCCAGTGCATGCGTGGATTGAATCTGTGATTCATGATCTAGGCAGTCTGGTTGGAGAGGTGTCAGGTATCGACACACTATCCTGATTTGGCATTTTCCAGATGTTTGCCCGGGTGAAAGTATCTCACCTTAATGAAGCAGCTCTACATTCTCCTATTCACCTTCTTGCGGCGGGTGAGGTTTTTCATATCAAGGCCCAACTCGAATGTCAAAATTGAGCATCTCAACCTATCAGCGGAATGCCTCAAAGTCCCGCCACGAACATGGCCCCTGCTGGTGTTCCTGATTTTGATGGGGCCAATCCCAGTGCTGCAAACCAGTTGATTGTCTAGGCTGGGTCTGAAAAGGATGTTGGGGCTACCCAAAATCTATCAGAGGCAGCCGATCTAGACGATAGTTTGGTGCACCCACAACCTGCTCAACGGAATGTCTCTGCCCACCCCGCCCGCATTTCGTCGGATGGGAATTCTCCCCAAAGCCCTCTGCCTCAAGTAGAAGTCTCTCCACATCAAAGGCATCTGCAGTTGATGCTGATTCCCCCGGCTGATCCTTCCTCTTCATCGGCCACCTTTCAGGAGGTGATCCTGCAGCCGCATCCTGAGTCCCACCTCTGCCGATCCAAGGTTGCCGCTACTAGACTCAAGGATGGTCTATCTGGAGAACAGTCCCCAGCTCTACCCTCGGTACCTTCTTAGGTTCCTAACAATTCCACTCAGGTACAATTCTCTCCCTCTTTCTGCTCTGTTGGGGCGCAGCTACCAAGCCATCAGGGAGGCGAAATTGTCTCGACTTCCCCTCCAGCGCCGTCTTCCCCTGTGGATATGCCGAGGATAGGTCTTGGTCTCCCTATTCTTCCAGGGAGTGCTCACTCCCCCAGGAAGTGGGGAACCTTATGTAGTCCTGCCTCTCCCCGGACTACACCCCCAGACCTCAGATAGAAGCAGAAGTCAATCCCCTGACTCTGAAGGGGCTTACTAATGGCTATATTTTGGTCTATAGACAACTGGATCTTTCTGTAGACCTCTCCTCTTACAAGATTTCTCACTTGGATGGTAGGCTTTGCTCCGACCCTCGATCCGACTCGGAGGATGGAAAGAGAAGATTGCTTCAATTCAAAAGAAGGGTTTATTATACAGGAAATGTCTTTGATGGATAGCAGTATTTCCTGGAATGCCCGTGGGTTGGCCAATGCGGCCACTATCCGTACGATGAAAAGGCTTATTCGCTTGCATAACCCCTCCATAATTGCGATCCTCGAACCCATGGCCAGAGACAGTCGGAGAGTGGGGATAGGGCTTAAAATGGGTTTCCACTCATTTATCTCCAATTTCCCTGAGGGCGGAAAAATCTGGATTTTCCATCGACAGGATCTTTCCTTTTCAGTCATAGGAAAATCTGACCGGTTGATCATTGTACGGGTGTCTTTGCAGAATAATTTCTCTTCTTGCAAATTATCCTTTATATATGCTAATTGTTATAGGATCAGTCGTAGATTGCTTTGGAGCTCCCTAGATTCTATAGCTGCAGGTTATGTTGGTCCTTGGGCAGTTGCTGGCGATTTTAACGTTGTCCTCGACTCTTCTGAGCGAGTTGGTTATAGGGGCCAAGATTTGGGTAGTATGAGGGAATTCAGAGAAGCAATTGACAAGGCTGGCCTTTGTGATGCGGGCTTCTCTGGCCCCAGATTCACTTGGAGTAATAATCGTGCTGGCCTCTCCCGCGCTTGGGCCAGGCTAGATCGCTCTCTCTGCAATGGTAGGTGGCTGCAAACTTTCCCAAATTTCTTAGTAAAGCACCTCCCAAGACTCAACTCCGATCACGCTCCCCTGTTAATGTCCTTCCCCTCAGCTTCCATCTCTGGCCCGAAACCTTTTAGATTTCAACGGATGTGGATGCTGGATGCCTCTTTCTCCCAAGTAATTGAAAAAGCCTGGGCTATTGACCATTCCTCAAAGCCCATGACTAATTTGCTGCTGAAGCTAAAAGCAGTCAAGCATGATCTCCGCATCTGGAATCGAGAAGTCTTCGGTAATGTCTTTAAAAAAATTCGGCTTGCAGCCCAATCTTTGGTCTCTTTGGAATCTAGAGCGGAGTCGGACCCCTCCGTTTCGGCAGCCCATCTCCATTTGGCAAAGGCAGAACTTGCAGAAGAAATTTTCTGGAAGCAGAAGTCTAGGAACTCCTGGTTGGAGGAGGGAGATAAAAACACAAAGTTCTTCCATCTTCTGGCTACTGAACGGGTCAGAAGGCTTGGGATTCATGAAATTCAGATTGGAAATGGTGAGCGAGCTTCTTTATGCAGTGCCTGCTGTCCTCTGAGACTGCGGTTTCTCCCTCAGCTGATTTTCATGATCTTCTAGATTGTATCCCCCACATAATCTCGGAGGCAGACAATATTGGGCTCATGAGGAAGCCTTCTCTTGAGGAAGTTAAATCGGCTGTCAACAAGCTCCCTAAAGACAGTGCTCCTAGCCCAGACGGTCTTTCTGATGCTTTCTTCTCTGGATGCTGGAGCATAATAGGAAAAGATATCCTTGCCGTTGTGGAAGCCTTCTTTCAAGGGTCTGTTCTCCCCAAGGCCTTCTCAGCCACGCTGATCTGCCTAGTACCAAAAGAGCTGGGGGGCCAAATCCTTCTCTGACTATAGGCCGATCAGTCTTTGTAACGTTGTGTACAAGATTTTGCCTCTATCATCTCAGATCGGCTGAGCTCTATCCTCCCAAAGGTGATTTCCCCAGAGCAAGGGGCCTTTGTGTGGGGTCGCTCAATTGCAGAAAATATTACGCTTGCCCAAGAGCTGTTCAGAGATGTGGACCGAAAAGTGAGAGGTGGAAACATTGTGCTTAAACTCGATATGGAGAAAGCGTACGATAGGGTGGAATGGAATTTTCTGCGTCAGGTCTTACTGAAATTCAGTTTTTCTGCTTCCTGGGTCAACTTAGTCCAGTCTTGTTGGGAAAACAACTGGTTCTCGGTTCTTATCAATGGAGTCAGTTGCGGTTTCTTCCAATCCTCGCGTGGCCTGAGACAAGGGGATCCCCTATCGCCGAGTCTTTTCATCCTTGCTTCCGAAGTCTTGAGTCGTGGCCTGTCCAAACTCAGCTCGAGTGGTTTATGCATCCCTTACAAGGTGAAACAAGGCTGCACTCCTATTTCCCATCTATTGTATGCGGATGATACTGTTTTATTCCTTAACGGCTCCAAGCGTTCCCTTCTAACTGTCAAGAAATTCCTCTCTGATTATCAATCCTGGTCGGGGCAAAGGATCAGTCTTCACAAGAGTTTCTTTTTTTGTTCCTCAAAATTATCAAATGGCAGAATTAGAGGCATTCAACATTCTATTGGCGTTCACAAATCTACTATTATTCTTGTATACCTGGGGGTCCCTATTTTCAAGGAACAAGCTAAGCGATCGCTCTTCGCCCCTCTCCTGGGTAAGATAGCAGCAAGGATTCGAGGCTGGATTGTTAGACTTCTCTCCCAAGTGGGCAGACTTATGCTGATCTCTTCAGTGCTCAGTAGCATCCCTACCCACTCCTTAGCGGCGGTCATTATGCCGAAGAGTATCTTGAAGGATGTTAAGAGGATGTTTGCTAATTTTCTTTGGGGTTGGCGGGACGGCAGGCCGAATCTTCATTGGAGAAAGTGGTCTTCCATTGCAAAACCAAAAGCGGAGGGCAGTCTCGGGGTCAGGCTGCTGAAGGATGTGATGGTGGGTCTTCATTTAAAGATGGCTTGGTCGATCAAGCAGATGGACAATAGCAGTTTATGGGGGCAGTTCATCTGATCAAAATACCTGAACTCCTTTCATCCCATATCCGCCAGTCAGTGTGCGCAGTCGCCTCCAATCTGGAACAGGATGAGGCACCTATTCCCCGTTGTTGATAAATTTGCCCAATGGATCCTAGGGCGGGGGGACTGCAATATGTGGAGTGCCAACTGGACTGGGCTGGGCCCGCTTGATTCTCTCCCTGCTCTTCACATCTCTGCTTCCTGGAGTCAAATGAGAGTGGCTGATTTCTTGGATGGTGACGGGATTAGGCTGGATGCTTCCGATCTTCTCCCTAGCTGGCTCAAGTCACACATTGTCAGCGGCGGTTTCTGCACCTCTGACGCAGACGATTATCTCATTTGGTCACTGGAGCCGACGGGTCAGCTCTCAGCTCGATCAGCTTGGGAAATTTCTAGGACTCGTGGCCGAGTTCTCCCCTGGGCTAACAGGATTTGGAACCCAAAAATCTTTATTTTTCTATGGAGACTGTTTCACGACGCCCTTCCAGTTGATGGTTTGGTGCAGCGGAAAGGAATCCATCTTCGTCTGCTTATAGCTACTGCAACATTGATTCCTCCGAAGGTCCCCAGTCTGAGTCGTTGTCGCATCTATTCCTGCGAAGCCCTCTCGCTGCCTCCGTTTGGCATCAGATTGCTACTAACTTAGGGATCCACCTCTTCAATCATCTCTCTATCTCCAACAGGCTTCATTGGTGGTGGTAAAGAGCCCTCCCCCCTGGCAGCAGGAATCCGATCATCTGTATGGCTCCGGTTTTTATTTTGTGGGAGATTTGGAAGGCTAGGAACGCAGCCAGATTCGACAACAGTCCTTGCTCAGCAGTTGCTATTGTCCAGAAGGTTCGGCGGTGGCTGCATTTCATCTCCCCCCAGTTGGATTATTTCTTCCCTCCCCGGCGCCTGTCTTCCCCCCCCCCCCCCCCCCCCTTCTACTTCCCACGCTGGCCCCTCTGCTCATCTCCCTGTTCGCCCCCCCTCTATTCTTAAATGGATCAAGCCAAGTGTTGGATTCTTCAAGCTGAACATAGACGGTTCAGCTCTGGCCAATCCCGGGCCTGCTGGAGGTGGCGGGATCTGCCGGGACCATCATGGCGACCCAATTTTTGGCTTCGCAAGTGCTTATGGTACTGCCTCCAACAACACGGCTGAACTGCATTCAATGCATGACGGAATTAAATTCTGTTTGGCTATCGGGATCTCAAACGTCATCATTGAGTCTGATTCTTCTTGGGTGGTGTCCAGCCTAACCATCGCTTCTTTCACCTCCTGGAAATGGTCTTATTGGCTGAGAAAGATAAAACGTCTCTCCTCTCAGGGGAACTTTCGGATTCTCCATGTTTTTAAGGAAGCAAACAGCCCGGCTGACAGTTTGGCTAAGATGGGCAACTCGGAGCAGACTAACTCTTTCTTCCAAGGTCTTGCTTTCCTCCCTCGTCTGATCAAGGGTCAGGTTACGTTGGACAAATCTGGTCTTCCTTATTTTAGAAAGGGATCCCACACAATACATGTATAGCACATGATAGGCAGAAGTTCTGCCCGAAATAGGCGTGTAATTCTCCCAGTTCCTAATGAAATCTGAGAGACATGTCTCTCTCTTCTTTTAAAAAAATAAAAAAATAGAAGAAAAGGCAAAGCAGAAGTAGAACAGAAAAGGAAAGGAAAAAATAAAATCGGAGGTTCAAATGTCGCCAAATAATTGAAGCTACTTATTTTGATAAGTCTTTTCATTTTGCCGTTGAACTTATCAAAAGTAATTTATATTGGATCATTGTGAGCAACACGCTAAAAAATTAGTTAGGTAGAGACGTCCACCATTAATTTTTTATAGGGCCCACTATGACGATCATGCAAAATCCATGTGAACTATTAGATGTTACAAAAACATTTAGGTCCGTGGCCAAAAAGTTAAGACAATACTTATTCAGGTGGGCCACGCCAAGAGAAAAAATTTGAAGGATGGGCATCACCATGTACACTACCTTCCAATCATATGGTCCACCTAAACCACAATGGGACTGGTTTTTTTATACCTACACTTAAAATTAGGTAAGTAACTAATAATCAGATTAGATTTTGGAAACACAATAATTAAGTTATAACCCACATTACATTTGTTTTTTGGTAGGCGTAATTTCCCGGGCATGGTGTAAGAGATGCGCTTCCCTTGAGTAACAATTTAGACTTTTCCTGTACAGGAGTTGAACTTAGCACAACTCGGCATGGTTGGCCAGCAGCCAACCCTACCTTGAGCTTGGCTCGGCTCGTTCCTTGAGCCTAACTGATCATCTCAACTTAGTTTGGTCAGCAGCTCGAGCCAACTTGAGCTGTGAAATTTTCTCAAACACATATTGCATCTTAAATCTCCTACACGTCGAATGCAAATCAGTAAAAAGCACTTTACAATCATTTCATCACATATTCGATGAGTTGCATCAATATTCATTTCGAGAATACCCTAATATGATGGCAGTTCAAGAGACAACAATTCGTTAAGGCATTTCATTAAACACTCGGCAAGTAGCATCAATACCAAAATGACTGAGTCATCGAGCCAATTCAATCCGAGTCGATTCGAGTCGGGGTTCGAACCGAGTCGAATTGAGCTTGAGCAAGCTCAAACTTGGGTCGAAAATTTTTCGAGCTCTAAAAACTAGCTCAACTCAATTCGAATCCAGTTTTGAGCTGAGATAAGTCGAACATTTTTTAGTCGAGTCGAGCGAGTTGACAAAACTAACTTGACTCATGTACAGGTTTGAACATAAACATGCAGGATATTTTAGGTAAGAACCCCTATGTAATTTAATTTTAGTGCATATGTGACACGTGTAGGATTTTGAGTGTTTGCATATCAAGCATGATATTGATGTAGAGCGGGTCGCAGACAATTTCATGTCCAAGATGGATCAGAAAAGTCCTGGTCGATGACAGAAGTGATCCGGACCTTCGGACTTTAAATTGGGCATATCTCATAATCCAGAATGAGTTATCGGACGTAAAATATAAGATTTTGGGGTAGAACAAGCTACTTTAGCCACCCTTGTGCAACCCGAATTTGTGAAATACCACCGGATCGACAGTCGTTTCCCTATTTTAATTTCGTTTTTATTATAAATAGTAAGTTCTAGTTTGATTATAACTCTTCATCCATTGGGCTTTAGGAGTTGTGCCCAATGCGAGAAGTGCTTAATTAGGAGAACAACTTAGTTAAGCCAAATAGGGCACTTACTATTTTTGGCCGAAAACCTTGTGCACTAGTAGACATCACGGCCGTCTATAAATAGTAAGTTGTGAATTCTATGAGTTTTAGTTATGGTTTGATTCTGATTTCTCTCTCATTGTTTGGTATCCCTATTTAAAGGGTTGTGAACTCGTTTAATTCATTCATTAATCAATTTATAAATTGATTTGAATTTATTTTTATTTTTTTGCTTTCTTTCCTCGTGGATTCGAAAAGTTTCTGTGGGGAGTCCAAAAAAGCTTCATGGATTTGGAGTAGTTATCCTTGAGGAAGACAGTGATTGACCTCATCACATTCATCCCTGCGTCAGATACACAGTCGGAGCATTAATGAAATTTGTCTAGAATTAACAATGAAGATTTGGAAGGTGTCACGGCACTGCCTTCCGAACAGCTAAAATACATCTTTCCCTTCTGTTTGAGAGAGACTTTCTTTGAGAGAGAGAGAGAGAGAGAGAGAGGCGTTTGCCAGGTATGCTTCAATCGTGGGTTTGTCTGTTTGTATCCATTTGGGTGTGCTCTTGTCACTCTATCTTATTTCTATCCTCTTGGTGTGCTCTCCTTGTTTGTGTTTGTTTGTATACTTTCAGTGTATTCTCCTTTTCTTGTTACTAAATTACATCGCCATATATTGCAACGGATACATCAGGACTGTAACTGTTGGTGATCTGAAATATTGATTTAACGAGAGATAGGTTTTTTTTTTTTTTTTTTTTCTTTCTTTCTTTCTATAAAAGCTCATCCTTCATTCAACTGGAGCAAAATGTACAACAGAGGGACTTTCGGGCTTGGCCAGGAAAAAAAAAAAAAAAGGACCTGGACAAGCCTAACCATCATGTAGATCATTCTAGGCATTCGATCAATGGCCCATAAAAAATAATTAAGATGATGGTCTATGTTCTAATCTAAGAGTTTAATTATTTCCATCCCAATCCGACCCATCATGCATGTATGCAGTTTGGATTACCCAACATGACATATATATATTCTTCTTGTTTTTTTTCTTATTCTTTTTGACCCGACATATCTTATTGCAATGCATGCAGATGTATTCTCCTAGACCTGTGCGTCTATCTCCACTACAAGCTTATAAAAAACGGCCGTATAAGAAACTGATCAGGTGGCCCATACCATCTAAAAATATGTGAATATATGCCTAAAACATATAGAAGGTCTTGGTGAGGCCACCTGAGTTTTGGATGCTGATGAAACTTGGTCTAGATCCCTCATCCAAGTGGGACACACACAATGGATGGGCTGGATTTGTAAACCACATCCCAGTGACCCAATAAATTATTATGAATGTTTTAATAGGAGGGTAACCTCTCTCAACTGTTGTATGTGGTGTGGCCCACCCAAGTCATGGATTGACTTGATTTTTAATCCCAGGGTCCACTATAGAATGGTTCATCTAACCGATGGAATAGTTGTTCAACTCACATCATGGTGGGGTCCACACAGCTCAGCCTCATGGTAAGTTCAAGTGAGCTCGACCTCGTGCCATCTCCTATATATATATATATATATATATATATGTGTGTGTGTGTGTGTGTGTGTGTGTGTGTGGGGGGGGGGGGGGGGGGGGCGGGAAGGTAAGTCGAGCTGTGTAGGTTCCACCGTGATGCGTTTCGAACATCTACCCCATCAGTCAGATGCACCAGTCCATTGTAGGCCTAGGTCACAAAAATCAAGTCAATCTGTGACTTGTGTGGGCCACACCACATACAGAAGTTGAGAGGAGCCATGCACCATTAAAACATTCATAATCATTTTTTGGGCCCATAGAAATGTGGTTTGCAAATCTAGCCCATCCATTATGTGTGTCCCACTTGGATGAGGGTTCAGACCAAGTTTCAGACGCATGAAAATTTCAGGTGTGCCCCACCAAGTACTTTTATATGTTTTTGGCATGTCTTCACATGCTTTTAGATGGTATGGTCCACCTGAGTTCCGTACACGGCTGATTTTTGGGATATCCTAAAATTTAAAGGAGACCCATCAAATGCACAGTGTTCATGGTCGACACGCATCACGGTGGAGCCCACACAGCTCGACCTCACGGGATCTTTTCGTGAGGTCGAGCGCATAGTACCTTTTCCTTATATATATATATATATATATATATATATATATATATATATATATATATATATATATATATATATATATATATATAGTCATGCTTCCCTTCCCTGCGCACCTACTTACATGTGCACCTTTGCACATGTGTCATGGGTGTCTAATCTGAACGGTCCATGTGATGCGGAATCCCATGAAACCATATGTGACAAATTTTCACCCTTATCTAAAATTCTGGTGTGCCATAGCAAAGAGAAATGCAAATCAAGGGAGAAAACTGTTTTCATTTTTCATGTCCCATCAAAGTTTTAGATCAACGTAAAACTTGAGCCAGAGGGGTTTCACGAGGTGCTGCTTCACATGAATGGTTCAGATTTTGGATTCCCATCACGTATGATGGGTTCTCAAAAAAGTTCGAACTGGTTGGCAGGTGAGCGTTTCCGTGTGTGTGTATATATATATTTGCCCTGCAAGTTGGATTTTGTGAAGAAAGGACAGAGACCCACACGCACGCGTCAAGCATCTATTCCCGTTGGAAAGACCGAAACCGCTGAGAATCTTACGGAATCTAAAGTGGGGTCCACCCAATGAGCTACCTGAACGTCGCACACATCAAATTGGTGACAGCTCCACCCATGTATTTGATTTCATTTGGCATGTGCCTTATGGAGCTTTGCTTGAGGCTCTCTTGCAAAATGATGGAAGAATTCTCAACGTGGCACTAGGGCTGTCAACGGGCAGGCCTGTGGTTGGCTGTTTGAGTTGGCCTGATGGCCAGACCTATTCAAAATTGATTTTCAGCGCCGTTCGTATGGCACCCGTAGCCCCCAACTTTATCCTAAAGCATGTGCCAAACCGATTGTTGAGAGATGCGCTATTGACTTCATACCACTATAAGTTACACTGCTCCGAGTTGCACTAGCACATGCACTTAAACAGTCCGTCTGCCTAGAACATCGATCAGGTCCAACAGACATTTCATGGGCTACGTTGTAGATATCAGTGTTTTCCAAACAGTACTTGGCTTGGCACGGGACTTGGTCACTGGTCCAGATTAACTCGGGACTTGACAAGTTGGTCAGGCATGTCAAAAATTATTTTTCATTACAGGCTACCATGCGAACATCAGGCCTACGATAAATATGAAACATTTGATCAGTGGTCTTTAATAGTGATGGTCGACATAATTTATATAATAAAGGTCCAATTAATAGTCGTATCCATTTATTTGTTAAGGTATCTGTTGTGCGTAGCTACCACACGTTAGGCACAGAAGCAACTTTAGAATGAACACGTAATAAAGAAATGAAAATTTTGAGCAATCACAGAGAATACCGAGATTTTGCGTGGAAAAATCTGTGGGAAAAAATGATTGTCTTCTCTCATCTTCTTAGATGAATTCCCCTTCTCAAAACCCTAGCTTTCATGTTTGCACTCTCTCACTAACCCTAATCCCACAATTACATGCTTTATATAACCTGGTTATAGAATTTAAAAAAATTTTACGCACTTACGCAAAATTGACGTGGGCCGTAATTGAACTATCGATCTATCGACTCCAATCGATGATCTTTGATCGATCAACTCTGATCGATCATGTTCGATTTGATCAAACATGCCCAAGAGTGTCCAACGAGTAAATTGATTAATTTTGAATTATCTCGATCGATCGAGCCTGATGTTCAATCAATCAAAAATGTCAAAAACTATCCTGAGACCAAACTGGAAAATTCAAGATTTTCTTGAAGGCACTCAATTAACAATCTTCACCATGCATGGCTTCAATTTTGCATCTTCACTGTTGTAAGTTGTTATCCGAATCTCTAAATTTATTCATACATCCATCTTCGCTTTATGTATATAATCCACCTTCATTCATTCTTCGCCAAGTTTAGAGAAATCAAGAAAAACCTGAACTTTTATGCAGGAACTATTTTTGTAAGCACATCTACCAAATTTTCACTGGTGTGAATCTTCTCAAGAGTAACACTGTCTTCCTCTAACATATACCAAATAAAGTGATGATGCACATCAATATGTTTACTTCATAACTGATATATTGAGTTCTTCGCCAAGTTAATCATGGTTTCGCTGTCACGCCCCGAAATTCACATACTGAGTGTGCACCCTCATACATGAGTTACGGACCACAACTCGTACACTTAGTGTACTTAAATCAGTGGGTCACATTATTTACTAGAGGTACAATAAAATTTGAATTATATGTTCCCATTAACATCTATCAATACATTCATATCAACTTGATCTAGTCTCAAACATTTATCACCACACATCAAAAGAAAATAAAAATAGAATAAAATAAAATGAGACTTTTATTTAAATCATTGGAATCATCAAGTTATTAAGAAAATAAAATAAAATTTAAATTTAAAGTCATTCTAAAACAGAAATAAAATAATAAATGAGAAACGACTGTCTCATTTAATTATTCTACTGGTCCAACAATGTAAGCTCGTCTTCAGTTAAATACGGCCACTGATCCTGTGGATTATCCACTGGTTTGGCTTCATATTCTTGCGCTTGAGTCGTTCTATCTGCTTCAATTCCATCTGTACGGTTTTTCCATCAATAAACCGTCAGCTGGCCAGGCCCAGTGAGTGAACCCATCATGGTTCGTGCACAGTACAATTAAAATAATATAGACAATTAAAGCACAAAAATCAGAAATACAATACAAATAATTAAAGCGTATGCTATGAATGGTATTGATGATGCATCAAGTGGGTATAATAGAAACCGTCCACTTGCTTGAGTTGGATATCGACAACCCGCATCTGCACTTGGCAGGCTTCTACCGTTGGTAGGCATGGGCAAGGCCCACATCCCCCCCATTGGGCAGGCTTCCACATATAGTGGGCTTCTAGTGGGTACAATGGGCTGTCCCCTAGGTAATCGCACAAGAGTATTAATGATGCCAGGCATGAATGTTTGATGCAGCAGTAATCATATTAGCAATCAAATACATCTCTCCTTATGAGAGGCCTATCACATGTTCATAATCCAACAATATCTCAACACAAATCAGTTTATAAACAATTTAATCAAGTCATTCACAACAACAAATTATTTTAATCATATGGAGAGGAAACATGTTGGGATTACTCACCTGATGATTAAAGAGGAATCCAATGGAGCAGATCAAAATTACCTATAAATAATCCATATGCAGTACACCATAATATTAAAAAATATATATTAAACTCATAAAGTATTTGATTTGTTTTGATTACAATTAAGGTCTTACATGGGAGTGATACTCAAGTAACATACGTAATAGATAGGGTTCATCGTATCTATCTCGGCCCAAAAGACACATGGATGGCTTGGATCTTTTAATAGCATATCATATTGATACATAATTTAGCCTATGTATATTTTGTCATAAACATGCATGCAACTTATTTAAGTTTTATCGTGCATCAGAAGGTGGAGTTACATTATATGATATATATATATATATATATCTAACACACATTTATTTTTATGTGGGTCCTACTTACAGGGATCTGGATTGACTATATGGTTACCATTACTATATTGACCTTTGAGAAAAATTTTCAATCTAATCTGAACTATGTGGGACCTGTTATAACGTAAATGATTATTGTACAACTACTATTATTTTCTTTTTGTATGGGTCACACACATTTTAGATATGTCCTAAATTTACACTCTTAACTCATAATAACATTTCAAATCAAATGGATGGATTGGATACAATGTATACATCACTGTAAGTCCACAATCTGATGAACCAAGATGGTTTCTAACGTTAAAAGTCGCACTTGGTTTCAACGCTGACAATCAAACTTTATTTTTTGTACTTATTTATTTATTTAATTTTTTTGATAGGTCCCATGAAAATTTAAACCATGAATGAGATAGGTAATCTCCTCATAAAGGACGAGCCTAAAAATCTACTCGAAATAACACTTTTGTGGCCCACAAGAATATTCAAAGGTGCCCATTTAATTTTCACAGTTTAAGGCGATGTGATCCACATGAGTTTTCTTTCGAATAAATTTTTCAACCCCAAGACTTTTAATTAGTGACAAGATTATTAGACGGTACGGATTTGATATATACATCAAGAAAGCCCCGTATATAAGGCCCATAAATCAGGACTAATTTCGGTAACGTAAATAACCCAATTTCACTTTTGCACGCTGGAGTGTTTTTTACACTCACTTTATATGTTACACTTTTATCATGATGACCTATACATAATATGTGTGCCTAAGATCCAATCCATTCACCACTTTACTAACATAGTTTTAGGACATTGGTAGAAAAATGAGGTAGATTCGTTATTCTGATGGATCATACTACCATGAACCAACATTGACCGTTCTTCCACCATTAAAACATATGCATTTCTAATTTCAAACCTCCTAACTTTCTATGTAAAATCCAATTTGTTCATTGGTCCACCCAATTATATTTTAATGGTCAAAATAATTGGTATCTCCATCGGAACTCCCTGTGGCCCCGATGGATATTCAATGGTAACTGCCTAATGAATCTTATTTTGCATATTGTGGCTTACCAAAACCTTAATTTAGCCTAATTTTTGGAGGTTTCTCATATTTTGGTCCTTGGAACCTAATGGACGGAATTGATCGGGCCATATATGCAAAATAAGTCAAATATGTGATTCAAGTAAAATAAACAAAAAGACTTACGTGTTTCTTTGATTTCTTGTTACATGCGTAAGGCGTTCCATGGTGCATCGTGCATATGCACACATATGATATATGTGCACATACATTGCACCCATGGTAGATCCACACCGTCCATCACGTTGACCCAAGATATAATAACATAAGAAAAAAAATCTAAATTAAAATACAGTAAGTACTAACCTCTGCAAGCCATCCTTCCACTAATTTCTCTCCCTCTCTCTCTCTCTTGTTTTTAATCGGCGAAAAGTGTCCCTCCTTATAAAGAAAATAGAATCGTTCGGATAAGATAACGATAAGAGAGGTTGTAACTGTTTTAATCTCTTTTAAAAAAATAAATTTTAAAATTTTAAAATTTAAGAAACCGTAAAATTTTGGAGTTGTTACATTCTAACCCCCTAAAAGAAAATTTTCGTCCTCGAAATTTACCTGAGCTATTCTTCAAATAAGTGTGGATACTTCCCGCGCATTTCAGCTTCCTGCTCCCACGATGCTTCATCGACTCCGTGATGATTCCATAACACCTTGACTAGTGATACTGTCTTGGTTCTTAAAATATGTTCCTTGCGATCTAAAATACGAACAGGCTTTTCCATGTAAGATGTATCTTCCTGAAGCTCGAGATCATGCCAATCGATGATATACGAGGCGTCTCTTTCATACTTCCTTAGCATTGACACATGAAAGACGTTGTGAACACTTGACAGCTGTGGAGGTAGCGCGAGTCTATATGCTGTAGCTCCCACTCGATCTAACACCTCAAAAGGCCCAATAAACCGAGGGGCAAGCTTTCCTTTTGTACCGAATCGCATCAGACCCTTCATTGGTGAGACTTTTACAAACACGTGATCCCCTACTGAGAATTCCAAATCACGTCTTCGATTATCTGCGTAACTCTTTTGTCAACTTTGAGCTGCTTGAAGTCGTTTCCGAATGAGCTCCACCTTCTCCGAAGCCTCTTGGACAATATCTGGTCCAATCAAACTTTTCTCTCCTATTTCGATCCAACAGTTAGGAGCACGGCAGGGGCGTCCATACAATGCTTCATACGGAGCCATACCAATACTTGTTTGATAGCTATTATTATAAGCAAATTCAGCAAAATGTAAGTTATCGTCCCAAGTACCTTTGAAATCGAGAGCGCATACACGTAACAAATCTTCAAGTATTTGATTCACACGCTCAGTCTGTCCATTAGACTGTGGATGATAAGTTGTGCTGTAGTCCAAAGTCGTACCCATGACTTCCTGTAAACTAGTCCAGAATCGTGAAGTAAAACGAGGGTCGCGATCTGACACAATAGAACTAGGTATGCCGTGTAATCGCACTACTTCTTTGATATATAGTTTGGCAAGAATGTCCATTGAATAAGTAATACGAATAGGAATGAAATGTGCTGACTTTGTTAATCGATCAACGATCACCCATATCGAATCGTGCTTCCTCTGCGTCATAGGAAGTCCAACTATGAAGTCCATAGAAATGCAATCCCATTTCCATTCTGGTATTTTTAAAGGCTGCAATAGTCCTGACGGGTTCTGGTGATCAGCCTTTACTTGTTGACAGGTGTAACATCGAGAAACATAATTAGCTATATCTTTCTTCAGGTTTTGCCACCAAAATGAACGCTTTACATTCTGGTACATCTTAGTACCTCCCGGATGAATAGTGAACTTCGTTCTGTGCGCTTCCTTCAAAATTTCTTCCTTCAGTTCTGGAATATTGGGCACGCAAAGATGACCGCGATACCGAATTCCCTTATCTTCCCACACTTTCCAAAATGATGTCTCATCACCTTGGTGCTTAGTCACCATTTTCATTAACCACTCGTCATTTCCTTGTGCTTCTATGATTCTTTCCTTCAATGTCTGCTGTAATGTTATATTACATAAGCGGATACGTTGTTCTCGGAACTGCAGTTCAACATCGAAATCTTTCACATAGTTCATCATCTGCCACTCTTGAACCATTAGTCTAGCTATGATTTGCTGCTTATGTTGCTTCCTACTAAGGGCATCTGCCACAAGGTTTGCCTTCCCAGGATTATATAATAGCTCAAAATCATAATCTTTCAGGAATTCGACCCATCTTCGTTGTCTCATATTCAAGTCTTTTTGGAAAAACAAATATCGAAGGCTCTTGTGATCTGTGAAAAGATCGAATCTTTCGCCATATAAATAATGCCGCCAAATCTTTAAAGCAAACACGATTGCGCCCAATTCCAAATCATGAGTTGGATAATTACGTTCATGATTCTTCAATTGCCTTGACGCATATGCAATCACCTTATCTTCTTGCATCAGTACACAACCAAAGCCCAGAATTGACGCGTCAGTATATAGGATAAACTTTACTCCCTCCTTTGGAAGAGTGAGAACAGGAGTAGATATTAAAAGCTTCTTTAATATAACAAATGCTTCTTCGCATTTATCAGTCCATTCAAAAGGCACACCCTTTCGAGTCAGACTTGTTAATGGGCCACAAATTTTTGAGAAGTCTTTGATGAACCTCCTGTAGTACCCGGCGAGTCCCAGAAAGCTCCTAACTTCAGTTATACTCTTGGGCTGCTCCCACTTCATCACTGCTTCAATCTTGGCTGGATCAACTTCAATACCGTCCTTTGTAATTACATGTCCTAGAAATTTAACACTGTGCTTCCAAAATTCACACTTAGAGAATTTGGCATATAGTTGATTGTCCTTCAGCGTATGTAGAGTAGTTCTTAATGTGCTTCATGATCTTCTCTAGTCTTCGAATAGATCAGTATATCATCAATAAATACGATGACAAATTGATCAAGATATGGCTGAAATACTCTATTCATTAAATCCATGAACACAGCTGGAGCATTGGTCAGACCAAAGGGCATAACCAAAAATTCATAGTGCCCATAGCGGGTCCTGAAGGCCGTCTTATAAATATCTGGCTCCTTAATACGCAGTTGATGATATCCTGATCTTAAATCAATCTTGGAGAAATAACATGCTCCTTTCAGCTGATCAAATAAATCGTCAATACGTGGCAGAGGATACTTGTTCTTAATCGTCACTTCATTTAGCCGACGATAGTCTATGCATAAACGCATGCTTCCATCCTTCTTCTTTACAAAAAGTACCGGTGCACCCCATGGTGATGTACTGGGCCTGATGAAACCCTGGTTCTTCAATCCTTCCAATTGTTCCTTCAGCTCCTTTAGCTCAACCGGCGGCATTCGATACGGTTGCATTGATATCGGGGCAGTGCCTGGTAATAGATCAATACTAAAGTCTACTTCTCGTCGGGGCGGTAATCCAGGTATGTCCTGAAAAACTTCTGGATACTCTCTTGCAATTGGGATTTGTTCTATGCTCAACTCTAGTGACTCCCCTTCCTTCAATACTATAATACGTTATACGTTACTATCTCTCTGTATTCCTAGAATTTGGAAAGATTCTTCCCCGGGAATAGAGAATGTAACAGTCTTAGCATAACAGTCGATCTTAGCATGGTTAGCGCAGAGCCAATCCATACCGAGAATGACATCATATCCATTCATATCCATAACTATTGCATCAACTGACATTATAACACCGCATATATTGACTTCACAGGACTTGCATAATTTGTTCAAGGTAACAGTTTTTCTCACTGGTGATTCTACGGAAATTGCTTTACTAAGGTCAATAGGTTTCAACCCTAGTCTTTTCACTATGACACTAGAAATAAATGATATGGTGGCTCCAGAATCAAATAATACAGCAACAGGTTTATTGAGTATATTAACCGTACCTTCAATAACATTGTTATCTAGTTCTGGTTCTTCGACAGGTGCTATAGCATGTACTTTAGCTTGAGTGGTCTGTTGTCTGAAAGGTTGTCCCCCTTGATTCTGAGATACTAAAGGTCGAGCTGCTTGCTGAGGTCGGTTCTGCTGATACTGTTGCGGCTTGGGAGGTAGATATCGTGATGCCTGTGAAGACTGCCCGGACTGCTGAGATGGTGCAGGAAGTTGCAACCGAGGAGGAATTTGTTGAAGTGGCTAGATCTGGCCAACATCCTTAAGTCGGGTTCTGCAAAAGTGGTATTTGTGTCCGTACTTCCCACAATAGGTACAGTTTCCAGAAAAAAAAACTGATCTTGATTACTGTGAGCTTGAAATTGACCAATAGTTCGCTGCCTCTTCTCTAACGGCTGTCGTTGGCTAGGAGTAGTCCTCACCTGACTTCCTATCTCTTTTATCTGTACCCGAGACTTTAGGAACCGCTCACTATCCCTTTCAGCTCGAAGAGCCTTGTCAACAATTTCAGAGTACTTTTGAATATCATCACAACAAAACTTGGTTCTAATATTTTGACGAAGGCCTTCATCGAATTTAGTGATCTTGTATTCTTCATCTTCCATCATTTTCGGGACATATCTTGATAGTTCAGCGAACTTCGCCTCATATTGTGCTACCGTCATCGACCCTTGCTCCAATTTCGAAAATTCAACCATCTTTTGATTACGGTAGGCCTTAGGGAAGTATTTCTCATTGAATTTGTCTTGAAATCCTCTCCAAGTCCATATATGATTAGTTGTAACCATTCTTTTAGACGATCTCCACCAAACATCTGCTTCACCTTGAAGCATAAAAGTCACCAATCGCACTTTCTCAGTATCAGGGCAATTCATCGCTTCTAATATCTTCTTGACTTGCTTTAGCCAATCTTCTGCTATTGAAGGATCAGTGGCACCTTTAAATATTGGCGGCCGGAGTTTTATGAATCTCTCAAGGAGGTCCACTTCACGTGTCTGCCCGGACCTAACTGGTGATGCCTGATGATGAGCTTGAGGTGCTTGGCTCATATTGGCCAACATATTCCATTGAACCGCAAATTGCTCTTGTTGTTGCTTCATCATGGCGGCCATTTGATTTACTAATCCAAACGCAACGTCCCACGGCTGCGTGCTAGGTCCAGCAAAATTACATGCATTGCAGAGGGGGATAAAGGAAATTGGGTGCTTGGTCCAGCGAAATTAGCAGGCATTGCAGATGGAGACAAAGGCAATTGGGTGTTTGGTCCAGCCCTACCTTGATCTGCTGCAGGTGGAGACATAGGATTTTGCAGTCCCTCTTCAACCTCGTCCACTTCGACTTCATTCTCATCTTGATTTCTATTCGTCGTTTCACCTTCTTCAAGAATATTGGTGTCCATTACTAGGTCATGAGGAATGATAGCGCTAGTAGAAGGAACTAAGTCACGGATGCTACGTATCTTCTTAGGTGCCATAGTTTTCCTATAATACAAGAATCTGAATTTTAGTAGGGATTATGGATTTCTAACTGTACAATAACCTGTAAATAAAATAATTTAGATAAAATTATTATTTTAATCAAAGATAATGATCCAAATGAATGACATTGTCAGTTAAACTGATAGGACACCATTTTTTTTTTTTTTTTTTTAGGCAAATAAGATTTTTAGTTGCATGTCTGTTGTGGTTATAATTACCGTTTGAAACTTTAAATTAAATCCAAAATTTTTTTGTGTAGATCTTATTACAAGCATATACTCTCCTCATAAAATTTTAGCTAAATCTTCCAACCACAGAGAATTTTAAAATCCCTGTAGTTAGATATGTCTAAATTTTGATAAATTGTGACTAGCCTATACCAACTCCCTGAATCAGTATAATGACAGTCAGATTCAATTTTTTTCTAATTATTTTTATTTTTATTTCTACTTGTCTATCATCGATCAGGATTTTGGTTCGCCTTGATCGGATAAATACTTCTATAGTTATGAATTTTACAAGTTGGGTGATTCCTGCTGCCCATTACTGTCCAGCAGGACTTTGTGAACTCAATATCCTAAAAATTAATTAGGGTCAAACTAATTCATCTCAATATATATAAAATATGCTCAAATTAAAGTACACTCAAATTCATTATTTCTCACAATAATATCCAAATAAAACATCCTAAGTGTTGTGTTTCTAATTTCGAGGGGGCCTACCAGTTATGTACATGAGTGAGCCACATTACCTACAGGTCACATTAAATTATATAAAAACTTCGCTTTGATACCATTCTGTCATGCCCCGAAATTCACATACTGAGTGTGCACCCTCAGACATGAGTTACGGACCACAACTCGTACACTTAGTGTACTTAAATCAGTGGGTCACATTATTTACTAGAGGTACAATAAAATTTGAATTATATGTTCCCATTAACATCTATCAATACATTCATATCAACTTGATCTAGTCTCAAACATTTATCACCACACATCAAAAGAAAATAAAAATAGAATAAAATAAAATGAGACTTTTATTTAAATCATTGGAATCATCAAGTTATTAAGAAAATAAAACAAAATTTAAATTTAAAGTTATTCTAAAACAGAAATAAAATAATAAATGGGAAACGAATGTCTCATTTAATTATTCTACTGGTCCAACAATGTAAGCTCGTCTTCAGTTAAATACGGCCACTGATCCTGTGGATTATCCACTGGTTTGGCTTCATATTCTTGCGCTTGAGTCGTTCTATCTGCTTCAATTCCATCTGTACGGTTTTTCCATCAATAAACCGTCAGCTGGCCAGGCCCAGTGAGTGAACCCATCATGGTTTGTGCACAGTACAATTAAAATAATATATACAATTAAAGCATAAAAATCAGAAATACAATACAAATAATTAAAGCGTATGCTATGAATGGTATTGATGATGCATCAAGTGGGTATAATAGAAACCGTCCACTTGCTTGAGTTGGATATCGACAACCCGCATCTGCACTTGGCAGGCTTCTACCGTTGGTAGGCATGGGCAAGGCCCGCATCCCCCCCATTGGGCAGGCTTCCACATATAGTGGGCTTCTAGTGGGTACAATGGGCTGTCCCCTAGGTAATCGCACAAGAGTATTAATGATGCCAGGCATGAATGTTTGATGCAGCAGTAATCATATTAGCAATCAAATACATCTCTCCTTATGAGAGGCCTATCACATGTTCATAATCCAACAATATCTCAACACAAATCAGTTTATAAGCAATTTAATCAAGTCATTCACAACAACAAATTATTTTAATCATATGGAGAGGAAACATGTTGGGATTACTCACCTGATGATTTAAAGAGGAATCCAATGGAGCAGATCAAAAATTACCTATAAATAATCCATATGCAGTACACCATAATATTAAAAAATATATATTAAACTCATAAAGTATTTGATTTGTTTTGATTACAAATTAAGGTCTTACATGGGAGTGATACTCAAGTAACATACGTAATAGATAGGGTTCATCGTATCTATCTCGGCCCAAAAGACACATGGATGGCTTGGATCTTTTAATAGCATATCATATTGATACATAATTTAGCCTATGTATATTTTATCATAAACATGCATGCAACTTATTTAAGTTTTACCGTGCATCAGAAGGTGGAGTTACATTATATGTATATATATATATATATATATATATATATATATATATATATCTAACACACATTTATTTTTATGTGGGTCCTACTTACAGGGATCTGGATTGACTATATGGTTACCATTACTATATTGACCTTTGAGAAAAATTTTCAATCTAATCTGAACTATGTGGGACCTGTTATAACGTAAATGATTATTGTACAACTACTATTATTTTCTTTTTGTATGGGTCACACACATTTTAGATATGTCCTAAATTTACACTCTTAACTCATAATAACATTCCAAATCAAATGGATGGATTGGATACAATGTATACATCACTGTAAGTCCACAATCTGATGACCCAAGATGGTTTCTAACATTAAAAGCCGCACTTGGTTTCAACGCTGACAATCAAACTTTATTTTTTGTACTTATTTATTTATTTAATTTTTTTGATAGGTCCCATGAAAATCTAAACCATGAATGAGATAGGTAATCTCCTCATAAATGATGAGCCTAAAAATCTACTCGAAATAACACTTTTGTGGCCCACAAGAATATTCAAAGGTGCCCATTTAATTTTCACAGTTTAAGGCGATGTGATCCACATGAGTTTTCTTTCGAATAAATTTTTCAACCCCAAGACTTTTAATTAGTGACAAGATTATTAGACGGTACGGATTTGATATATACATCAAGAAAGCCCCGTATATAAGGCCCATAAATCAGGACTAATTTCGGTAACGTAAATAACCCAATTTCACTTTTGCACGCTGGAGTGTTTTTTACACTCACTTTATATGTTACACTTTTATCATGATGACCTATACATAATATGTGTGCCTAAGATCCAATCCATTCACCACTTTACTAACATAGTTTTAGGACATTGGTAGAAAAATGAGGTAGATTCGTTATTCTGATGGATCATACTACCATGAACCAACATTGACCGTTCTTCCACCATTAAAACATATGCATTTCTGATTTCAAACTCTCCTAACTTTCTATGTAAAATCCAATTTGTTCATTAGTCCACCCAATTATATTTTAATGGTCAAAATAATTGGTATCTCCATCGGAACTCCCTGTGGCCCCGATGGATATTTCAATGGTAACTGCCCAATGAATCTTATTTTGCATATTGTGGCTTACCAAAACCTTAATTTAGCCTAATTTTTGGAGGTTTCTCATATTTTGGTCCTTGGAACCTAATGGACGGAATTGATCGGGCCATATATGCAAAATAAGTCAAATATGTGATTCAAGTAAAATAAACAAAAAGACTTGCGTGTTTCTTTTGATTTCTTGTTACATGCGTAAGGCGTTCCATGGTGCATCGTGCATATGCACACATATGATATATGTGCACATACATTGCACCCATGGTAGATCCACACCATCCATCACGTTGACCCAAGATATAATAACATAAGAAAAAAAATCTAAATTAAAATACAGTAAGTACTAACCTCTGCAAGCCGTCCTTCCACTAATTTCTCTCCCTCTCTCTCTCTCTCTTGTTTTTAATCGGCGAAAAGTGTCCCTCCTTATAAAGAAAATAGAATCGTTCGGATAAGATAACGATAAGAGAGGTTGTAACTGTTTTAATCTCTTTTAAAAAAATAAATTTTAAAATTTTAAAATTTAAGAAACCGTAAAATTTTGGAGTTGTTACATTCGCTATCACAAGACACAAGTAAGACTTTCTACTAAATCCCCAACTCATTCGTCATATCTCTTAACTAAACTACCTCCTTGAATGTTTCTGTTACCGCCATATACTTAGCTTCGATTGTGAAAGGAGAAACCATAGACTAAAGCTTCGACAATGGGTCAAGTTAGGCTCAAGCCCAATAAATTTCTAGGCACAGACATTGGGTTTTAAGTGTGGACAAGCCTAGGCTAGTTGGCCTATGCAATCTATGAGGTGAGCCCCTCCTCTTGTGCATCGCAAGTGTTGACAACTAGTTGCAATCCATTTTTACCCTTAACTAGTAAAAGTAATAAGAAAAATACAAGGAAAAATGCATCCATCCTCTTTTAAATGGTGATCTCTACACCATGCAAGTGGCATACATTAAGGAAATCAAAATGTTTCAAATCCTTAAAAGAAATCCAAACCGTCAATGGTTGAAGAAAATGGTTATTGTCTAGATGGGTTAAATTAGATTGTTTAGATTTTTGTGTTAAAACACTTGTACATAATTAATGCAACTAAAGTAAAATCACAAGAGAAGTGCTAAACCAAAATTCAAAAGCCATGGAGAAAAGATAAATGATAAAATCCATGAGCCTTGTTTATTCTTTTCGTCATTAATGTCTACGCGTGGGATACTTAACTTAATTATCAAACTATTTATTCATCAAGTACGACCCTGAATAAATTATATACCAAATATCACAAAGATCAGTTGATTCGATTAATTTGAAACCGTTAAAATTGGGTGCCTTTATTCTATGCTGAATTTGGGTTTGTCAATAGGATCAATAGACTGCTCAATACGATCAAGAGAATTTCCAAAATCCTGATTTACTCGTTGGACAGTTTTTTGGTTATCTAATCCTATCGATGGAGACCTTGATCCTATCAACAGACATCAAATGACCGTCGATCTTATCGAAGGTCCTATCGACAGAATTGCACATTTTTGCATAACTGCGGGTAATGTTTTTAATTTTGTAACGTTGTTTATATAAACTATGTTTACGTGAATTAAGGTTATTCTAAGAGAGCTTAAACATTTTCTAAGAGGGTTTTGAAGGGAGCTATGGTTTTCTACTCTAAAATTTTGCATCTAAGTTGATCTGATCTATTGTAATTTTGTTTTCATAGTGGCTTGCTTGTTGATTTGTGTTCTGATTTTTTTTTTCGCAAGGAATTTTCCACGTAAATAGTTATGTTATCTGTGCATGCTTGAATTTTCTATCTTTATGCTTGTTTGATTGATGTCTATGTTACGTTAGGGTGACGCTTATGCGCCCAACAAATGGTATCGGAGTGACCAGGTTATCAGGTTAGGGAGGTTTTAGATTGAATCTAAAAACATAGCATCCAAGAAGACGAATATTAAGTTCGAGATAAAGAAATTTATAGGTAAAAATGATATTGAATTGTGGAGGGTGAAGATCAAAGCCCTTCTAATTTAGCAAGGGTTACAGCAGTTACTCCTTAAAAAGCTAAGCATCTTGATACTATGAGTAATGAAGAGTGGGATGAACTAGATCAAAAGGCAATTAGCACAATTCAATTGTGGTTGGCCAATGAGGTCCTCTATAATGTTATAAATGAGACGACTACCACAGGATTGTGGGGGAAGTTGGGGAGTCTCTACATGATGAGGTCGCTCTCCAATCCTTTATTTCTGAAGAAGCAGTTATACAATTTGAAGATGGCAGAAGGGACAAATCTCAATGAACACCTTAGCAACTTCATACGACAAGTGTGGCTTCGAAAACATCCTGTAAGTACGTCTCGGGTTTGGTCTACTCCTCCACATCAATGCAAGCTTTGCATATCTACCCGAGTTTGATTGGAAACACCAAAGGTCAGGAGTCTTGGACAACTCGGGCCTAGGCTCCATAAGAAGGCCTAATTCAATTGTAAATGGGTTGTAAATGTTTGCTTTGTGGTCTTTTAGGAGCCTCTCTTTTGTTTTTGTTTTTGTCTATAGAGGGGTTGACCGTGTTCGTAAAATCAGGTAATAAATGGGGTCTAATATGCAATATTTGACCCTCAATAGGGGTGACACGATAGGAGATCAGGTCCGAAGTCTTTTTGTTGGGACCCTCCCGAATGCCTGTATATTTTTCTGATCAATGAAAGTTTAGTGGCATGCGTCCACTTTCCTTCTTTTTTTTCTTTTTTTCTTTTAAAAAAAATTTTTTTTTTTTAAAGGAGTCTTCCAACCGACATTGAAAGTGCTCAATTCAGTGTCTTCAGTGTCGAGGTGATTCATGGTGTCAAAACAGATCAGGTTTCACCAAGTCCGAGTTGACTCATCTGATTTGCACCAAGTCTTGAAAACATGCTCAACGGCATTACTTGCCAACAAACACCTGAGTAACATATGGTTATTCGAATGTATAAACCATGGAATATGACAGATGGAAATCTAGGATTAAAGCTTTTGGTATTACTGATGAGAAAATCAAAAAACGTTTTTTTTTTTTTTTTTTTTTTTTTTTTTTTTTTTTTTTTTTGTCTTTATGATTAGTCAATGAAAAACTGGGCACCCATAAAGCTCTACACCTGGGGCCGTTGGGCACTGAGCCAGAGGGCAATGGTCTCCCAATTCCAAACCCCACCATTTCACTCCATAGATATTCTGGAGAGCAAAGCTTACCAAAAGAGCAGTAAAAGCAATCCCAACATCCAGCCCAGCTGATAACACATAGTTGTACCTGCTCCACCACCCATTGTACTTCCTATATATAACATAGTTAAATAGGAAACCTACCACTAACCAAGACCAGTGATGGACAGCCCTTATGGGAGGCATGTTTGCAGTAGCCCCCAGTATGATTGGGAAATGGATCAATCTGATCCACTTCTTCTCGGAGAACTTACGTGAGAGAAGCGACACAGGCACAGGTGCGAGTGCGCCGAGGAGGAAGAAAAGGTAGACGTGCTTGTACAGGCCAAATGGGGCAAATATACGGGACGGGCCAACGATACCCCAAGTGCTTGTAATACTGAAGATGACACGTTCGGTGGGGCATGTCCATGGGCTTCCCGGCGGCAGCAGCTTCGGTTCACAAATGTTCTTCACTGTCGAAAGTATCCACCATGCCGTGCCGAAGCTAATGGTGGAAGAGATCGACATGCCTACTACCTAATCTCATTTGATGTAAACATGACTCTAGCATGAGTATGTCTTAAAAAAATATAATAATAAATAAATAAATAAAAATGGAGAGAGAGAGAGAGAGAGAGAGAGATGTTGAGAAAAGTCTTTAAATCTAAGGTTTTGAGGTCGTTCGACCGGTCGTGGGAAGCTTCGACTGGTCGTAGGAGACGCTCGACCGGTCGTAGGTTCGAGCCCTGGCACGACTCAAAGTCCAGAGAGTTTTTGCTGTTTTTTACTGTAGCCAGGACTGGTCGAAGGACAGGTACGACTGGTCGAAGGTGGGCTACGACCAGTCGTAGGAAAGCTACGACTAGTCGAAGGTTACGCAATTTGTTCCGCGATTTTGCACGAAACTGCGGATTTGAGTCCTTTCGCAACTGAGATGCGAAAGGGAAGTTTTCTAAACTATAAATAGGTATTCCTAGGGTTTTTCTAGGAAGTTGTGATGAATGTTAAGGCTTTCTAAAAGGGTTCCAGGGTTTCTAAAGGGTGTAGCAAGGGTGAGATTCGAGGTTGTTCGAATCGGGTAAGTCTTTTCTCTTTGTAATTGATGCTTTCATAGTGGTGATCTGTCGCTTTGTGCCGTGGTTTTTTCCCGCAAGGGTTTTCCACGTTAAATCTGTGTGTTCTCCTTTCTTGTGTGTGCTTGGTGCCATTGAATTACCATCCTAGATCTAGATCTGTGTGATTCCGCAGGCCAAAAATCCCAACAAGTGGTATCAGAGCAATCGGTTGGGACACAGATCCGAATCTGAGGGATTAGTAATAATGCCGAGCGCCAGGTATGAGATTGAGAAGTACTCAGGGAAAAATAATTTTGAGTTATGGAAGATCAAGATGATGAGTTCCTTAATCAAGCAAGGCGAAGATGGTGCTCTTGAGGAGCGGAAGTCCACCATGAAAGATGATGATTGGCATACTCTTGATAAGAAAGCCTTATCATCGATCCGTTTATGTCTCACGGATGAGGTTCTTTACAACGTCATGAGGGAGAAAACTGCGGCTAATTTATGGGCGAAGTTAGAGGATGTCTATGCGAAGAAATCCTCTGAAAATCGTCTACACTTGAAGCGGCAGTGGTATAACTTCAAGATGGCGGAGGGTGGAGATCTGGAGGCTCACGTCAGCAACTTTAATAAATTGGTTTGCAAATTGCTGGATATAGAGGAAGTGATGAAAGATGAAGAACAAGCATGTATGTTGCTGAATTCTCTCCCGGCATCCTATGAGTCATTCAAGGACACTATGTGCAGCATGAATAAAACTCTGAGTGTCGACACTGTTATCTCAGCCCTTCAAGGGAAGGCTATGAGACAGCTAGACAGCAACATAGGGACATCTTCTGATGCACTGTTTACAGTGGGTAGGAATTCTGAACACGGTACAGGTTCTTTAGGTTCAAGATCCAAATCTAAGGGCAAGGGCAAAGGAAAGGTAAAGTGCTGGAATTGTGGGAAGGAAGGACATGTGAAAAGGGATTGTGAAAATCCTAAATCTAAGAGGGAAGATTCTGAGGCTTCATGCAGGGAGGCTAACACTGCCACGTCAGATGAATCGAGTGGATGTGATGGTAATGTTTTGTCTGTGTCTTCGCTCAGACGGTCATATGATGATCGTAAGGACGAGTGGATGCTAGACACAGGGGCATCTTTTCACATGACTCCTCATCGGAGTTGGTTCACCAGCTATAGAGAGTGCGATGGTGGACAGGTATTTATGGGCAATGACATTGCCTGTAATGTTGTAGCTATTGGTACGGTACGCATCAGGATGTTTGATGAGGTGGAGCGTACCTTGACTGATGTCAGGCACGTTCCTGATTTGAAACAAAATCTGATTTCTCTTGGTGTGCTTGAGGCAAAAGGATGCAAGTACACAGGTATTGATGGTGCTTTTAAGGTATCCAAGGGGGCACGGGTAGTCATGAAAGCGCAACGACTCGATCATGTTTACAGGTTAATCGGGAGCACTTCAAAAGGTGGAGCTACAGTGGATGTAGCGGATTCCACCTCTGCACGTGTGTGGCATGATGGGCATGGCCACATGAGCGGGCAGGGTAGGAAGGCTGAGACATGCGGACAGGGATACAGAGCAGGTGGAGCAGCCACCTGTGAGAAGAACCACATGGCATGATTGCAGGATATCGGCAAGGTACATGAACGACTCCAATATTGCAGGGGATTCATCTTCTATTCTGATGGCTGTAGGTGAGCCTGGTGCTGAGAAGTGGAAGGTGACTATGGGCGATGTGATGGATTCGTTGTACCAGACCGACATATGGGAGCTGGTGGAGCTTCCAGTGGGCCGGTGAGCGGTTGGATGCAGGTGGATCTTCAGGAGGATACGGCATAGATACAGGGCAAGGTTGGTAGCGAAGGGTTATGCTCAGAGAGAAGGGATCGGCTTCTCAGAGATATTCGTGCCGACGGTATAGCAGGTATCTATCAGATTCGTGATTGGCGCTGGTTGGCCAATGTGATCTTGAGCTATGATGTGAAGCAGAGATAAGAGAAGAGGTCAAGGAGCTACACGGTTGAAGATTAAAGACTTGGTGGAGATTGTTGAGAAAAGTCTTTAAATCTAAGGTTTTGAGGTCGTTCGACCGGTCGTGGGAAGCTTCGACTGGTCGTAGGAGGCGCTCGACCGGTCGTAGGTTCGAGCCCTGGCACGACTCAAAGTTCAGAGAGTTTTTGCTGTTTTTTACTGTAGCCAGGACTGGTCGAAGGACAGGTACGACTGGTCGAAGGTGGGCTACGACCAGTCGTAGGAAAGCTACGACTAGTCGAAGGTTACGCAGTTTGTTCCGCGATTTTGCACGAAACTGCGGATTTGAGTCCTTTTGCAACTGAGATGCGGAAGGGAAGTTTCCTAAACTATAAATAGGTATTCCTAGGGTTTTTCTAGGAAGTTGTGATGAATGCTAAGGCTTTCTAAAAGGGTTCCAGGGTTTCTAAAGGGTGTAGCAAGGGTGAGATTCGAGGTTGTTCGAATCGGGTAAGTCCTTTCTCTTTGTAATTGATGCTTTCATAGTGGTGATCTGTCGCTTTGTGCCGTGGTTTTTTCCCGCAAGGGTTTTCCACGTTAAATCTGTGTGTTCTCCTTTCTTGTGTGTGCTTGGTGCCATTGAATTACCATCCTAGATCTAGATCTGTGTGATTCCGCAGGCCAAAAATCCCAACAAGAGAGAGCTTGGAAAAGAAAAAGGAAAAGAAAACTAATGGCCTGCTTGTTTTTTTTTTTTTTTTTTTTTTTGTGGGGGTGGTGGGGGGGAGGGAGAAGATTTCATTCGTTGATCATAACTACGTTACATGCGATGACTTCGGGCCCCTTCAGGACAAAAAGGGCTGACAGGGGCCTATCGTAAAGAGAGGGAAGACGATCCTGTTAGTGGACGCCTGTAAATGAGTTCATCTCATTCCAGTTACAAAGGACTTCATTTAGGATATTCCATCTTGCTAATTACTTAATTAATTGATTATTAAAGAGTTCATTTAGGATATTCTATCTGGCTAATTACTAAATAAATTGATTATCAAAATCAAGAGATTTTTTTTATTTTTTATTTCATGTGTTTACATTCATCTACTAATATACCCTATTCATATGCAAAATTATATAAAGAAAAGAATTCAGTGAAAAGAGTAATTCCACTTTATTATGGTATAGAGGAAGGTTTTTATCTAGGCCATTAATCTAGGGTTCTCTTTCCAACGGACAGATCTCATACGTGCAATATCAAAAAAATACACTGAGACTCTGTGTATCATCTATCCTTTTTTCCACACAATAACCAATTGCACCTCGGAGCTACACGGTCAAGCTCACCATCACTGCTTTACAGCCGTCGTCTGCTCATCTTCAGACCCGCTGAGAATCGACAATTCTCCTACCGTCGTCTTCTCTGCAGTGAACCAGCACCATCAACATACCTTTTGATTGGCCGTTGGACCAGCGACATTAAGTCTGGTTGTCCTCCTCTGATTTCCTCATCGCTGGTAGCTGCACCATTACCATGACACTTCTCCTCCTCTCAATATATAGATGCGGCATTTGGCTGCAGTACCCATTCGTTTCGGCATATTGCATTTTTCTGACGGCTGTCATTGGGGCTTCGCGCTGCTGCACTGTACTCAGACATCTGCTGGTAACAGGTTCCGACATCTCGCTAGGCCCAACACCCACTTCAACATCTGCATCAAGTAAGAGCTAGATCTGATTCCTTTTCCCGGTTCACAACCACCATCTTCCCAATCTTACAGCCTTGTTCACCACCATTGCCCACCATTTCTCTTCCATTTTTCTTTCTTTTTTCTTTCTTTGGTGGTCCACCGGAGCATCTGATTTCGTGCACCTCAGTTAGATCGATGCAATGCACGATCATCATCACATCCATCTCATCTATGTTGGGCACTGAAAATCCTTAACGAGCGCGGAAGCAACTTCAGACACAATCAAACAAAATGGATAACGAAAAAGAACTAACAACCATAGAGAACATTGAGAATTTCCCTTGCGGGAAAAAACCAAGACACAAAGCAGTGATCAATTCACTGAGAAATTCAATATGTTAGAAGATTTTTTTTTTTTTTAATTATATTTTTTTTGGAAAATGGCAATGCCAGAAATTTCATTGATATGTGAAATGTATAATATTTCGGGAGGGCCAGAACAAAAAGACTACAGACCGCTCCTATCGTGACTTTTTTTTTTTTTTTTTTTTTTAACACACGCACACACACACCCACACACTCACGCCACACGCACACACACCCCACACACACACACCGTGGGATTTCACCACCGTGGGTACTCGAACCCTTGACCCGGTGTTGAAACTCCAGGGAGTCTACCTCCCGGGTAAGAGTAAGGACCCACGCTCCTATCGTGACTTGAAACTATGAACAAAGGACTAGAACAAGAAAAAGGCAAGGGAGAAGAGAAGGGGGAGAAATCAGAGAAAAGCCAGCTAAGGCTGTCTTATGGAGCCAAGCCCTATGCTATCGAGGACAAGCGTTCCTCTAATAGGCAAAGGAAGGTCGGAGCTGTGATAATAAATTTTGTCAGGGCTCCCATCTTTCGCCAACCTTGCTAACGCATCCGCCACCGCGTTACCTTCGCAAAAGATGTGATAAAAAAGAAGGTTCAGATTTTTCTTTTTGGAGAGAATTTCGCCCAATATGTACCATATGTTCCAAGGGCAAGCCGCGACCGGGTCCCTTACCGCGTTTACTGACGTAGTCGAATCAGATTCTACAATGACATTAGAGAGGCCCAAATTTGAACATAGAGATACGCCGTTGAGCATGGCCTGAGCTTCCACCACGGTGTTTGACAATATACCATAATGTCTTGAAAAAGCGAAGACCAAAGTACCTGCATGATCCTTACAGACACCTCCTCCACCACTAGCACCTGGGTTGTTTCTTGAAGATCCGTCTGTATTGAGTTTCAGCCAACCAAAGGGAGACTTGGTCCACCTCACTATGCAGGGGGGGGGGGGGGGGGGGGGGGGGGGTCACAGCTGGCAGGGGAGGGGGACTAACTATCTTCAAGTTCTGTAGGATGATGCTATCAGCAGAGGGGATCTTGGGCTCTGCTTGAATGGTCGAACCAAGCTCCCTTAGCCAGCAAGACACCCTGAAAATGATAGACTTCGTTGACATGATGTTGCCCTCAAACCGAGCTAAGTTTCTGTTGTTCCATATCTCCCAAATAATCAAGGGAGGGAGCAGGAGATCAATCAGCATGGGGATGCAAGAGTTGTTGTCGGCTGCTGAGAACCACTAATGGATGAGGGGACAGAGGGGTTGATTGGGGATGAACGGGATGTGAAATAGACTATGGAAGTAGGCCCAAACTTGCACTGTTATGGTTCCTTGGCAGAAGAGGTGATCTAAAGTTTCCTCTGCACCCCCTGAAGTAGGAGCCAAAGATCCGTGGGACTATCTAATGAGCCAGGGAGACTGATCAGAGCTGATCACGGTGAGTGGAGCTCTGCGAGGAAACGATGCTGACAAAGAGGAGTCTGGGGAGGGAGATCTGCTGTATTCGCAATGAGAGGCAAGGTTTACGCCAAACCTCTTAATTGTTTGATCAACCGGGACTGCTTTGAGGACAGATTTCCAGGTGAAAATTAAATCAAAATTTTTGGTGGGAGAAGCCTGTGCCAAAGCCAATTGGACCAGGGAACTACAGGGCGTTGGGATCTGGTGGCATTCCAAGAAGATTTAAGAGAGAACTTACCTGAGGTGGTTAAGTCCCACATAAGCTGGTCTGGGCGGTTTGACAAGGAAACTTGGGAACCAGCGATGGATTGCATTGTAGATGGGGCAATGAAGTTTTGAATTGTAGAAAAGTTTCATCGGTCGTTGCGAGTGAGGAAGTCGCTGAGAGATGCAGAGAGAAGAGAGGGAGGAATCAATCTCACAATGGCTGCTCCTAGGAAACCATAGCCCGACCAGTTGTGTATCCAAACACTTATCTTACCTTCTCCAACCAGCCATCTGGAGTGGCGAAGAGCAATGGGCAGGGATTTGAGAATCTCATTCCAGGCTGGAGAGGATACCGACCGAACAACACCACCACGGAAGATTACATTCCAGAAAAACTTCGCTGCAAAAAAGGAATCCCATAGGGATTTGCTCTCGAGGAGGTTCCAGCACATTTTAATTCTAGCAGCAAACATGACTTCTTCAATCTTCCTGATCCCCAGTCCTCCTTGAATAGGGGTGCAAATTTTCGACCATTTAATCCAATGCTTTTTTAGCCTCTCCTCTATTCTTCCCTAGAAAAAATTGGCAAAAGCTCGGTTGAGGGAGATGATGACTGACTTAGGAATGTTAATTACTGAGAGCAGATGGACAGGCATGTTAGTTAAGACGTGCTTAAGGAGAGTCAATTTGGCTGTAGGGTTGAGAAATTTATCCTTCTAGCCCTCAATTTTGCTAGTAATTTTGAGGATGAGAGGCTGAAGCATGTCTTTCCTGATTTTACCTTTTGAAGTAGGTAGTAGGGAGAAAACCTTGGTTCAAACCTGTGAGGTTAGTCGGCCGTTGAGCCTTAAGTCTGGAAGTTCTAGTTAGGCAAAGAAGACAGTCTTGGAGTCATTGACTCTCTGGCCCGAGCACGTACGCCTCATACTCTCGAAAAAATGATAGAAGTTTGCCCACATTGTTAGACCTACCATTGAGAAATAGGATCGCATCATCAGCAAAAAAAAAAAAAGGTGGGAAATGGTTGGACAATGTTTAGGAAGGCTATACGGTTGGCAGGTTCCATCGGTAAATAGTTTAGAGATGCCCCTGCTGAAGGCTTTAGATGGCAGGATAAAAAGGGCCGTGGAGAGAGGGTCACCCTGTCTAACGCCTCTGGTAGCCTTGAAGAAACCGAAGCTCCGACCGTTAATGAGGATAGAGAACCATACATCTCTCCGGCAGCGTTCCAACTGCTCAATCCAATGCTAGTGGGAGCCGAACTTCTGTAGAACCTGAACTATGAAGTCCCATTCCATCCTGTCGTAAGACTTTTCCATATCTAGCTTGATGATGAAGTTCCTGCCAAAGACCTTGTGGTCGATCTCATGCATGGATCATCTCGCGGGCAATAGAGATGTTATCGGAAATCATACACCCTTTTACGAAGGCCCCCTGCTCTGGGGAGATGAGAGCTGGAAGGATGAGAGTCAATCTGGAGGACATAATCTTGGACAGAATTTTCATGATACAATTGCACAAACTAATAGGCCTGAAGTCTGTGATGAGAGTAGGGTTCTTCTTTTTCGGAATGAGGCATATTAGAGTGCATTGGAAAGCTTTGGGGGTGGGGCCTCCCTTCAGGAATTCTTTAGCGATTTTAAAAATATCAGAGCTAACTACGTCCTAGTAGGAGCTATAGAAGGCACCCCCAAAACCGGCAGGTCCCGGGGCACTATCTAACGGAATGGAGTTGACAGCTTGTTTAACCTCCACAAGAGACAGAGGGCGTAAGAGGAGGGAGTTCATCCAGTCATTGACTAACCTGGGAATGGAGCTGAGGATGGACTGATTTGGGAAAGTACCTTCAGAAGAGAAATGGCGCTGAAAATGATTCACTGCTGCCTCCCCAATCTCTTCCAGAGAGACTATTTCCTCTCCTGATGGCGTCTTCAGCTTGGAGATGGCCTGATTTTTTTGCTTGATGAGGACGGAGTTGTGAAAGAACTCGGTATTTCTATCGCCTTCCTTGAGCCATTAGATCCTTGATTTTTGCTTCCAAAATAACTCCTCTTGCAGCTGGGACTTTATGAGGATCGCCTGAGCTCTATGGAGCTTAATCTGATTAACTTCTGACTAAGAGGAGAAAAGATCTTGTTCAGCCCTGATTACTTCTGATTCTGCTTCCTGAACTTTTCTATTAACATCTCCAAACACCTCTCTATTCCAAGCTTTCAGTCTGTTCTTGAGAATCCTTGGCTTAATGGATAGTTTGAACATGGGAGTACCGGTTACTTCTTGGCTCCAGCAATCAGCAACTACCTTAAGAAACTCTTCGTGGATAGTCCACATGCGTTGGAACTTGAATGGACGGGGGAATTTTGGGGCCTCTTGCTCGAAAGAGAGGAGCAGGGGGGAGTGGTCCGAATGGGCTCCGATAAGGTGGGAAACTTTGAACGCTAGGAAAGCTTGCAACCAATCTGCATTAGCGAACATTCGATCCAGTCTGGCCCAGCGGCAACTGGTTCCAAACCTGTTGTTACACCAAGTGAATTGGGACCTAGAGAACCCCAGATCCAGCAAACCCATGTCATTAACCATATCCATAAACTCCTGCATTCCACCTGTCATCCGGGAGGGCTCGCCAAGTCTGTCATCTGGAGTTAAAGTGGTGTTAAAGTCACAACTTAGTAACTAGGGACCCTGCAAAGATGCATGAATGTTCCTCAGTTCATCCCAAAGCGCTTTCCTTAGAGCTTTAGAACAACTAGCGTAGACAATGGAGATGGTGCTGGGGAGGGGGAAATCGCTAGAAGAGAGCCATAGAGAAAGGCATTAGCTGGAAACAGCAACGGTCAGAGTGACAATGTTGTCTGAAGCCAAAATTCAGATTTTGTTTCCTTCTGCAGCTTCAGAAATGTGTTGAGAATATCCCAGCTTGGCAGCCACTGTTGCTTTCTTAGAATCTCTTAACATCGGTTCTTGAAGCAGAAGAACGACAGGGTTGTGCTTTTTAATTATCCATTTCAGATAGCGGGAGGTAAGGGTATTTCCTACCCCTCTCACATTCCAAGAGATAAGGCTAGACATCAGACGACCATCCTCTCGTCCCGGCCCTTTTTTGCTTACTCTTAAGTCTCTGGCTTTTTCTTTTGATCATGCTCAGTTTATGTTTAAGTTTGCTGCCTGTTTTCCTTTCCGTTTTGAGAGAAGGACCATCCTCAGATTCGCTGCTTGTCGCCGACTTGGGAGAGATCCCAAAGCTGGGGTCGCCTTGGATATCAACCCACAATGTCAGAGCTTCCCTAGTCTTCTTCTTGGCCAAGGACTGCGTTGTAGAGGTTAGTTGGTCAATAATTGCTTCTAGCGCATTGCCTGTAACCTCTGCGCCTGTGGAGGGGCTTCTATCCAAAGTTCCCATTGAGTGAGCTCTGGTGTGGTCCTGCTGCAATGCTGGGGAGAGGTGGGAATTTGGGGGTTCTTCTTCAGAGTGAGTTCTGTTGTGGTCCTGCTGCAATGCCGGGGATAGCTGGGAAGCTTGGGCTTCTTCTGCAGATAGCATGTTGGATCGAGAGGGAGATACACTTATCTATTTCCTGTTTGACTAATTCTTGAATAAGTCCTTAACGCCTGATAGCCACTTCTCTCACGCCTCCAAAACGAGAGGTGTAGGGTGAGGCCATGGGCCCTGGGTTGGGAGCTGAGTAGGGTGATCTGAAGAAGGAGAGGAAGACTATTGATAGGTAGGATTGGTAGCTAAAGGCATGGTTTAAGGGGAAAAGAGGATAGGAAATTGAATGGAAGGCTGTAACGTCCTGGAAAAATCCATACTGAGACCCGAGTATCACCTCAGGAAGAAATCACTAAGGGTCAAATTATGTAGAAATTAGACGAATAATTAATTAAGAGCTAAACTAAATAATCAGCAAAATTCGCTTGAACTACTTTCTATATGAACTGAAAGACCCAAAATCATTAGAATTGCTAACCCAACATTACCTAGAAACTTAGGATTAGTCTCAAAACCCAGTTGCTCCCGAGAGCACATTGAAACTTCGTATCGGACCTGTACCGCGCGTCGAAAGTCCGATGACTGCGAAACTATATGGTTATGACCGCCTTACTAGGCTTGACAACCATCTCGGAAATCAAGTCCAAATAGTATCCAGAAACGCACAGCTTGAGACCGGAGCAAAGTATGTGAGAAACGCGAATATCTTTAGAAAATGAACTCAGATTTAAATGAATTGGGCCTTGCAGGCCAAATTTAAGATTTCAGACCGTCAAAATTTGACCCAAATACACCCTCGGATCAGGAAAATTAATTTTCCTACACAGGTCAATGTACTTGTGGAGCTGATCAAGTGACAATGACCGTTGAATTGAAATTGGTCCTCCATGGTCGATCCACTAATCCGATTTGACTGAAATCTTAACCTGACATGGATCCATTGTAAGGAAACTTTCCCCGGACCGTATGCAGGTATTGGGCCTCCGGGTGAGCTCCATTGGCCTAAAACGGATGACTTTTGGCTATAACTTAAGTATACCATAGCCTTGGGACTATTGGCATCAGTTCTGGGCCTGTATAAAGGCCTTAACTCACCCCTCTCTCATTCCATACGATTTTCTCCAAACCCTAGGAGAAAGAAGAGAGAAAAGGGGAGAAAGAAGTGGAGATCGAAGGGAGGTCCTTAGAATTTGCTGTCGTGGTTCCTTCTTGCTACTCCACGCATTGAATCACCTCTTCATCTAGCCATACCGTCGAATCCAACTTCGATTTGGATAAGAAATCCTAACCCTAATTTTGTTTTAGGAATCTAATAGAGGAATTAGCGTAATAACTAACCTGTTTCATGATTTAGGTACACGTTGTTCTGTATACGGGAGCGTAGGATTCGAAACGAGTTAACTGACGAAAGGTGCGGACTATAAACGCTTAGGTTATGGTTTTCAAGGCTTTCAATGTCAACTAATGATTTATGTCTAACTTGATTGCTGCCATATGATCTTAGTTACGATGTATTTGATAATTTATACATGTGTGTGAACTATGTGAATATATGATGCATTCCATGTGTTTGTTGAAATCTTCGAATGAATATGAAATCATGATTTGTGCTTGTCATGACTATTAACCTAGAATACATGATTGTTGTACGTATATGACAACTCCTTTGTGAAAGGATTTTTCATAATATATGCTATAACTAATTTAGTTCATATATGTGGTAATGTGAAGTCTAAGTGTTTGATAAAATGTTTGAATGAGAAATTTTCGATGAATTGTATTTATTAAGGACGTTGAGATGGGATTCTCAACTACCTTATCTAGATATATAATTTTCTTCATGTAATCTTAATTTTAACTATGCAATTTATGGATGAATTGAAATGTTCGGTAGCATGTTCAATATGTTGATAAAATGCTCAAATGAGTGTTGTACTTGGATTGTTTGTTAAATGCCTATATGATTATCACATGTTTTCACATGTTGCATTTGAGTATGATTGGGACTACTACGTAGTCCAGGCAATCGGTAACAATTCCTGTTTGGAGGCCGAATTAGTCTCGCCACATTTGATGTGTTCGGTGAATCCGAGTCGTACAATGATCGTCGACAGTAGTACCATATCGATTAATTCAACGTACGCTCGTACCAGTCGAACTTGTCTAATAAACCGATTGGCTTATTGTGTGTTTACCATGTATGGACGTTATTACTTGAATCTAAGGTACCACTTACCAATGTAAAGCCTGTTTCAACCATGGTACCATGATCCGCTAAGACTCATGAGCCGGGCATGGTGGTATGGGACACCGTGGTCGAACTGTCGCCTACGCTGGGGTGACGAGCCTCCTCGTAATGACCAGTGAGCAACCCAAACTCGTGAACCGAATACAGTGGTATGGGACACTGTATTCGAGCTGTCGACCTACGATAAGGTGGCGAGCCTTCCCGTAGTGACCTCGAGTATAAACGAGGCCTACCCCAGTGCAGCTTGGTTGTGGTTCCCAGTCGGGTCGGTGACGAGCCTTCGAAAATAGACTGTCAGTTGGTAGGGTGTTGGTGAAGTAACCTCGAGTATAAAATAAGCCTACGCTAAGGTGACGAGCCTCTCTGTTGTAACCTGAACTTATCTATCATATGTCACAAGCGAGGATTGATGACCCTAGATGGATCATTATTTGGGTAAATGATATAAAGGGAGGTACATTAGCTTCCCGAATATGTTGTCTGAATAAGTCTAATTAAGACCTTGGCTAATCACGCACATGCACCACATTGCATGTGCCTTTGGCATAGGAGTTGAGCACAGTGGGAGTATTACATGCGCGACCATGAGATGATGTAGCAGAGGGAGTGCAGGCGAGGGCATGCATCATTACAGCATATCATCCCTGCATTAATAAGAGTAGCTAGGATTGTTTGATGAATCACTTTATCATTACTGCTTGACTGAATTGATAACATGCTAACCTTTGCTTTATAGTTCCACTGAATTAGCTATTCATCCCCACCTGGGATGGTGTTTTAAAACACCAACCAGACTTTGTTATAGATGCAGGTGGCGACGGTGTCTACGCTGTTGATTTGGATTTCATAGGCGAGGAGGAGGAATTCTCCTATGTTCAGGTATCAGGTGGGTCTATGTAGACCATGTACTGATCAACGGGGTTACAGGGACTATAAGGATTGGTTGGACATTTACATTTTTATATTTTATAAGTTTTGGATTAATACATGTATATATATATTCAACCTGGTAACATACTCATACTCTGGGAATTGAGAAACACTTATATGCTTTATATACCTATCTCAGTCTTATGCTTGCTTAACTTAATTATCTCTGGAGTATGATATGCTGATTTAGTATAATCTCATTCATGTTTAATGCACTAATATGGACAACATTTAAACATCATTATCTATGTTGCATAAGTGATGCGTTGGAACTCGGGAGTTGAGCTTTGCTCGACCCCCGATTTTCAGGGCGTTACAAAGGCCGAGGCAGGGGAGGCCGCACCCTCAGCGGGGATGGGAGGAGGCCCTCAGAGATCAATTGGTAAGATGTGGGTGGAGGGGTGGGTTGAGGAATCATGTCTAGAGTTTGATGGACAGGGAGGGACGAGAGCCATTGGGTGGGGAGGGAGGGGTGGGATGAGGACACTGAGATTGGAGGAAGGGCTGATGAAGATTGGAGGTGGGCCAGCGAGGTATCGGGGCAGTCAGATTGAGAACAGAATTTTTTGGATTGAAGAGAAGGCATTGGATGGAGAGGCTGAGGTTGAAGTTGAAGGAAAGGCTGAGAGCTAGAGGGAGAAGGGCGGGCTGGGAGCACAGAGATTGGAGGAGAGGCTGAAGAAGGCTAGTGAGGAGCCAGTGATGAAATCTGCGAGCTACTAATCCTGGCATCTGCATGGAGCTCCTCCTCTACTGGGTGTGTTGCTTCAGTTGGGATATCATGGAATTATTGAGAACAATATATATGTTAGAAGAATTATAAGAGGTGGAACAACTTACATATGGAAAACCCTAAATCCTCCTTTAAACCCCTCTCTTTATGCTAAGCTCTTTCATATTAACCTTAATCGCATATTACATGTATTTTTATACACTTCCATACATAATTAGAAATAAAACTCGCGAGCACTGTTGATCTAACCATTGATCAAATTAATAGGACTTGACAGACCATTGATCGAATCAACACAGCTGTCGATTGAATCAACAACATCCAAAAACATGTACTTGGGAGCCCCCCTTTGCCGGGGTAGAATCCGTTCTTTAGAGCTTCAATTCCTGGTGGAGAAAGTAGAGAGGAAGATCGCTGGCTCGGCCGACAGACACATCTCACAAGCGGGAAGAACAACTTTAATTCGTCATGTTCTGGGAAGCGTCCCCATACATATCATGTCAGCCATGAACACCCCGACCCAGGTAATTGATAAACTAGAAAAGAGTTTCTCAATTTTTTCTGGGGATGGAAGTATGGGAAGCATAAATTGCATTGGCTAGCGTGGAACAAGATTGCCAGACCGGTTGAGGAAGGAGGGCTGGTTGTGAGACGATTGAAAGAGTTTTTGGAGGCTCATCATCTCAAGCTCGCCTGGGCAGTAAATTTTGGCGATCAGTCGGGTCCATGGGTGAAGATTATGCGAAACAAGTACAGCAGGGACCTGTTTCCCAACATCCTTGGGCCTCCCTCTCCGAATCCGTCCCCATTATGGAAACGACTAAGGGCTCTGTTTCCTCTGCTGTCCGAGACTGTCCAATTGCAGATTGGCCGAGGAGAGATGAATTTATGAAAAACCAATTGGATGGGCAAGGGCCCGATCCAGCGACTACTCGACAGCCTGGTTCCCCCTGAGCTAGTGGAGCTTCAAGTGAAAAATGTTCTTGGGCCATTAGGTCCGCTCCCCCCATCCCGAGTGTACTCCCTCCTCCCTCAATAGATCATAGAAGACATCTTCAATGGGGGTTTTTCAACGTCGGATGAGGATGCAGAGTGTATCTGGCCGCTCGAAACTTCGGGTTTGTTCTCCTTGCGGTCAGCCTAGAAGCTGCTGAGAAGCTCCCCCCCCCCACAGCCAGTGGGTCAGATGGATCTGGCATGCCTCTCTTCCTCCTAAAATTTCCATCTTCATATGGAGAGTCCTCCAAAATGCGCCCCCGTGGATTGCAGAGTTCAGGCAAAAGGGGTTAACCTTGCGTCAATGTGTTGGTGCTGTCATAGAGACGATCATGCCAGGCCACAGGTGGAATCCATTGCCCACCTCTTCCTCGATGGGAATCACGTCATGGCTCTCTGATCGCTATTCGGAGTGCAATGTGGAGTGCCCCTTCTCCCTCATTCCTCTATCGAGAACAAGCTCGCCCATTGGAGGAATGCAACGGCCCCGGGCTGTGCGTCAAAAACGATCAGAACCTTGCTTCCTATGCTTATTTTGTGGGAAATTTGGCGTTCCAGAAATGCGGCAATCTATGACAACCATCCCATGATCGTAAGAAGATCTGTCGCTCGGGTCAGATGGTGCGTCAACGTGGTGATCGGGACTAAACAGATGGATAGCCTCATCAGCCAGCTTGGCGCAACTCAAGCAATGCCACCTACCTCTATCAAACGTTCTACCACTATCCTCGTCAAATGGAAGCAGCCGACCCCCGGGTGGGTAAAGTAAATGTGGATGGGTCTGCTTTGTGCAACCCAGGCCCTTCTGGCAGGGGTGGAATCTGCAGAAATGACAACGGTACCTTCATCCTCGGTTTCTTCGCGGCCTACGGGGTTGGTTCAAACAACCTGGCGGAACTGCGTGCTATCCACGATGGAATGATCCTATGCTTAGAGAAAGGTATGCAGCGCATAATGGTAGAATCAGACTCAAAATTGGTGATTAATAGCCTTACAAACAGGTCTAATAGCCTGTGGAAGTGGAATCCCTAGATTTCCCGAATTAACCGACTGCGTAGGCAAGGAACTTTTTCCTTCTCTCACACGCTTAGAGAAGCTAATGGACCAGCGGACCGGATGGCCAGAGTTGGGAATCACAATCAGGTAGACGCAGTTCACACTCATGGTAGGACTCTCCCAAGGGAAGTTGGTGGACTAATTTTTTTAGATAGAGCCGGATTAGGGTCGCTCAGATCAGTCTTTACTATCTAACCGATCCGTTGGTTTTCTCCTTCATTTGATTGGCTCTCAGTTTTCGTTGTAAATAGGGATCGTTCTGTGATTCCCTACGATAGGCCCTCTACTCTTATTTTTTGGTGGTTGGAGTGGGCCCGAAATACGGCGTACAGCCCTTGTAAAGCCAGTCTTGCTTGAAATGAAAAAAAAAAAAAAAAAAAAAATAAAAAAAAAAAAAAAAAAAAACATCCAAAAACATCTAACAAGCAAACGTGAATTTCTGGGAATATTTCAAACGAATCAACACCCCGTCGATCGAATCGAAAACTCTATTATAGCAACAGGTTGAAGGCACTTGATCAACAAATTAATGACGCCATTCCATAGACCTTCCAAAACTTCTCCATGGACTCCAAAGGTGATAAGATTTTTTCCTCAAGCAAAACCAGTAATGTTAAAGATCTATCCAATCGCTACTATTTACATTATTCAAACAATCTAGGGAGAATGCTAGTTTCACAACCCTTGATGGGTGATAATTATTTCACCTGGAGTCGGTCCATGAATATAGCCCTTAGTGCCATGAGTAAAATAGAATTTTATTGATGGATCTATTCAAAACCATCAATGACCATTGATCCAATCTACTCTCAATGGATATTATACAAGAACATGGTACAATCATGGATCTTAAATTCATTGTCAAAGGATCTTGATACATGTGTATCTTATGCGAAAACAACTTATAAAATTTAGCACGACCTCAAAGAGATTTTCTCAAAGCAATGCTCCTAAAAATTTTCAAATTTAAAAGAGGATCTCCTCTCTCATCCAGCAACAAACTTTTGTGAACACTTATTTTTAAAAACTAAAGGAGTACTAGGACAAGCAACCTATCAATTGATATCCTCATCTTCATGTGGTGTAATGAAAATATCCCTGGACTATCAACAATAAAAGGGAACTAAGCAATTCTCAATGGGCTAAAATGAATCTTATGCTTTCATTGAGGAATGATTCTTTTGTGGACCCTCTCCCACCAATTAATAAGATTTTTTTTCTTTTGTGGTCCAATGAGAATAACAACACGAATTTTCTATCCTAACTCCTCGGCCTGTTGAAGCTGCAACCCTCGTGAAATCTAAATCTCACAAATATATCATTGCATGAGACAATCGAGCTTCACAAAGAAGAAACTTGTTTACACTTGGCTTGGCACAGTCTACATTGCCCCGTAAGAAGTCACCATGTATCAACACCATGTATAAATTGTGGGAGGAAATCACACTTGCATCGAGAGAAGATCAGTGATCCTTATTGCATAACGACATGTAGCTTGCCAAAAGTGGCTTTGCTTGGAGTCACATGCACGTCTATGACAGAAGAAGGAGACATCACTCGAAGACACGTGATCAACGGATGCATGACATGTGTAACCCCTAGCATACACAAGAAGGTTTTTAAGTCCTACTGATGTTAAACTTCTCGCAATACAACACAGCAAGACCTTCCTCAAATCAACACCAAATTGAAAAATTTTCGAGGGATAGTCGATATTTTTTTAGAGGTAACAAGCAATTAACAGAAAGTTCATTTAAAATTAGAAACAAATCAAATCACGATGGTACCATACAACTATGAATCCAAATCATACTAGAACACGACCGTTGCACAATCAAATATTCATAAGGAAACTTCAACATGACCACCGCCTCTTCAAGTCTATAAAAGCAGAGATCGAATAAGAATTTCATACCATCGCCACACATAATCAATCTCTCTATAATGCAACATTGCATATCCTTAGTTTAAGCTTCTTAACTTAGATAGTTCACTTTTGTCCATCCACCCTGCAATAACTCTGAAATCTTTAATTTAGTTTATATTTGCTACTATCCACCGCCATCACTATAATACACCCCAAGAGTGGATTAAATATCCACGATTTCCATCATTAGACCCCCTGGTCACTGACTTCTTACTTGGTAGATCGCCAATTACATCTTGCTAATTGCATACCACGGTTGTCTCACGACCATCTGGTAACTCTCCAAGGCCATTTGTCAGCAAAAGTCGTCGTAGGTATTTATTTTCTTCTCACGTTAGTTTATTTTCTTCTAGTTGATTGTATTGTTCATATTCTCAAACTAATAAAATAAGCGACCTAGCCTTATGTTTGTTCCTATCTGTTCATCATTGTTTTGGCTGAGAAACTTGATATGCTATTACCATTGAAAGAAAAGTCCTTAGCTCAAGGTAAAAAGATCTCATTTTAAAGGATTAATCATCCCTTTCTAAAATCACCTGATCGTTGTAACAATTGGTGGTTGAATAGTCATATCAATATTCATAAGTTTGATCCTAATACAACCAGTTCGATGCCTGGAGCCACAAGCGTTTAATCGATTGGATTCAAGTACGACTCTAGCATGCCCAACACTTCAAATTCGGGTTGTTTGTTACACATGTGGTCATGTGCCCATATTGAACAACAACAGAACCAACATTCCCAAAGCTCACGATGTGTAAGACCTACTTGTGATCATTTTGTTAGGTAGGACACTATCCATAAATGCTATGTTCTTCATGGGTATCCTCCAGGGCATCATTTCTATAAGAATAGTAAACACTCATCTACTAACCAAGTAGCAATTACAAGTCAAGCTGAGGTCCTAATTGTTAAAAAACCATGAAGTGGCCAAATTTAGATAGGTCTCTCATTTGTTTATCTTATGTGTCATAAGTCAGAAACACTACATCATTTCAAATCATTTTTTGTTTTGGTTAAAATTCAATTTAATCATGTCATAAAACAAGTATGTAGTGATAATGGGATTAAATTAGAGATTTATCCTTTCTTTCGAGAAAATGATGTGATTCAGTGACATAGTTGTTACCCTATAACGAAATGGTATTGTTGAATGCAAACACCATCATTTCTTAAAAGTCGCACGAGCTTTTCATTTTTAAGCTCACTTGCCTATTTCGTTCTAGGGACAATGCAAAGTTAAAGACACCTATTTCATTAACTAAATACCAATTTCTTTCTATTCTAGTTGCATTCCATATGAGGTCATTTTTCACTCTAAACCGAGACACTTCAGGGTTTTTTGATGTCTCTATTATACTTCAATTTTCATTGCCAATTGATCAAATTAAATTTGATCCATAGGAAAGAAAATACATGTTTATTGGTTATCTTTACAAACAAATTGGATATAGAACTTTTTTATCTCATAACACTGGACATAATAACTTCATGAGATATCATTTTTATGAAATCATATTCCCTTTTCATTCTCAATATCATATCCACCATCTTTGATTATATCCTATCCCATTTCGGACCAAGATGATTCAATTGAAAGTTCGATGGCTCCGTCATCACAATATTCTCAAAACACAAGTGATGTTCCTTGTCAGTCTTCTAATGGTACGTAATTTACACCACATCACTCAACTTGCACTTGCTAACAGTAAAGCAATCTTCATAACCTCCACGGTTAACTAACTACATTCTCTTATCCCAACTCATTGTCTTCCCTCTCCAATGGACCGTCCAATAAGTAGTTCTCATTCTTTATCCAACTTTTTATATTAAGATAAACTCTCTTATCTCTCGTTGTGCTTTCTCTATTGCTATTTCTTCTATCACAAAACCGAGAACCTTCACTAAAGTTGTCAAAGTCCAAATGGTGTGAACAATGGCTATTGAAATCCAAGCCATAGAGAAGAATGACACTTGGACTCTCATGCCATTACCTAGTTATAAGCGAGTCAACAAATATGAGTTTACAAAATCAAGCACAATTTCGACAATTTCATTGAACATTACAAGGCTCGTCTCATGGCCAAAGCGTATAATCAAAAGGAAATGTTGAATTACCATAAGACATTTTCTTCATTAGATTCTGCAGTTCGATGTAGTCGGGAGTGTTCAATTAGCACTATTTCATCTCGAGTATATGCTAGATGGCTACAGATGAATGGCAATAGATTCAACACAAGCCTCCTCGCAACCATCCATTTACTCTATTCGCAGGAAACATCTCCTTCGACACCACAATAGACGATTTGGTTAGAATTTTTGGGCGATATGGGAAAATATCAAATGCCTTGGAATCAACACCTTAACAGATTGAGAGGCTACGACTTCATTAGATTTTGCAATGAAGAGGAGGCCAGAGCAGCAATGGAAAAAAGGGCGAACGGGAGGATTCTGTTAATTCAATGGGCTGGGGCCCGTGCATCCAACATCCGCTCAGCCCTTCCCATAGATCCCAGCATCCCCTCTCAGCGAACAAACTCCCAGAAGGAATAAGAGCTCAGGGCACGTGACCCCTAGCTAGTTCGCAGATCCTTCGCTCAAGCCCTGAAAGACCCACCTATCCCTCGCCCTCCACGTGTTTGTTCAAACTCCTCACAGAGTATCATGGGCATGGAGGGTGTTCGTCCTATAACCCCTCATAAAGTCCTTATTAAAGCTGACAACAAGAGTGTGGCCTTTAAGATAAGGGAGCTCAGCTTGGCCCTGGTGGCTCACACAACGGATAGCAAGGTGAAAATCATCAACCTAATCCAAGAATTTAGAAACTCCAAGTATGTTTCATCTACCGTTGATGTAACGCGAATCGGCCTAGATAAATTCCTCCTCATATTCAAGACCAGGATGAAGCTGCTCTCTTTCTTCTCGAATTTGATCCTTCACAAGAAGATGGGTATTGATAAAGTTGAGGCATGGTCTACTAAATGTGTGCCTGAAGACGGAGGCAAATGGATTTAACTTCATGGAATCCCTGCTTATGCCTAGATGTAATCAGTCTTTAGGGCACTAGGCAGCACGTTTGGAGAAGTTGTGGAGATCGATAGATGTTCGATTTTGGGCCTAGTCCAAATGGCAGCTAGAATCAAAGTTATCATTCAACCGAGCACTGATACACATTCTCCTAGAGGACTAATTGTGGTAGGGAAAACATTACTATTTGGCCAATTATTGAGACCTTTAACATCTTGCAGGATACAGGCCAGGAATCTACCAGATAGTGGGTGGAGAGGCTTTTTATCACAGTCCATTCCTCATCAACGGGATGCTGAGAAGTCTATCCCTCTCAGTCAGGGTAAACAATCTGACCTAAGTGGTAGGAGATCTTCAGTGATTGAAGTGCGCCGAGCGAAATGAAGGCCCAAAGGTAGACAGCTAATGGCCGGAACAAATTAGCATGGGAGACTCAGAACATTGAAGCAAAGGGGCGAGTTATCTTCTAGGTTTGCCCATGGATAAAATCCTTATTTGGAATGCGCGCGGGGTGGGGAATTCACCCACGATTAGAATAATTAAAAGGCTAATCAGAGAGCTCCGTCCTGCCATGCTGGAAATCTTAGAACTTATGCTTAGAGACGAGAAACGCATCAGTACGGGCCTAAAGCTGGGATATCACTCCTGCTCCAATGCCAGCCAAGGGGGGATGATTCAGGTATTCTCAGTCTCGTTCCTATCCACTCAGATTATCGCGTTATCTGAGCAAATGCTAACCTTGTCTGTGAGTCTCTACAATACCTCAATTAAGGTATTCATCTCCTATTTATATGCGAAGTGCTCCACAATCTTGAGGAGAAATTGCATGTGGACAGAGTTAGCTCATCTGAGCGTGGGTTGCACCGTTCCCTGGTTGGTGTGTGGCGACTTCAACGTTGTGCTCTTCCAAGTCGAGTGATGTGATTCTTCTTCTTTCGACACTAGGAGTGCAGCAGAATTTGCTGAGGGGCCGAACAATGTCGGTCTAGTTAACGCCCTATTCTCAAGTAACCGATTTACTTGGTGTAACAACCAAACTAGTCAACCCAGGGCCTGGGAGAGACTAGATAGAGCCAGCTGTAATGATCACTGGCTATGCAGCTTCTCTTCTTTCCTAATCAAGCATCTCCTAAGGCATAACTCAAACCACGCCCCACTTTTACTTTCCTTTCCCTCTCCACAATCTTCAGGCCCTAGAAGTTTCATATTTCAATAAATGTAGTGTTCCCACGAGGGATTCCATAACCTCATCAGAAACTCCTGGGCGACTACATCCTCATGTAACCCCATGCAGCTACACATCAGTAAACTGAAAAATGTCAAGCAGGCCCTCAAAATCTAGAATAAAGACACATTTGGTAATATCTTCCTAAAAATTCAAATCATCACAACAGCTCTAAGCCAAGCAGAAGAAACAACCCAAGCTTCTACAGATCCTCTCGCCCATCATGCGGTCCAACAGGCTAGAGCTAAGTTGTCCCACCTCGAGCTCTGCAAAGAAATCTTCTTGAAACAAAAGGCTAGAGCGCATTGGCTAGTAGAAGGAGATCGTAATACGAAATTCTTCCACAATTTGGCTACGAGCAGGGCAAGAAGATTGATGATCCAAAAACAAAAAAAAAAAAACAAAAAAAGATCTGTAGAAGTTAAACTGCAAAGTGGGGAGGTAATTACTGACCAACCAGAGCTAAAGCGAGTTGCTGTAGACTTCTTCCAGAATCTTCTGCAAGTGGAGTCGGAGCCTAATCTGGGCAATCTAATGGATTGCATCCCACAGTCAGTTTTCAGAGAAGACAGTCAGTTTCTTCTGCAGGCCCCTTCCATTGAAGAATTGCATGCCGCAGTTCAAACCCTCCCAGTTGATGGTGCAGCAGGGCCGGACGGCCTCTCTGGAGCCTTTTATCAGGTATGTTGGGACATTATCCACCCCAACCTGCTCAAAGTAGACGGCTTCTTCTTCAGCGGAGGCAACATCCTCGGAGCTCTCTCAGCCACACTAATTTGTCTCATCCCTAAGATAAGCACTCATAATTTCTCTGATTTTAGACCAATAAGCTTATGTAATTGTCTGTATAAGATTTTCTCCAAAATTATTGCGACAAGGTTGGGAAGGATCCTTCCCAAAATTGTCTCCATAGAACAGGGTGCCTTTGTGCAGGGAAGGTCTATTGCGGAAAATTGCGCTCTTGCATAGGAAATCTTTCGAGACATCAACAAAAAGGTCAGGGGAGGAAACATTTTGCTAAAATTAGATATGAAGAAAGCGTATGATCGACTCGACTGGAATTTTCTCAAGATGGTCCTCTCCAAGTTCGGTTTCGACCGAGACTGAATTTCGATGGTGGAACGTTGTTGGACGGGTTGTTGGTTCTCATTTCTTGTTAATGGAGAAGCAACCGGCTTCTTTTAGTCCTCTAGGGGTCTCAGACAGGGTGACTCCATATCCCCTGGACTCTTCATTCTCGAAACCGAAGTCCTAAGTCGTGGGTTCCACCAGCTTGTGGTAGGAGGCTCCTGCCAGCCCTTTAAGACACGTGTGAATTGCCCAACGGTCTCCCACCTTCTCTTTGCCGACGACATGATTCTATTTGCTAATGGCTCTAAAGCTTCCTTGCGTAAGATCAAGAAATTCCTAACCAACTACGAGAGCATTTCAGGCTAAAAAATCAACCCAAACAAGAGTTTCTTCGTCCCTTCATCTGTGATGTCCAAGACAAGAAGTAGAACAACATCATCTATCCTTGGCTTCGCCAAGATGTCAGCCCCGTTCCAGTACCTAGGAGTTCCCATCTTTCTCGGAAGACCCAAACGTGCATACTTCCAACCTTTGCTTGAAAAAATCCAGAACAGAATTCTCAACTGGAAGAACTAATATCTTTCTCAGTTAGGGTGCCTCACCCTTATCAACCATGTCTTAGGCAGCATCCCCATCCACACTCTGGCGGCGATGGAAGTACCCTGCAACATTCTGGAGGATTTTGAGAAGTCCTTTGCTGACTTCTTCTGAGGGTGGGACGGCCCAAATAAAAGATGTCATTGGAGAAATTGGTCAAGCTTATCCCTTCCCAAATCAGAAGGCGTCCTAGGCCTGAGAAGTCTGAAATCAGTAATGAAAGCCTTTAAGATGAAGCTGACCTGGACAGTCCTATTCAGAGGGGAGGATAGTTGCTAGAGTAAATTCATCAAGGGTAAATACGAGTCCAACTTCTCCCAGTGGTCTCATTCGCTAGCCTCCGTGCTCCCCAGAAACGCTGCCGCTTCCACTGCCTCCCCCGTCTGGAAGAGAATCAGAAATCTATTCCAACTAGTGCTCTCTAAGTCTTGTTGGCTGGTGGGTAGAGGAACATCGACTTCTGGGAGGAGGATTGGTCGAGCCTACGGCCCTTGCGTCAGTGGAGAATTCAACATGCTTCTGTTGATCCTCGGCCTGCTAAGGTTAGCGACTTCATTGGCCCTCATGGATGGCTTGAGAGAGTAAATGCCTCCATCTTCCTGGCCTAGCTAGCCATCAACCACATCATTCTCAAAGGTATTTGCACCTCAGAGGCTGATGATAAACGAATCCGGCTGGACACGGTTAATGGAGAACTGTCTGTGGTCTTAGCCTGCCAAAGCATCAGAACCAGTGCTAGTAAGAAAGCTTGGGCGAGTTGGGTATGACATCCCAAACTACCCCCAAAATTATCTCATTTAGCCTGGAAAATTTTCCACAAGGCGGTCCAGGTCGACAGCAGGATCCAAAGCAAAGGCATTAGAATGGCTTCTTGATGCAGCAGCTGCTCTCAGCCCCACAGGCCCGGTGAGGAGTCCATCGATCATTTGTTCACTGCTGGAGGTGCGGCCAAAAAATGTTTGGGATTTCTTCTCATGCTGCTGCAGCACGCCGAATTGTGGGTTAGAGTCAGCGACAGGGAGGGCCATCCATTGGTGAAGAGCGTCCCACTGTTCCAGCAACAGCTCCTCTCTTAAAGGGATTATTCCCATTTTTATCTTTTGGAAACTATGGAAAAGCAGAAATATTAATCGCTATAAAAATCAAGTTCCGTCTACCCAAGATATCATCGCTGGCGTCTTCTCCTGGACCAACTGGGTCAACGGTTTACTGTCGTTCCCCTAGTAGCTCAAAGCGTCCACAATTTCTTTGCTGAAGTCCCTTAACATCCCGATCCCGGCCACTAATTCCCAAAAGGTGATGGTAGTTAAATGGGACAGACCACCATCGGACTGGATAAAACTCAACATTGATGGTTCGGCTAAAGGCAACCCCGGCCAATCGGGTGGGGGAGGTGTAGGAAGGGACAACAGTGGTAAATTCTTTTTCACTTTTTACCGAGTGTATGAGGTGGGTACTAACCCAAGGGCAGAGATTAAGGCGATCTTGGACAGCCTCATTTTATGTGCGCGCTTGGGATTCTCTAGAGTTGTAGTGGCTAGCGATTCCAGGGTTGCTATCCGGGCCCTGCCCAACAGTAAGAGCTCCTGCTGGAAGATGAGAATTGGCCCATCTGGTACTGGAAGATGAGAATTGATTCCATCTCGCATTCCTTGGAGATTCAAGTTGCCCATACTCCCAGAGAGGCTAATTCGGTGGCAGACGGCTTGGCCAGGCTCGGTAGTGAATGCCAGCAAAACCACGACTTCCGCTCCTGGGAGGCCCTCCCGCCCACGATCCGGGGCCTCCTCTTTCTCGACAAAACGGGCTTACGAAATCTTCGAATGTTT